>LPNX010577885.1:630320-780234 GCA_001517045.1 Pseudotsuga menziesii
TAGTACAGATGTAAAAGGAGAAAATGACAAGGAGCCTACCTGGCGAACGCAACGCAATCAACGGATGGATGAGCGGGTTGACGACGTCCAAGATTCCATGGTTTCCACCTGGATGCGAGTATACCGATAGCAGGGTCCTTCAAGAAGACGATAGCTCAATGGCAACAGTGCTAGGCAGCAAAGACAATAATAGAAAAATAAAACACTGTCCCTGAATATATAGAACTGGACCGCATGTGTGACGACTTAATGGATCGGATGAGAAACAATTCCAGATCGGAAGGTGAGAACTCAAAACCCTCCGCAACGACAGAAAACCGCAACATCAACCCGTCCGCAACGGTGAGCAAGGCATGCAAAAATAGTAATAGGACGTCGGTGGACTTTTGGGTCGGAAGTCTATAGCTTAAACTCCTCCGCACGGTGGACACTCATAACAAAACACCGTCCACAATGGCAGAGAGAGTGACGGTAAAAGGCTCCGATACATGGCTAACCAAAACATAAGTCGAAAAGAAAAAGAAAGTCAAATCCTGAACTGATCCACAACGGCGGAGGCCAAAAACGAAGATCTGTCCACAATGGCGGACAAGGAAATAATAATGCCTTCCAACGTAGAACCAAAAACCACCCGCAACGGCGAAAAAAGACACGACAAAGACCTTCGTAACGGCAGGAAAATCAAATGAACTAACTTCTGATTCAGAATGTTTCAAATGCGCTTAAGGGCAGCGATAAAGCTAGATCAAAAAATCAGGCATCAGAGGAAAAATCAACCTAATGGGTAGCTCAATCCAAGCGTAATCAAAGTCGTTCTGAAAGTTCTTAGACCAATTTCAAGAAGACAAATCAAGCTAACTCAAGGAAAAGGGGGGTCCTAAAATTTTTAGAATTTTGGGAAATTGTTGCAGCTGCAATAGGTTCAGGGTATGACAGCAAGCACCATCGACAAAGCCATAAAAGGCCATCCGATATGCATAACCAAAACATGGTATAAATAGTCTGGACACTAAACTCAAAACCATATTGAAAATACTAAAACACATTGAAAGTAAAAAATGTACATATATACAAGGTACCATACACGAGTGATCTAATCATAGTACCTCTCCAGGTACAACCCATTGCGAGGTTTCCCGAAGGGGATTCCCTCATGATCTACGAACTCATAGGCCTCTTTCTCTAAAGCCTTGGAAATGATAAAAGGAACGTACCACATTGATTTGAACTTTCCTTTTCCTAGTTTATCATGTTTCTAATCATAGGTCAAAACTAGGTCACCTTGATTAAAAACATGAGGTCGGACAGATTTGTCATTGTTATCAACCCAAATGGCACTTCTCCGTCCGAGTGCCGACACTTCATATGTTGGCACACAAAACGACATTTATGGATTGAAGGTTGCCTAAACACTATAGATGGGCATGACATGAGATGCATTCACTATCCACCTAGCTTGCCATTTTTACCTTTTTACATGTTGATTGTTGTACACAACTCTTTCCATAGCAACTCATGTACATACGCAACTATCTCCACATCATATCGTGTACTGTATGTGAGTATTGTCATTGCAACCTGCGTACAGATCTGTATGTGGGTTTCCCTTATAGCAACTCACGTGTCATACGTGGGTTTCCAATATCAATACTCGCGTATGCCTCCATTCGACATTAAAAATAATATAACATGATTAATAGAGATTTGTTAATCCCTAATAATTAACTATCTTAACTATCTCAGCCTCCTCAACCTTCGAAACTACTATATTTCCCTAAGTATAAATAGAAGCCTTGGGGAGAGCAAATTTATGCTGGTGGTATATCTTCAGAAGTATTTGGAGCAGTAGAACTTAGAATCCTTTGGTTGCAGAGGAGTCCTTCTTTCAGGCGTTGGGTTGTACACTTATCTCATTCACTATTGTTAATAAAGAGAATCCTTCTTCCAACTTTGTGTTGAGTCTCTTTCATGTATCATGGTTTGAGGAATATTTATGATTAAGCACTCTATATATTGTTTATCTGACTTGTCATATATACATGTATAATATTGTACTTGGAGTATTTTCTCTTTGTAGGTGAAGGAGGTGCATCCCTGAAAGCTTTGGAGAGGAGCAAAGCGGGAGAAGACAAAGCTTGGATCAACCATCGTTAATCGGGTGATTCCATCATATCTTCCTATGTCCTTTCTGTACTTTAAAGCTGATTGTCTGCAAGTTCTAAGAGTACATTGGTAACCCCAGACCCTTGGTTATAAGGGTGTTTATTCCTAAACAACAGTCATACTACACCTTGACACGTTTCTTATGTGCCTCATTGACTAAGGTAGCATCTCGTCTAGTTTCCTCAAGATTTTTTAGATATAGAAATATTTATTCCTCGGTGGAAGTATTGGGGAGAAGTTCAATGACAAGTTTCAAAGACTAAATCTGGCACTAAATAGGAAGGACAGCTTCTAGTCCATAAACTAACTAGAAGGGTGTAAAACTAGTCATTGTTTTTACTGAAGTCCTATAAGTCCAAAAAGCAGAAAAGAGAGTCTGGTTCCAGTTGGATTTATGATCTCCAACCATCCGACACAACATAGTTTTTAATACTTTGTTAATGGCCAAAAACCTGACCATTAGCCTGCGGATAATAGGGAGTTGAGTTTTCATGGAGAAAACCCAACTTAGCACTTAACTCTGCCATCATCTAATTCTGAAAATGTGATCCGTGATCAGTGACTATAGACCGTGGAACTCTAAACCTAGCTATTACATGATTGAATAGGAAGAGGGTGACAGTCTTACCATCCTCTGCATACGTAGGCATAGCCTAAGCCCATTTAGTGAAATAATCCATGACTACTATGATGTAACGATGCCTCCTGGCTGAGGTAGGCTTACACTGCATAAAATCTATACCCCATTTGGTGAAAGGGCCAATGACAATGACGAGGTGTAACGAAGCATGGTGGGTGCACTTTTTTGGATAGAAATGTTGGTAGGGTGGGCATTTCTTAATAGCCTTATGATAATCTTTGAAGATTGAGGGCTATAAATAACCAGCACGAAGGATTTTCTGGGTTGTATCCATCCTAGAAAGATGACCGCCACATGCTCCAGAGTGGCAGTCATTGAGAACCTATTTAGCCTCTTCATGGGTGAGGCATCATCGAAGAATGGAATCTAGACCATGCCTGTACAATGTATCATTCAGAATAAGGTAGTAATTTGCATGGTGATTGATGCGGTGATGATCGTCGCAAGATATATTGGGCTGAAATATCTGTGTCTGGAGATAAATGATTAAATCTCCATACCATCAGTTGGTCGTGCTTATCAGGAACATAAATTCATCTAGGAATGAATCACTAGGCTCAGAATCCATCAAAGCACAGGGAATGTCACACATCAGCTCTTCAAAGACCAATGATTTCTTTGAAGTAGATTTGGCAAACTCAAGGTCAAACTCCTATAGGATGACAATCCAGCGGGAATATTTTCCCCCTAGTACCCGACAAGTCAAGATGTAGTACATAGGGTTTTGGTATGCAAGTGCAGTGGTGGTGCGAAGCCAGATGTAATGACAAAAATTTTGGATAGCAATGACCATAGCCAATGCTAACTTCTCCACACGTGAGTGTTGAGTTTCAAAATCGATAAGATTCTTACTGGCATAGTATATCATGTGTTCTTGGCTATTCTGATCCTCTTGGGATAGAACCATTTCGATAATAGTAGTAGAGGAAACAACATATAAGATAAAATCCTTTGAATAATCTGGGGGTTGTATCACGGGTGAATGATTCAGAGCATGCTTAAGATTATCAAAGGCTCGTTGGGCCTGGTCATCCCATAAGAATGGAGTGTCCTTCTTGAGGAGACGCATATAACCATGCATTTTCTCAACAAAGATACAAACAAAATGGCAAACAAAGTTTTCCATCCCTTGCAAACTTTGGAGCTCAAGGATGTTGGTTTAGGCAAGTATAGAAGCAATATTCAGTGGATCAATTCAGATGCCATCCTTAGAAACCACAAATCCTAAGAGACATCCTATCTCAATGAAAAAAATGAATTTGTGTGGATTCAGTTGTATTTTGTAATGGCGACATCTCAGGAAAATGTCTTTAAGATGTTGAGGATGGTCTTCTCATTGTTGTCAATGTGTAGGGAGATCATCAAGGTACGGCTCCATGATGTTTTTAATGTCGTGAAATGCATAGGACATGGCACGTTGGAATGTGGCTCCAGCGTTCTTGAGGCCAAAGGGTAACTTCCTATAAGCGAAGGTTCCTCACGGGCATATAAATGTCATCTTGTGCTGATCGGTGGGAATATCTCAATCTGATTATAGCCAAAAAATCCATCCATGAATGAGAAGATGAGACTTCTGGCACAGTTGTTGATAATCTGATCAATGTGCGGAGTCGAAAAATTAGCCTTAGGACAATCTTTATTCAGGTCTTGGAAATCGATGCAAACTCTAATGGTTCCTTGATTTTTGTTCATAGGAACAATGCTAGATACCCATTCCATTAGGGGTATAGGATAAATGAATATTGCCTTCAGAATTTTTTTGACTTCAGCTTTGATAGCTGCAGCCTTTTGGGGATGGACTTGACACAATTTATTCTTGACCGGTCTGGTTGTGGGATAGGTTTTGATTTTGTGAAAAATAATAGATGGGTCTATCCCGGGAATTTCTTCATAAGACCAGGAAAACATATCTCAAAATTCTTTGAAAAGTGCTCTATATTCTTCAGTTTCTTCTATTGAACAGTTCTTCCCTACGTGAACATGTTCAATAGTTCCAGGCTTGACCGATATGTCGATCGGAGTTATTTTAGTAAGGTTTCATAGATTTCCTTCAGATTTAGAATCTTGCAACAACACAGGTGTTTGTGCAATGTCGACAATATTAGTACCCAAGAGAGATACAAAATCATTATCTGTCGAATTAGTGTTGGGGAGGAATGAGGACCTGTGATGGTGATCCTCCCATACTAATTTATTCGTACTCATGATCTCCATGATGGACTCATCTGACGGAAAAGCATGGGAGAGATAATCCAGAGTAGGAAGAGAGGGTTCTAACCAGTAGGGTAGGTGGTAAGGATCAGAAGCCACAAGATGAAGATCATCTGTATGGGCATCGAAAACAGATTGGATAACATCATAAACGGCTTCATACGGGCTATGGGAGGATGACTCAACAACTTGCTTTTCCTTGGGATCATATACAAATGTAGATATCATATTGATGGTCATCGTCTCTGTTATAAAAGGAGTTGACGGGAACACGCCCATAAGGGTGAGGTTCTTCAGCATACCTTCCCCAACCGATTGTTAAGGAGGAGGGGACTAACCTAACATAGGGATGTTATTCACTGCAGGGGTAGTAACATCCAACATATAGAAATCCAGTTGATCAATTGTCACAATCTTTCCCAAATGTGGAAACTGGAGAGTTCTAAATACCGTCGAAGCGACAACGGTCATAGCATAAAACCAATTTATTCCTAAGAGAAGATTGTAGTCTAATGGGGCATCCACTAGTTTCACCTGAATGGAAACAGTTTTTCCCCCTAGCTCAATTGAAATTGTTGGCATGAGACCATGGGGTTGGAAAACTCTTCCATCAAAGGATTTTAGGGTCGTCAATGATTTCATAAGCTCAGTAGAGCCAATGGATTTCCAACAGGATAGAGACAAAACTGAGGTTGAAGCGCCTTCATCTAGAACACTCCTAAAGATATTTTTCCCAACTAATTTCGTTACGATCTGAAAAAGTGAGTTGGTGAGGTAATCTAGATTTGTATTTCTCTATGTTGAAATGGATCGAATTTGTGTTATCCGGGTCCAGGGATTCTAAGGCAGTTAACAATTTTTTGCGTTGCGTAGGACAACTTTAAAGAAATTCTAAGGCATAAATTGGACATGGTGCTTGAGCGAGGTCTTCAACAACATTATAGAACTGTGTAGCTTGGGAATTGGGATTAAAAACAACCTTCCCAAGAGTACTCTTGGGTGGATGCAAAATCATGTTGAGATTAGGCTTCTCGATAGTTAGGGGACCATTAGATGAGGATGCGGGAGAACCAGTGGGAGGAGCTTTATCTGGAGAAGGATTTTCATTTTTCTTCTCCTCAAACTTGTCATATGACTGACTCTGAGTTGTTAAACTAACAGTTTTCAATGACATCATTCGGAATTCCTCTATAGAGCTAGAATTTCCTTGATTAGATATGTGGTCTATTAGTTGTTACTGAGAAGGAAAAGGATCAGTAAGAATTGCTGGTGCATGGTTACTCTTTAAAAATTTGCTAATTTAATCATGACAGGGACATTCCTTCATGAAATGATCACCACCACACAACAGAAAATGCTATTTGGCTTTCCTTTTTCCTTTATTGTCATTCTCTGGGGCCGTAGGCTTGGGATTTTCCTGTTGGTGTTCAGGTTTTTTATTTTTACCTTTTCCATTTTTCTTATTGTCGGATGATTGCGTACTCTGAATAGAATTCAGCTTGGCAAAAACCATAGGATTAGGAGTAGTAGTAGAAGCACTGGGTTTCTTAGTAGGTTTTTTCATTGACGGGGGCTGGATTGAACCAATAACCCCATCGACAAGAGTTTCTTCAAGTGGCTTAGTCGAGTCCGTATTGGGACGAGGAGATTGAGGAATAAGGTCATACAAAGTTTCAGATTGGGAATAAAACAAGTCCATATATTGATCGTGACTGATAGCTTGCTCTTCAGTGACAACACCGTCCATGGCCACATCTCGAGCAATGTGTGGCAACAAATACTTCATACACCAATCAGCTAAGAGTTGGTCTGGGATAGGAGATTTAATGAGCCTTCTCCATCTTCTCCAGTCATGGATATGATTCGATATGTGTGTGGAGGTATTTTGAAGTAGAGAGGTCAAAAGGTTTGTACCCATTTCATAACGAATGGGTAGTTGAAAGTGCATGAGGAAGACAGTTGCCAATGCACTAAAATCCATAAATGAATGTCGTGTAAGTTTGATATACCACTCCGTAGTTGTACCAGTCAAAGTGCGATGGAAGAGTCTCAATCGAATAGATTCATCCATCAAGGAGTTTGATGAGCACCACAGATGGAAAGTCATAACGTGATTCTTGGGATAATCTCCCTGCTTACCATCAAATCTTGAAATGTCCTATGGTAACTTGACTGGAATGGCGGGCCATGAAGGGTTGTTTTGAATGGGGTCATTAATCAACTTGGACACATCAGGTAAGTCCAAAGTTTCTAGGAAAGGTAATTGATGATTAGGTTCCACATATTGGTAGTATTGATAAGGCATGTATCCACCAGTAGGGTCGTAGGTTGACCAATATACAGGTTATTGAAAATGTTAATGAGATGATGAACCTCCTGAAGACCCACCCAAATGGGGCTAACCTCTAGGTTTTAGAACGCTTGAACCACCGGGAACTATAGGAGAAGGACCACCTAGACCATCTGGACCTTCGGTAACACCAGGCCCCCCAAGACCACTAGGCCCCCCAGGACCACTAGGCCCTCCAGGATCTCCACGTGGAGGACCACTAGGACCTCCAGGACCTGTAGGAGGAGGAACACTAGGCCCTCCAAGACCACCAGGACCCCCATAAGGTGGCCCTCCGGCACCTCCAGCACTATGAATAGGTATTCCTCCCAATGCTGGCATGTAGGACCAGTTAGGTTTCCCCAATGGAGTAAACGTATTTCCAAGATATGGAATCCCAGTGTAGAACATTCCTATAGGGGTGGGTTGATAATTCATATTTCCTATAGGTACTTGATTTGATGGGTAACCATACCCCCAAGAGGCTTGATTAACTACAGGTTGTACGACTAAGGGCTGACCTAAAATCAATGGAGGGTTTACGATATTTGTATTGGTAGCAGGAATGCAAACTTAGGATGGGCCTACAATAGAGGTCTACCTATTATTAGTAACAAATTCATTAACCGGTAACATAGATCATGCCGAGGGTTTCCCCTCAGCGTTAGAAGGTATTGATATAACTGGAATTGAAGGTTCCCCCATAGCCACAGAAGTCATGGGAGGAATAGAAACAAACCTAACGTTAGAAACTATAGGGTTGAAGGTTTGACTTGGAATATGCAAAGTCTCAATAGGGTCTATAGGTTTCATAGAATTAGCCAATGAACGATATCCAGTTGGCCAAGGATCTGTATTATGGGGAAAAACAGCTGAAAGAGGTTCTTTATGAGGCATGGGGGTGACCAAAATTGTACTTAATCTATGCATTCTCTCTCGAAAATCATGTGCATGGTGAATAGATGCTTGGATTTGTCTATATTCTTCTTCACCTGGTGAAGTTTGTTCAAGAGAGGGTCTATTAATGCCAAATGAAGTAATGGCCTATCCGATAGAAGTTCCCCAAAACAAAGCATTGGGACCATATTCTGAATGAACAAGACTATCAACACGACCTTCCATGGGAGCATGGAAAGAAGTGTCAGCCATAGGAGGCTGTTGGACCAAGGGAGTAATGTAATAAGCGAACTGATCTCCACATTCTACAACTAGATTTTCTTCCACATGGGAACCAATTGCAACTCCTTGGTCGATGGATTCCATTGTACCTTCTCTTGTAACAGGAGGAAAGTTGAGTGACAAGCCCTATGTTCTTTTGGATCATCTCAACTAAAACTCAACCAGATTGCACAGTCACTAATCTAACCTAGGGTTTCAAAACTAAGAAAAAACACACAACACTTTCTCCTACTCAAGCTATAGGCCAACAAGCAAACTTAAATGATAGGATGAGCTCAAATAGTCAGTCTCTTACCAGGATTGTTAAGAAGGTACAACTCGTGATATACCATAAGGGTACACATGTAGTAATCTCCCCAAATGTTGTTTTCGGTGTATTTCTCCAAACAAGATGGCCAAAGGTTTTTTCTCAGATGGACAAGGTATCCTAGAGGGTTCTCTCGATATACTCAAGGTATGTGGGAGCTCAAATTGGTAGTAGTGTTGTCTAATACACAACCGTTCACAAGGTGCCTTTCGATATACAATCGAGTACATGAAGTACCTTTCTATATACCTCAAGGGTACGTGAAAGGTCGTTCGATATACTGACGATACATGGAAGAACCGCAAAAGTCCTCGGTTGTAGTGCAGACAAAGTAACAACAAATCCCACGTTTTCCGACGCCCAAACACATCTCTATCCTATCACTCAAATTTCTATACAATTTTAGACCTATAACTACCATTAATTTTAAAGTGAACAGTTAGGTGAATTCGTGGAATTTTGACAGAAATGTAAATCCATGCAAATATGAAATGCAAGTTCATTCACTTTACCATTCAAAGTATGCCTAATTATGGGAAGGAGAGAGAGTATTTTTCTTTCCAATTTTTCTTTGAAACCAAAAATTTCCCAAATAACTATACTAAACAATTCTTTTATGAGAATACAAGCAAACAACACTTCTTCAAATCAGATCTTTTGAAATCAAGTAGATAGGGTAAGATCTATTTTCTAAGAAGAAAGTCAAAAAGCACTAAAAGGCATAATCGATATTTTTTCATTTTTTCTATTAAACTGGAAAGATATAATTTAAAACTACTAATATTTTTCTTTTGATAAGATAACAATATGAAATAAAGGGAATAAAAATGGAGATATGAAAGCTTATGAGGCTAATTAGAGGTCCAACAATCATCCTCAAACAACAATACAGATGAATCTCAACCAAAAAAAAAAATTCAGAGTAAAAGAAGTCCTTCACAAACTTAACGAAAAATGGAAACAAACAAACCAATCAAACAAGTCTTTCTTTTTAGTATTATCCAATAGCATGTAGAGATCTAAATGAGCTAAAGCTTCCAAGAACTCCTTTCAAAATAACCAAACTTACAAGCAGTAATAATGATGAACCTAACCTAGCCTTTTAATTCTAACAGACAAGCATTTACGACATCAAAGATTTCATATTTCAAACACTCAGGTATTTGCAAAAAATTATGGACAATTCCAACTAAAGACAAAAATCTAAAAAACCAAGAATTTCTTTACAAAATTTTGAAAAAGTAGAGGTCTGGAAAAAACCTACTTGGAACCACTTCCAAAAGGTTGTTGATAGAGCAGTTATGAGGAGGCATCGCTTCCTGCTAACTTCTTATAGGAAATGGCACTGCTTCTTGATATATATGCACAGGAGATGGCACCGCTTATTGCCCACTGCACATATGTAGTTCCCTGTAGATGTCCAAAACACAATAAGGGAGAAGAAACAAAGTTAAATCCTGGAAAACTAGCATAAAAAATGATGAATTAACAGTAATAAAGAGCATAGAAAGTCAGGATGACTCAAATCTGAAGAGATATGATGATATCAAACCATAACCTAACTAGGTTAGATGGTAGATCTAACTGAAATGATACAAATATGGGGCTTGGATTCAGACAAGTGTTTGAAGACTAAGGAAGATTAGATCTACTGAAGCTCTTCCCTAGTATGGTCACCATATTTGTTGCTAGGAATTTTGTTCCTTCTGTGGACAGAAATTGTTCCTCTAGTCTGAATGGTTCAGATCCAGAATAAATAGTTCACAACAAGGTTGGAAGACTTCCCCTAGAAGCTATAGACACCTAGAATACAATATTTGATGGAGTGATGTGGTTCTTCACCTATGGCAAAGGATCTCCAAGAAAATACCTGCATAAACACATCAAACACAAAACATCAAAAGTACCAGAACATCATCTATAGATCTATATCGGTGACTAAGGAATCCGATGATAAACATGCAAGATTATACATAACAAGTATATGGGAAAGGAACCAACTTTGTATTGATAAATAATGAAAGAGTTTACAACCCGTGTCTTAGTATTGATGCACTCCTCCACAAAACCGATGTCTTATCCCCAATAGCTCCAACTTGCTCATCTATGCTCACTTTAATGGATCAGGCCAAAATTTCAAAATGGCAGCATGACTTTGCTCTCTCCTCAACCATGGGGTATGAGCCTGATTTTGTAGGCCTCAAATGAATATATATGGTTGAGATTTCGGTGGGTGAGGTGGATAGTATTTCCCCAAAGGATGGATCTCGAGCTTAACTAACCTAGGTGAATAGGGATAAGGCCTACCACGAAGCTTTTGATCTAGAAGCTTCGTGAAGTCTCTCCTTTTCACTTTTTACCAAGGGCACTGCTCCTGCTCCTTGATGACAGAGCAGTGCTAGGATAGAACTGCTCTTCAAACAAAGTGTAAAGGTGATGCCACCACCTGTCTTCAACACAACTTGGGCGGTGTTGAAGAAGGTACCACTCTTAGGCCTAAGGGTAGAAGTGGTGCTAGGTTTTTATATGCAAGATTAACATCTGGATCAATGTTTTCACTTCAAGGTTTGCGAATGAGGGAAAACATGGATGCTTAGGATCTTATCACATGTTGATGACGAGATTTAGGTGTAACACATACACACCCAACATAAGGAAGTGTACCCTTCTCTACTCCATAGTGCCTCGGGCTACACCTTCCCTTCCAGTGCTCTTCAGGATGTGAAAAGTAGATTTACCAACCACTCTTATCTTATTGTGAGGTTCCACACTAGGTTTATCAAGCACAATCTATGTCTCTTCCACATCTAATTCTTGCATATATTTTAGACCCAAACCAGGGTGCACAACATAGAAAACCACAGGGAAAGCACCAAAACACAAGCTTTACTCACTCTGTAACATAAAGGAACAAGTTTGAAGACCACTCTGTAACACAATGTAAATGGAACAAACAACTCCCAATAGTGAACCACACTGCACAACTACTAAGAGAGACCTTCTATGCGACTCCGGAGAGTGAACAATGCATGAGTGATATCAATGGTATGAATGGTAGAATGGTAGAATGAATAGAACCACAACATTCATATGACAACTGGGTTGACAGATTGGGAACGTAATTTTTTGTTTTACTTGCTTCAGAATTAAGAACGTAGATTTTGCAACTGCAGGCTTGTTTAGTCATGAAATAGACTTCCATGCCTTGCTCTTTCCAAGACATTAACTGCCTCAACCAATTTCCTGTAAGAAAATTGAATGATTGAGCACATGGATGAACTAGGGTGGATAGGTTAATGAATGGGTAACTTTTGAATAGATCTACAGCTAGGATTGACCATCAAACATATTGATGAGACACAGTGATTTCACTGATTTGACTGACACAACTTAACAAACTTTCCATGTTCGCAAAATTTCTAAGAAATCTGCTTCATCAAGTTTGGAATCCACCGTTGATCTAGTGGGGACATAGATCCAATGGCCCACAAGGAATTCATAGCTTCAACTAGCAGGGTAGTTAACTTAGCTAGCGGGCATGAAATTTCTATCGAAAATAATTTAATTATGATCTCTCGTGTCTGCTTGGGTGACTTGGATGACAAAACAACAAAGGTTTTTCTTCTGATTAGACTGGGTTTTGTGAGGATTGAACCTTCAATCACTCACCTAGAATATGTTAGTTTAATCCCTCACTATTCCTCTGTGAAAACATGCCCCAATATCTATTCACGTTGAAGTGCATAGCTATCTATGGTATTTTTATTAAAGGGTGTATTTACATGATGTTTAAAAACATGTTGTGCTTGAATTAGCACCAAAACCATAGGTGTCAACCTTAATCACCTATCCACAAAACATCAATCAATGGTAGGGCCTTTTCCTTGAGATCCTTACCATGATTCAAATACAATACATACATCATGTACAATCTTAATACCATGGGGTTAAAATCAGGGTGATACATTTCCCTCCCTTTAAAACAACACTACCCTCAGTGCTTTACAAAATTGAACAAAAAATGCTACACCGGCACATCAGTGTTTTGCAAAATTGAACAAAAATGGATGATCCAATCGCATGGCATCCTCAAGCTCCCAAGTAGCCTCCTCGGGACTGTAGTGCTCCCATTGCACCTTTACCTGTCCGATGGCTCGATTTCGAAGCATGGTGACCTTCCCATTGTGGATGCGTAATTTCTCTTTTTGGAGCTCTCCCTCAAGTTCCACCTATATCACATTCCAATAAATCACATGGTTAGGGTAATGTACACATTTCTTAAGAAAAAAAACATGAAAACAATTATGAGCTCTAGTACTAGCAAGAAATGAAAGTCTATATGCAATTGGCCCTATTATTTCAAGCACTTCAAATGACCCATGGTATCTAGGTGACATCTTGGCACAACTTCCAAGATTCAAAGAACTCTTCCTTGCCTTCACTCTAAGGTAAACATGATCCCCAAGTGACTGAACTCTCTATACACTCTATGCTTGTCTACATAGCTTTTCTGTCCGTCCTTGAATGCTTTCATATTCTGTCTGATCTTTGCAACCTCTTGCTCCATTTCCTTGAGCAAATCTAGACCAAGCACAATCATGTTCACTGGATTATCCCAAGTCGCATGTGCCCTACACCTTCTTCCATACAAAGCTTCATATGGACTCATCCCCAAGGATGCTTGCTGTCCATTATTATATGCAAATTCTACCAAGGGTAAATAATCCTCCCACTTGGTTGGTTTTTCCATTACATTCATGCAAATCATGTCTTCAAGCACCTAATTCATTCTCTCTATCTGACCATCAGTATGAGGATGGTAGGAAGTGCTAAATTTCAACTTTGTACCCAAATCTACAAACAGACCCTTCCAAAAATTGGAAGTAAACTTGGGATCCCTGTCAGAAACTAATTCCTTATGAAATCCATGCAATCTAAAAATATCCTTCATGAATATTTTTGCAATGGAATCAGTCTTATAAGTGGACTTGACTGGTATAAAATGTATTTCATTTTTCAACTTGTCCACCACAACCACGATGGAATTATGTTTCCTCCAAGTCATTGGCAGTCATGTAATGAAATCCATGGAAACAACTTCTTCCCATTTCAATTCTAGAATTGGAAGAGGCTGCAACAAACCTGTTGGGTGTTGATGTTCAACCTTTACGTGTTGAGTGCATCAGTCACTTTATTTGCTTTCCCTTTTATGTGTTTTATTTCAAAATCAAACTCACATAAAAACTCCATTCATCTAGCTTTCCTAGCATTTAAGGTAGGTTGATCAAACAAATATTTCAGACCACAGTAGTATGTCCTTAACTCAAATTTCCTACCCATTAAGTAATGCCTCCACATATTGAGAGCATTTACTATGGCTACAAGTTATAAATTATGAGTGGAATATTTCTTCTCATGGGCCTTCAACTTTCTTAACTCATAAGATACCACGTGGTTGTCTTGCATAAGAACTCCTCCAAGTCCTTGACCACATGCATCAATACACACCACAAAATATTTTTCTGGGTCTGCAATATTCAATACTAGTGCACTTGTGAGAAGATTGTTCAACAGCTGGAAGCTTTCTTCACACCTTGGTGTCCATTCAAACTTTATCCCCTTCTTTTGCAAAGAAGTGATTGAATGTGCACCCTTGGAGAATCCCTCAATGAATCTCCTGTAGTATCATGCAAGTCCCATAAAATATCTCACTTCTGTCACATTTCTTGCGGTGCGCCAATTCATAATGGCTTCAATCTTCTTAGGGTCTACATATATGCCCTCATCTAATATATTGTGATCCAATTAGTGAATTCTATCTTTATAGAAGTCACATTTGCTCAAATTTGCATACAACTTGTGCTCCCTTAGTAATTTCAACGTCAATCTCAGATGTTCTTCATGTTCTTCCTCATTCTTAGAATAAATAAGAATGTCATAAAGGAAAACAAGAACAAACTTTTCCAAATACCTATTGAAGACACTATCCACGAGACACATAAATGTAGTCAGTGGATTAGTGAGACCAAATGGTACCACTACAAACTCATAATGTCCATACCTTGTTCTGAAGGTTGTCTTATGAATATCTTCATCCTTGATTCTTAGCTGATGGTAACCATACCTCAATTCAATATTGAAAAATACATTTTCTCCTCTCATTTGATCAAAGAGGTAATCAATTCAAGGTAAAGGGTACTTATTCTTCATAGTGACTTTATTCCGATTTTTGTAATCAATACACAACATGAGTGTATCATCTTTCTTCTTCACAAACATAACTGGTGCTCCCCAAGGGGACACACTTGGTTTGGTATACTTCTTCTCCAGTAAATCTTGCAGTTACACCTTCATCTTTAGCATTTATGGTGTGCTCATCCTGTAGGGTTTCTTGGACACTGGTGCTGCTTGTGGCACAAGTTCAATTGTGAAATCAATGTCCCTCTTTGGAGGAAGTCCTCGAATTTCATCAGGAAAAACATCCTTGAATTCCTGCAACACATGAAAGTCCTCCAACCTAGGATTATCATTCTCCGTTGTCTCCAAAACATGGGCTGCATAAAACTTGCAACCTTTCCTACAAAACTTCTTTAGCTGCATTGTTGAAATCTCCCTAATAGAGATCACTTTTGGAATGCCTCTTACAACCCTTAAGTTTCCTTCTTCATCTATGCACTCAAAAGTCTTATTCTAACAATCAATCTTTACTCTGTGAGCTTCTAACCAATCCATTCCAATGAGAATATCATAGGAACAAAGTGGTAGAACATTCAAATCTGCATGAGTCACCAATCCATCCATAACCAATGGACATTTTTCTACCACTTCACTAACCTTTCTCTTAGTCCTAGTGGCTAGCTAAACTAACCATGATTTGATATGCTTTAACTTCTTAAAAGCACAAATCTTAACAACTCTAGGAGTAATATAATTGTGAGTAGATCCAGGATCAATCAAAACATAAACAGATTGCTCAACAATATTACCTACAACTTCAACCACAGTTGACTAATGATGTGCCTAGTGGTCCTCTAGTGCTGCATAAATCCTAGGTACAGTCCTTGCTACCTAACCCATAGTTTCTGCTTCTTGAATGTTGTGAGATTTATTAATCTGTCACAATAATCTAGGGACTAAACACCGTCTCATAAGAGATTAATAACAATATGGCATGAAAATGGTGTAATAGTGCTACAAAATGAGTAGTCGCTCTCTGTATTCACACAAAGAATGAGTAATACAATACAAGATCATGCTGCAAGCATGAATGACAAAGCAATTCGAATTCCCAAGGAGGTCATTCGAATTGAATGAGTGAGTCTAGCTTAACTAAATGTAAGCTACAACCAACACTCAAGTTAACCACTGATCAAAACCCTAATTGACTCAACTGAGCCCTAACTAAATTTGGAGTGCAATAAATGACTGAGTCTAACTAAAAGTAGGTCAAACACATGTCACATCAAACCAACCAAAAAGTGGTAGCGCATCAATGACTCCAATGAACCCCGATGAGGTTAACTGAAGTGTAACTGAACATCGGAAGTGGTTGGAGGAACCTCTGTTGACTCTAGTTCATTAAATAATCAATTTAATGATGGAGGGTGCCTTCACTGCTCTGTTTAATTGATTGTAACCATCAATTAGCAGTATGGGGCATTAATGACACTCAGATCACCCTCAAAGTGCTCCAGTTAGCCTCCCTAAATGTAAGAGAAGGGTAAGTTAGCATCCTTGACTGAAGATAGGCACGGGTGTGATCTAGTTGATGTCATATAGTGCTCCTCTTATGTCAATTAAGTCAATAATACTTAGGATAGTGGTTTAACTAGGCCAAATTGACCAAAATGAGTGTGTAAGGTGGTAAATGTCTCCAACACCCCCCCTTAAGCTATACTCAAGAGGAGCAGAAAACATAAAATGCATAAAAATTCTGGGGCCCCGAAAAATAAGGCCATAGGTCACATTGTACAATAAAGTAATTGTTTAATATAACCAAGGAAACGGGGAAAACCTCATGGGGAAATACCCCCACTCAAACGAAGCAGTAGATCAAGAATTGGTTCTTCTATGTAGCAGAATCCTAAGACTGTGCATGTGAACCTCTGAATCCAAACTAAATGAATATGTCTGGAGGAATATTCCATTTTGGAAGAAGAACAATGGACTCAACTGAATCAGAAATATAAACAGCCGCATGGTGAAAACCGGACCCATGTAGAACAGCTGAAATCATCTAAATAGAGAGAAAAGGTTCTTAAGGATTCGAACCATGTGTGGAACACTAAAGAAACTGATATGTTTCAGCCTTGAAAAGCAAACCATGTGTGGTAAAATCATCCCTAATTCTTAGGAGCAAGTGTCCAAGTGGATGCAGAATGTCTTCCTCTTTACTAGTTCTGTGAGGAGATGAGCATGTGACCAAAGGTAGAGAATCCTTGGGACTATGGAGAGTGAATGATTGAGCTCTATAATATAATATATCTTCTAAAATATCTAATGAATCACATAATAAAATATCAGCAACCTCATATGAGGAAACTAACACCAAATCCCCATCAGCGGTTTTGAAGAGAAAGTGTGGTACTTGATTTTTCACACCGGAATTGGTGATAGCAGCTACAACCATGACTGAAATATTTTGGATTTTAAAACATGAAACAAATAATATCAGATCAGAAATTAAATCAGATCTAAATAAGTTTGTTATAGCTGATTTTACCACTCCAGGTGAATCACACTTGTATGGCCTTCCCCTGTCCCTCTGCAGACTCCTTAGACCCCTTGGACCATTTTTTGTCCTTTGATGTTTCCTGGACCATCCCTAAAAACATGTGAAAATTGCTATACGTGACTTTTAAACCCCTAATCGCATGTATACGTGGGTTTGACCCCTAAAACCGTGTACATTGGGATGTGAGCATAATCCAAATACTTTTGGAGTTTTCCTTGACATGGATCCAACTCACTTGACTCCTAGCCTTCCCTATGCCTTGAGATCGCTCGGATTTGACCTTTCATTACCCCTTTGAAAATATATATAAGGAAATCTATGGTACAATGAAGGTATATGAGAGAATTGAGAGAAAAGAAACTATAGTCCATTGTTGCCGGAACTTATGCTTGAGTCTGCATCCCTTTGTCCCTAGGAGCACTTTTGTGTTCTTCCCAAGCTTGCATTTTGCTTGTGAGCTTGTTATCGAGAGATGGAGGATTTAGGTGGTGGAGGCCCAAGTGGGGGATTCATTTTCTCCGATTCGCAGACATGCTGATAGAGGTTGTATCCATTGTAATATCTGATTTTATATTAATAGAAATATATTTCCCTATCCAATAATGTATGTTTGAATGAATATTTTATCCATGGATGTTTTCAAATGCTTATACATCGTTGATTATATATGCTAGAATAGATCTAACACCATTATATATATTATGATTTTATTGTTTAGTTGTTGTTGAGGAGGTAATCTATCAATTCAAGCTAAAGTTGGAAAGCTCAATGAGGATCTACTTCAACCTTCCGGAATAAGGTACGAGGTCTGATCCTTTAGTGTTAGATATTTAATTTCTATTGCATATTGGAAAGGAATGATTTCTAGAGTCAAGCTATCTATTGTGGTACCCCAAGCCATAGGAATTTCTCTTCGTAACAATGTTTACAACAGATCCAAAACTGTGAAATGAAATCAAATCCCCAGCACAGTTTTGTAGGAGACTTGCGGTACTTGTTTCTTCCCACTATTGATGAGAACAAATACAAGCAGTAGTGACAAATTATGAATTTGATATATTAAACCAAGAAATATCAGATCAGGTCTATATGAGATCATATTAGATCCAATAAGGTTAATATCAGATTCAAATAAATGGTTAACTGAGACAGTGGATGCACAACTTTCTTCTTCTTCAAAATTCTGAATTTTGGTGCATGCAATCCTACAGGAATTTGCTGGAAAATCTAGATCATGGGGAGCGAATGGATCACTCTGGTAATCTGATATTTCTTCCAAAATATCCAAGGTATCACATATTTGCACACCATCAACAACATTAGAGGGAGAAAAATCAAATTTCTCTTCACTTTTAGAAGCAATTACTGGTAAATTTTGCACAGAATTCAAAGGAAAATCACCGGTGAATGTTTGCATGGAAGTGCAGCAGTGTTTTTCTTCAATATCAGAGATTTGAATGTCTTCTTTTGTTTTAGAAATATGAGGAGATGAGATATCAGCGATCTCACAAACTTCCGAAGCATCAGGAGAAGGAGTCACTGCAAGGAGACTTTCTTCAATTCAAATTGACTGTGTAGAAGATTCTGCTTCTTCTTCATCTTGAACAACTTCATCAGAGAGAGTAGAGGCCGAGAATTTTGAGTAAAGAACTCTTGTGGTGCTGGATGTGATCTCCAAAGTGTTATTATGATCCTCATTGTGCTTGCCAAATTTTCTATCCAATTTTGTCCAGAGATCCTTTGGGTATTCAGCAAAACCAATAAGGTAGCGCAATCTAGGAGAAAGGGCCAGAAATATTGCTTCAAAAGCTCTATCATCATTATTTAGCTAGTCGTTCTCATTCTAATAAGACTCTTTTCCAATTCCAATAGAAACCTCATAGAGACCTCGTCTCTTCAGAGATGCAATCATCTTTAACTTCCATTCTGAATAGCTTGTGAATGGGGTGAGAAGAGGGACTGATGAGTCCATTCAAAGTTGTACCTATTAAAACCTACAAATCACAACAAAAGGGGCACCATAATGTCGGACAGCCTGCACATTTTAGGCTTTCATCACACCCAACATAATTGATCAAGCAAGCTTGATCAACAATTCCTTGACTTGGGGTATTAAGTGGTAAGCCTTGGCTTTTGGTGCAGTGCTAGAATTTTGAGATTTTGCTCAATTTTTCATGCAAGATCTGTCAAAAACCTTTTTTTTGGTAGATCTGAGCTTCATCCCGCTATGAGCTCTAATACCATGTAAGGTTTGTCGTTACACCAAAACCTGTAGATGTTGATGAACATTTGAAACCCAACACAAGGCTCTATCAGCAGGAGTGGTTGTTAGTCCACATGTTTTTATATTCCCAGAGATTGAGCAGTTATACCATGTAGAGGGTACCCGATACTCCAACACCTATCCTCCAGCATAACTCAGGGGAATTGAACCTCAGACCTCAGCTCTGATACCTTGTAAGGTTTGTCGTTACACCAAAACCTGCAGATCACAATAGAAGGGGCACTGTAAGGTCAGATAGCCTACACATTTTAGGCTTTCATAACACCCAACATAATTGATCAAGTAAGCTTGTTCAACAATTCCTTTACTTGGGGTATTAAGTGGTAAGCCTTGGCTTCTGGTGCACTGTTGGAATTTTGAGATTTTGCTAAATTTTTCATGCAAGATCCATCAAAAACCTTGTTTTTTAGAGATCTGAGCTTTGTCCCACCATGAGCTCTGATACCATATTAATCTATCACAGTAATCTAGGGACTAAACATAGTCTCATAAGAGATTAATAAAAATAAGGCATGAAAATGGTGTAATAGTGCTACAAAATGAGTATTCGCTCTGTATATTCACATAAAGAATGAGTAATACAATACAAGATCATGCTGCAAGCATGAATGGCAAAGTAGTTCAAATTCCCAAGGAGGTCATTTGAATTGAATGTGTGAGTCTAGCTTAAATAAATGTAAGCCACAGTTAACACTCAAGCTAACCACTGATCAAAACCCTAATTTACTCAACTGAGCCCTAACTGAAGTCAAAGTGCAATAAATGACTAAGTCTAACTAAAATTAGGTCAGACACATGTGATAGCAAACCAACCAACAAGTGGTAGCGCATCAATGACTCTAATGAACCCTGATGAGGTTAACTGAAGTGTAACTGAACATCAGAAGTGGTTGGAGGTGCCTCTATTGACTCCAGTTCATTAAATAATCAATAAATAATCAATTTAATGATGGAGGGAGCCTTCACTACTCTGTTTAACTGATTGTAACCATCAGTTAGCAATATGGGGCATTAATGACACTCAGATCACCCCCAGAGTGCTCCAGTTAGCCTCCCTGAATGTAGGAGAAGGCTAAGTTATCCTCCTTGACTGAAGGTAGGCGTCGGTGTGATCTAGCTGATGTCATCTAGTGCTCCTATGATGTCAATTAAGTCAATAATACTTAGTAAAGTGGTTTAACTAGGCCAAATTAACCAAAATGAGTGTGTATGGTGGTAAATGTCTCCAACAAGATTACCTCACATACCCATTCTCAATTGGACAATTCTTGCACATGTGGGATCCTCCATATTTCCAACATTGGAGTGGTTTTTTGATCTCTTTTGGATCTCTTGGTTTGCCTCTCATCACTCTAGTTGGCTAATTCACAGCTTGTGATGGCTACCTCTGCTGATCTCTGAAGTGAGAAGGTTTGAAACCTTTCTTCCTTTGGTAAAAATTTTCCTTCTCTGTGTCCTTCCAAACCTTGTGGATATCAGGTTTTCTTTTTCTTTTCTCATAACAATACTTATCTTTCCTTATTGTTTCTTCCAGAGTTCTAGGTTCATAAAACTCAATTATTTCTCTGTATCCTTGAGGTAGCCCACTCAGAAAATGTTGGATTTTCACCTTGTCATCCTTGATGTATCTAACATGCCTCAAAAGTTACAAGAACTTGTTTGCATACTCTTCCATGGTCTGTTGTCCCAATTTCAACTAATGGAATTCTTTGATCTTGTCATCATAGTACCTATCACACAGGTAATTCTGCTTGAAATACTTCTTGAATTGTTTCCACATGATCTTTATGTCATTGATCTTATTTACCTGCCTGAGGTGCTTCCACCATATGGATGGTCCTCCATTTAGATTGAAGATGGCTACCCTAGCCTTCATATTTCTTGAGTAGCCTTGGACTTGGAAATATTTCTTCATCCCAAGAAGACAAGATTTGACTTCTTGACCAGTATTTATCTCACCATTAAGGGTAGATGGCCTTGCCTTTTTTAAATCATCCCATGAGTTGTTTATGTAGTGCCTCTTTCTCTTTTCTCTGCGAGATGAAGAGCTCGAACCCCCAGTGGATCCTTCAGAGTCGGATGATCCACTAGAATATCTCTTTCTTCTTCTGGAACTACTCTTACAACCCTCTGGATTTGTTGTCTGATGCTAAAAATTTATCCTTCTTTGAATGTATTTCAAACTCTGCAGCATGGTTGCATTCAGTTGATGCTTCTCTTCCTGGCCTTTAATCGGAATTCTCATTATGGCTGTAATATCTGGGGGAGTATCTTGATATATTCTCCCATTAGAATCTATCTCAACATTTCCAACTCAGATTTTTTTTCCCATAGAATATTCCTTGTGCTCATAGGGATTATGAGCATCATACCTATCGTGGTTCTCATGGATGAGCCAAAAAACCACTTTTTCAATCTGCACTATGACCCTACAAAATGTGTTAACAACATCATTTGTTTGCTGCATAGCAATTTCAGAATTAAAACCATTTATTTACTATCACCTGGCCCATCCAGGACCAATGTTGCAACCATTAGCTCGGTTAAATTTTCATTCTAGACCATTTAGGCCTAGCGCTGCAACCAGCAGCTCTAATACCAATCTGTAACATCCCCATACCCCATAATGCAGATAAATTAAAAAATTTATTTCAAGAACCCTTGTTCTCCTTCAAAACACAAGGCATGGACGCTAACACACACTTCAACCTTCATTCCCAGGCTTAGAAACCACTATAACAGTCATTCCCTCCTTTGTTGGATCCATTTTGTGACTAGAAGCTCTCTTTCGCACTGAACCTATCATTTCTACATTCTTCCTTCCACCCTGCAAAAATATGAAGTCTGAACCACAAACATGACAAATTCCTTCAACCATAGTTATGCCTTCCATCTCCCGCACTTCCACCTTCCACCTTTACGATCTCAAAACTTGAGAATCGAAAATATAATGTGCATCAAGAATACTTAACAGCTCTTCCACCTTCCGCGCTTTCTCTTTCTGCCCTTCCAACCTCAGAACTCAGAAATCAAAACCTTAATGTGTGAAGAAAATACTTAAGGGATATTCCGCCTTCCTCTTTCTGCACTTTTGCTTTCTGCCTTCGAAACTCAGAACTCAGAAAACCAATTTTTGACCTTAACCTTCTTATGCACTTTTGACTTCCCCTTTCCAACCTCCTTTGGAAATGAGAAATTTTGTTTTTTTGCATTAGAACTTTTATGCACTTCTGAATTCCACTTCTCGACATCGAACTTCAAAAATAAGAAAACACACTTTCTGCCTTGTTTTCAACTGCCCTTTCTGGTTTCCACCTTCCACCTTCCGTAGGCGTATCCAAGGGTGTGGAAACACAACAATTATTCCTTGTTTAATTTTCTCTTTTATGGTTTCTTCCTTCCCTCTTTCTCAGGAGGAATGCTAAGTCAGAAGCATTTTGACTCTGTAATAGGATTCACGCCTTCATACACTTAGGAAAAAATGCATTGAAACATACAAGGCATATACAGAAGTAAAATGCAGGAAACATAACGGAAGTAAACTTCTACTTAACCATCAATAAGAATTCAACATGATCATAATAACTCATAATAAAATACATGGCATAAACAAGCATAACAGAGATACTTATCTTGATGATGAATTTGTCCCACAACTAGGTATGTTGTTGCAACATTCCACCCAACCATAGGCCAGTGTGTTTCTTCAAATCTCTCAACACCACTGACACCCTCGAGATGGGCATGATTTCCACAAGGATCTAGGGAACAACAGACTTACACATAGCCAAAACTCATAACACATTGTCAATCCAACAAATGGATTTCATAGGCTACGCAACTAAGCCATCTCACAGTTGGATTTATTAAATTGTCCAGGAAAAAAGACAAAACACTGCTCGGTTTCACAGGCTATAGATCTGAGCCAACCAACATTTTGGTTTCACAGACTATACATAGTCAATCCAACATTCATATTAAGGACCATCCAAGCCAACATATGGGTTTATCAGGAACTCATGCAAGCCATCATTAACCATTGGGTTTCACAGGCTATCCATACAAGGATTACACAAGGCCAAATGCACAATAAGACACAGCCAGGCCAACTACCATTTGGTTTTCATAGGTTGTCAGCCAAGCCAATCTCCTTTGGGTTTATCAGGATGCTAAGGCAGTGGATAGGAAGAACTGCTAAGCCAATGAGATCATCCACATAGCTAAGGACACCTTCACAAGATCTATCTGGCTTGGCATTCACGTTTCCTACACACCAAACACAAGGAAGTGTCCCCTTCTCTGCTCCACAGTCCCTTGGGATACACCTTCCCTTCTAGTTCTCTTCAGGATGTGCAGAGTAGATTTACCATCCACTCTTATCTTATTGTGAGGTTCCACACCAGGTTTATCAAGCACATTCTACATCTCTTCCACTCCTAAGTCTTGCATACAGTTCATACCCAAACCAGGGTGCAAAACTCATCAAACCATAGGGAAAACTCAAAAACACAGGCTTCACTCACTCTATACATAGAGGAATAGGTTTACAGACCACTCTGTAACACAATGTAAATGGAATGAATAAATCCCGACAGTGAACCACTCTACACAACTACTAACAGAGACCTTCTCTGCGACTCCAAAGAGTGAACAATGTGTGAGTAATATTAATGGTCTGAATGGTAGAATGGTTGAATTGTTAAATTTTCATATGCTTAGCTAAGACATCAGTATATCATTTCATTTTTCATAACAAAAGCATATAAACAGGATCACTGAAAGAAACAGTATCACAAGAACAACACAGATTTATCCTGGGAAAACCCAGCAAAAGCTTCCTCAATATAGATGCCCCAAAAGATAAAAGATAAAACCAACAAGGAGATCAAATCCTGATCATCCTCCTTCGCCTGCTACTCTTCTCTTCTCCACTAATGCACTACACAAGTGAGAGTGTGTGCTCCAAATTAGGAGTGCTACACCTCTATTTATATTCATCTATTCACTTTAATTAACTCATATGACATGTCAGCTCGATTTAATCATGTAGGCTCGAGTTACACATGTAGGCTCAAGTAACCACATTAGGGTGCTAATGACCCACCTTTACAATTAGCGGGGACTACCTCATGACTTTTATTAGTTCTTCTGATTAGGAGCATCGGGGTACAAAATAATACAAGTGTATCTTTCGATAGGACCATCGAGGACAATAAAAAGATACATATAGAATATTCTTCGAAGTTACAATATTTCAACACTCCCCCTTAACAAGAAGGGTATTCTACAACAACATCAACAACAACAATAATAGGAGAGAGAGAGAGATAGGACATCATCAACATCATCAGGGTAACACATCTATAAATCATTGGAAGCTTTTCAACATCATGTAGTCTTCATCTTCAATCTTCAATCTTCATCATCATTAATACTTTGACCACTTCGATCAGCAACATCTTCAGCATTTTGACCTTTCAATCAGCAACATCATCTCCAGCACTTTTACCTTTCAATCAGCAACATCTTCAGCACTTTCCTTTCGATCAGCAACATCATATTCAGCACTTTAACCTTTCGATCAGCAACATCATCTTCAGCTCTTTGACCTTTCGATCAGCAACATCTTCAACACTTTGACCTTTCGATCAGCAACATCATCTTCAGCACTTTGACCTTTCGATCAACAACATCTTTAGCACTTTGACCTTTCAATCAGCAACATCATCTTCAGCACTTTGACCTTTTGATCAGCAGCAACATCATCATCATCATATTCTGATCTTTCGATCAAAATCATCATCATCAAAACATCATCATCAAAACATCATCATCAAAACATCATCATCATCACACTCTGATCTTTCTATCAGAAACATCATCATCATCACACTTTGATCTTTCGATCAGAAACATCATCATCATCACATTCTCGACAATCGAAGTCACCGGATTGATTACCAGATAATCAGTCCCTATCACTTTAGGACTAAGTCCAAGGATGATGCAATCCTATCACATTCTTGAGTACCGAAGTCACCGGATCCATTCTGAACCGAGTTTCAAGGATGATACAATCCTACCATCTCAATGACCGAAGTCACCAGATCCATTCTAAACTAAGGTCCACGGATAATACAATCCTACCACTTTCTCGAGTACCGAAGTCACCGGATCAATTCTGAACCAACGTTCAAGGATGATACAATCCTACCATCTCGATGACCGAAGTCACCAGATCCATTCTGAACCAAGGTTCAAGGATGATACAATCCTACCATGTTCTCAAGTACCAAAGTCACCGGATCCATTTTGAACCGAGGTTCAAGGATGATACAATCCTACCATCTCGATGACCGAAGTCACCGGATCCATTCTAAACCGAGGTTCACGGATGATACAATCCTACCACGTTCTCGAGTACCGAATTCACCGGATCCATTCTGAACCAAGGTTTAAGGATGATACAATCCTACCACATTCTCGATCACCGAAGTCACTGGATCCATTCTGAACTGAGGTTCAAGGATGATACAATCCTACCATCTTGATGACCGAAGTCACCGGATCCATTCTGAACCAAGGTTCAAGGATGATACAATCCTACCATCTCGATGACCGAAGTCATCGGATCCATTCTGAACCGAGGTTCAAGGATGATACAATCCTATCACGTTCTCGATGACTGAAGTCACCAGATCCCTTTTGAACTGAGGTTCAAGGATGATACAATCCTACCACGTTCTCGATGACCAAAGTCACCGGATCACTTTAGGGAAAGTGCCCAGGGATGATACAATCCCACTGCAACATCACTACTCCCCCTTTTGGGGAAGGTATTTCCAAACCACACCAAGCTTGTCTCGAAGGTGTTTGAACTTTACTCAAGACAAAGGATTTGTCGGCACATCAACAACTTGTTAATCAATACTCACATACTGGAGCTTTATGGCCCCTTTCTGCATCATATCTTGAATGTAGAAATACCTAATTTCTATGTGCTTTGATCTATCATGGAGTACTGAGTTCTCTTTCATCTTTATACAACTTTGATTTTCACATAGAATCACGGTAGTATCCAACTCTAGGTTGAATAATCCTGACATCAGCTTCCGAAGCCATATGGATTCACAACTAGCAGAGAAAGCTGCTATGTATTCTGCTTCGGTTGTGCTTAGAGAAACACTAGACTGTTTTTTGCTAAACCATTAAATCATAGTAGATCCCAAACTATAACATCCACCTGATGTGCTCTTTCTATCTGAGATACTTCCAGCCCAATCTGCATCTATATAGCCATACAATCTATACTCATGGCTTCCATCATAGTATAGACCAAAATCTATAGTCCCTTTCAGATATCTCATCACATGTTTTGCAGCTACCAAGTGAACCCGTCTAAGTTGAACTAGATATTGACTTAAGGTGTTCACAACAAAACAAATGTCTGGTCTAGTATTTGTTAAGTACATCAATGACCCAATGATATGTCTATAATGAGTCACATCCACTAATTCTGATGAGTTATCAGCTAACAGCTTTAGGTTGGAATCCATAGGAGTAGCCATGGCTTTGCATTCCAACATATTGAATCTTTTCAATATCTCTATTGCATACTTTCCCTGGTTGAGAAAGATTGCTTCTAAACTTTGCCATACTTCCAGGCCTAGGAAATAATGCATTAACCCAAGGTCTCTCATCTCAAATTCTTCTTCTAGTTTCTTCTTTCTTTCCATAATCTGTTTCTCATTCCTTGTCAAGAATAAGTCATCCACATATAGTAGTAGGATGACAGTTTCATCTTCTACAACCTTGAGGTAAAGGTTAGGATTAGCTTTACTCTTGGTAAAGCCCATGTTTGATAGGAAACTATCTATCCTTCCATACCAAGCTTGAGGAGCTTGTTTTAGGCCCTACAAGGCCTTCTTCAACTTGTATACGTGAGTATGTCTATATTCAACTTCAAATCCTTGTGGCTACTCTATGTATACTTCTTCTTCAATCACACCATTCAGGAAGGCTGTTTTCACATCCATCTGGTGTAAGTCCCACTTCATCATGGATGCAAGTGCCATGATCACTCTAATCAAATTATAACGTGCTACTGGGGCAAATGTCTCTTCATAATCAATTCCCTCTTTTTGAGAGAAACCTCTGGCCACAAATCTTGCTTTATACTTCTCGATACTTCTGTCAGCTACATGCTTTATTTTGAATATCCATTTGGAGGATACTATACTCTTTCCTTTTGGTTTGGGAACTATATCCCATACATCATTCTTCATTATTGACTGGTATTCTTCAGTCATTGCTTCTATCCATTATTTCTTTTGTATGGCTTCTTCATAGTTTGTAGGTTCTTGATCTACCAGATCACACATCAAGGCTACGTAGTTGGAAAAAGTATTAGGTTTCTTTCTTTCCCTTGTGGAGCTTCAGGAGCTCCATATATTTCTTCCTCTCGTATAATTTCTCTTATCCAAGAAGGCTTTCTCTTTCTTGATATCTCCATAACAGGAGGTTCTTCAGGTTCTGTCATGTCATGTTCTTCAAGAGCTTCATCTTTAGGGAGACATGTAGTTTCTTTATTTCTGGGAGGTGTCTCTTCTTCATTCACTTCTTCATGTTGGCACTTCCTGGATCTCTTGAGAGATGCCTCTTCATCGAATGTCACATCTCGACTAATTTCCATGTGATGGAATCCAGGAATGTAAATTCTGAATGCTTTGGATACTTCACAATATCCAACAAATATCCCCTTCGTTCCAGAAGGGCCTAACTTGGTTCTTTTCTCTTTTGGTATATGAATATATACTGGACAACCAAATATCTTGAGGTGACTTACCTCAGGCTTCTTTCCTATGAACATCTCTTCTGGAGTATTGAACCCAAGAGCACTATGAGATATTCTATTGTGCACATACACAATAGTTCTTGCTGTTTTTGCCCATAGATGCATTGGAAGATCTTGATCATATATCATTGTCTTCACTGCCTCCATGATGGTTTTGTTCTTTCTTTCTGCAACCCCATTCTGTTGAGGATTGTAGGGAGTAGTTAGTTCCCTCTTGATTTGGGCATCTTTGCAAAAGGCCTCAAATTATTTTGAGGTATATTCTCCTCTATTGTATGAATGAAGTGTCTTTATTTTCTTGTCTGAAAGATTCTCTATCAAGGCTTTGAACTCCCTGAATTTCTCAAACACTTCACTCTTTGCTTTCAAGAAATATATCCAAGTCTTTCTTGAAAAATCATCAATAAATGTGATATAATATTCAAAGCCACTTAAGGATGTAGAAGACATTGGTCCACAAACATCTAAATGAATCAATTCCAATGTACCTTTTCTTTTAGTTTCACTCTTCAGAAATGGATTCTTGATGTTCTTTCCCTTCGCACATCCTTTGCAAATGCCTTCATGTTTGATCTTCATATCTAGTAATCCTGTCACTACTTTATTCACATGAGGTAGAGATTTGTAATTAATGTGGGAAATCCTTCTATTCCATAGTTCACTAGAGTTAGTGAACTCATGAACACAGGTCGTTCCTAAGTGCCCCTTGAGTTTATACAAGCCTCCTTCTTCTTCACCAATGATGATTGCATCTTCAATATTATTTCCTTTGGGCCACATGAGTACTTGGCCATCTATGAAAGCAACTCTGAATCCCTTTTTATCTAAATCTGAGATAGAAATTAAGTTCTTCTTTAAACCAAGCACATACAATACATATTTCATCTTTAGAGGATTACCTGAATCAAGTTTGTAGCTTGCTTCACCAACTCCTTTGATCGGATATTGATAGTCAGCTCCTAGGGATACTTTCTGAGGAGAGCTTCTTTCTTCAAGTTTGGACAGAGTTCTCTTTTGTCCTGTCATGTGATTTGAAGCACCACTATCAATAATCCAAGTGTCTTCTCTAGGTGTTACAGACCCAGAGAGTGCAGAGAATATCACATACTCTTTTGCATCTTCTTCTCTTGTTTTCTTTCTTGGAGGTCCTTCTTCTTCTTCTTCTTCTTCATCTTCATCTTCCGCTAGGTGAGCATGATATCTTTTGTTGTTGTTGATTCTCTTCCTATATTCTTGTTTCTTTATGGGACAATTTCGGGCAATGTGTCCTCTCTTGTCACAATGAAAAAATTGAAAATTAGAGTAGTCTCTACTTGGAGGAGTTTCTCTTACCTTTTGAATTCTTCTCGGAGGTTGAGACTCCTTGAAATTTCTTCTCTTGAAATTTGATTGACCTCTTCTTTTCTTGGTGTGAGTGGCTAGGGATTGATCATATTCTTTTAATAAGGTTTCTCTATTTTCCACTCTTGTCTCTTCTTGAATGCAGTCTTCCCATACCACATCAAACTCCATGCTTTCTTTTCTGGCACACATCATCTGGATGAAGGACTCTCAGGGTCTAGTGAGACCATTGAGAGCAGTCATAACCAGTTCATATTCATCAAGCTTATCTCCAATAGCTTCTAGTTGTTCTTTGATCTAAGAAACCCTTGTGAAGTAATCTTGAATGGATTCTCCATGACTCATATTGGTGCTCTTCAGTTGAGCTCTTAGATTCATCTTCCTATTAATGTTCCTTCCTTCATACATTCTGGAAAGGGAATTATACATTTATTTTGGAGTCTTCTTGGAAGACACTTGAGGGATCAAGTGATCCTTGATGGAGTCAGCAATAATCCTTTGTGCCCTAATCATATCCTTTATGTGCTTCTCCTTGGCTTTAGCTTCTTTAGGTTCTGACACTTCTTCTTCGACATGCTTATCAAGATCATTCTCTTGTATAATGAGACCAATCCTGTATTTCCATGCTCAGAAATTCTCTATGCCCTCTAGCTTGTCCTCAAGCTTAGTGCTTGGGGCCATCTTGTCAGAAAATCACAAAAAATTGAAATTTTGTGGAATGAGAAACTGACCTTACCAGGAGATGCGCTTGAATGAGGTGAGTTGACTGGTGTGCTTGGATTCTGGATATTTCAATTATTCACCTTTCAAATCAGACTTGCAAGATTCAGCTTCTGTAGTTTTCTAGTTCAACAGTTTTCTGGGATAGCTGTCAAACTAGGGTTTGAATTTTTCAAAGACTCGCACATCCAAAAACTGTGATTCCAGGCTCAAAAGATGCACTCTGGGAGGGTGCAACTTTCCATGCAATCAGTTTTCTGAGACTCAAAAATTTTCCTGAAAACCCTAATTTCTTCCGGGGAGAGAGAGAGAGCTATTTCACCTTGTGAAAGCTGTCCTGTTCAGGTTAGCTCTGATACCATGTTAAATTTTCATATGCTTAGCTAAGACATCAGTATATCATTTCATTTTTCATAACAAAATCATATAAACAGGATCACTGAAAGAAACAGTATCACAAGAACAACACAGATTTATCCTGGGAAAACCCTAAAGGGAAAAACCCAGTAAAAGCTTCCTCAATCATAGATGCCCCAAAAGATAAAAGATAAAACCAACAAGGAGATCAAATCCTGATCCTCCTCCTTCTCCTACTACTCTTCTCTTCTCTACTAATGTGCTACACAAGTGAGAGTGTGTGCTCCAAATGAGGAGCACTGCACCTCTATTTATATTCATCTGTTCACTTTAATTAACTCATCCGACATGTAGGCTCGAGTTAATCATGTAGGCCCGAGTTACACATGTAGTCTCAAGTAACCACAGTGGGGTGCTAATGACCCACCTTTACAATTAGAGGGGACTATCTCATGACTCTTATTAGTTCTTCCGATTAGGAGCATCGGGGTACAAAGTAATACAAGTGGTTCTCCTGATAGGACCATCGGGGACCAGAAAAAGATACATATTGAATATTCTTTGAAGTTACAATATTTCAACATGAATAAATAGAATGAACACAATGTTCATATGACAACCAGGTTAGCAGATTGGGCAAGCAATTTCTGGTTTTACTTGCTTCAGAAGAAAGAACACATCTTTTGCAACTGCAGGCTTGTTCAGTCACAAAATTGACCGACATTCCTTGCTATGCTTAAGGCATTAACTGCCTCAACCAATTTCTTGCAAGAAAATTGAATGATCGAGCATAGAGACAAACCAAGGTGGACGGATTAACAAATGGGTAAGTTTTAAATAGATCTACGGCTGTGATTGACCATCAAATAGTTCGATTGATTCAACTAGCATGACTTAACAAACTTTCCATGTGCATGAAATTTCTATGAAATATTCCTCATCAAGTTTGGAGTCCACCATTGATATGTTAGGGACACAAATCCAATGACCCACAAGTATTTCACAACGTCAACTAGCATGGTAATTAACTCAGCTAGTGGGCACAAAATTTCTATCCAAAAGGATTTAATTCTGAACTTGCGCGTCCGCTTGGGTGACTTGGATGACAAAACAACAAAGGTTTTTCTATTGATTAGATTGGGTTTTGTGAGGATTGAACCTTTAATCACTCACCTGGAATCTATTGTTTTAATCCTTCTACGTTCCTTTGTTAAATCATTCCCCCGTCTCTTTTCATGGTGCATTGCATAGCTAGTTGTGGTTAAAGGGTGTATTTACATGATGTTCAAAAACATGTTGTGTTTGACTTAACACCAAAACCATAGGTGTCAACCTTGATCACCTATCCACAAAGCATCAATAAATGGCAGGGCCTTGGCCTTGAGCTCCTTGCCATGATTCAAATACAATACATACATCATGTACAATCTTAATACCATGGGGTCAAAATCGAGGTGTTAGATATATAGAAATTGCCCACACAATCCTAACAGAAAGATGGCACCCATAAGCATGTTCCAGGAAGCTTCAACTATTAATGATCTAGAGAGGAATATACCTAGAATTAATGCTAATTAGGAATATCGACAGACGGATCATCAGTCTACCATGTTGGAACTAGAAGGTAAAATTTTGAACACATTTGTTTCTATACTTATCGATTCAAGAGCTACTATAAGTTATATTGCACCAAAAATAGTTGAAAAGTGTAAAATTGTTAAGGAAAAATATGCACGGCTGGTACAGTTGGCTACGGGGGTAAAAACGAAGGTTACTGAAATATTTAAAAACTGCAGATTAGCTCTTGATGAAATGGATACCTCAGTTAATCTAAATATACTTCCTTTAGGTTCCTACGAAATTCCGATAGGTATGGATTGGATAGAATCTCATAATTCCATCATAGATTGTTTGCATTAAATTTTTGGTTGTATGGATGAGAAAGGTAAATATTATACAGTAAAGGGGATTTACATACTTGTATCTACCAGAAAAAAAATTTCAACAGTACAACTTAAAAAGTGTATTAGAAAAGGGTGTCAACTTTATGCCATCAAAATTAAATAAATCGAGCCCAAAAAGTCAAAATCAGTGTTGGAATAATTTCCTTTTTTAAAAGAATTTCAGGTTGTATTCCCTGATGAGATACCTGGATTACCACCTAAACAAGGTTTAGATTTCACCATAGATCTAATTTTGGGTTCAACACTAGTATCACGAGCTCCCTATCGTATGGCTACCCCAGAATTGACGGAATTAAGGATGAAAATACAATGATTACTAGACAAGGGATATATTCGGCTTAGTGTATCGCCATGGGAAGAACATGTGTTATTCATTAAAAGAAGGATGGAAATTTTAGAATGTGCATAGATTATAGGAAATTAAATAATATGATGGTTACAAACAAATATCCTTTACAAAGAATAGATGGTATGTTCGATCAGATTCGTGGAGCAAAAATATTTTCAAAAATTGATCTCCAGTTGGGATACCATCAAGTACAGGTCAAGGATGAAGATATCCATAAAATTGATTTCTAAACAAGATATGGACATTATGAATTTTTGGTAATGTTATTCGGTTTAACAAATGCCCCTGGAACATTTATGAACATGATGAATAATGTGTTAAGTAAATTTTTGGATAATTTTGTGTTAGTATTTATTGATGATATTCTAGTATATTCAAAGAATGAGGTAGAGCATGAAGATCACCTACGGAAGGTTTTGCAAACTTTAAAAGAACATCAGTTATATGCAAAATAGAAAAAAAGTGATTTTTATAAAAAAGAAGTACATTACTTAGGACATGTTATATAAAACAAGGGAATAGCAGTTGACCCTACTAAAATCAAGGTTATCCTGGAATGGCTTGCACCAAAAGATGTACATGATATAAGATCATTCCTGGGGTTAACAAGATATTACCACATATTCATAGAAAACTTTTCCCAAATAGCTCATCCCATAACAACTCTGCAGAAGAAAAGTGTTTGATTTATATGGAGCCAACAATGTCAAGATAGCTTTGATAAATTAAAATATTTATTGACGACAACACCAATATTAAAAATTGTTGATCCAAATAAGGACTTTGTGGTATGCACTGATGCGAGTAAAGAGGGGTTGGGAGGATTTTTAACTCAAGAAAGTCATGTAATCTGGTATGAATCCTAGAAATTAAAAGAACATGAAAAAAATTATGTAGTACATGATATGGAATTGTCATCTATCATTCATGCCCTTAAGATTTAGTGACACTATTTAGTAGGAAATGTTTTTTTTGTTACCAACACACAATATTGGGTTAAAATATTTATTTGATAAAAAAATATTGAATGCATGCCAAGCCAAGTTGCTTGCATTCTTGAGTGAGTATGATTAGGAAAATATAGTAGCAGATAAATTAAGGCGATAACAACACAAAATGCATTCGGTGCTAATTATTGATTATGAATATGAATTCAAAACTTTGTTGAGGGAAGCATCAAACAATGGGTGGAAAAATGTTATTTGGAAACTTTTGGAACTAAAGAAAGTATGTATCAAATTGATACATAAGGGTTTCTATGTTTCAAAAATTGAATTTATGTGCCTAACCAATACAGTATGAAGCATATCATATTCATATAATTACATGATAACCCATATGCAAAACACCCTAGATATCAGAAATTTATAACAGCTTTAAAGACAGATTGGCGAAATATGAAGAGAGAAGCAACCGAGTGTGTAGCCCAATGTTTTACTTGTCAACGGGTTAAATCCATTCACCAACACCCAACCGGATTATTGCATCCTATACCCATACCTAAGTGGAAATGAGAAACTATAACTATGGATTTTATTACAGGGTTGCCAAGAACAAAGAAGCAGAATAATTCCATTATGGTTGTAGTAGACAAATTAAGTAAAGTAGCCCATTTTATAAATGTAAAATCAACTGATAATGCTATAAATATTGCTAATATATTTATGAAATAGATATTCATACTACATGGGATTCCAAACTTATAGTTATTACATATCGTGATGCTTCAAGATTCTGGACGACATTATTTAAGGGAATGGATACAAAATTGAATTTCAGTACCACCTATCATCCACAAATAGATGGACAGTCTGAGTGGGTGAATTAGGTCCTGGAGGACATGTTCAAAATGTCTGTGATGAATCAACTAATAAAATGGGAGGATTATATTCATTTGGTGGAATTCACATATAACAACAATTATCAAGCATCCCTCAAAATGAGTGCTTTTGAAGTGTTGTATGTAATGAAATGTAAAGTACCTTTGAGTTGGGGAAATATGGAGGATGGGGTGGCTTTAGGTATAGACATGCTAGCACAAATGGAGGGGATGGTAAAATAGATAAAACAAAACCTAAAAGTAGCACAAGAGAGACAAAAGAGTTATGCAGACAAGAAGCAGACATCTAAATAATATAAAGTAGGAGAGCATGTGTTCCTAAGAGTCAAACCAAAGAAAAGAAAGCTAATAATAGGGATTTATGCAAAACTTGCAACCAAATATGTGGTACCTTTTGAAAATTTTCCTAGAATAGGGCATGTAGCTTATCAGTTGGCCTTACCTCGTTATATAAGAATTCATGATGTTTTCCATATTTCTTTATTAAAAAAATATGTTGTTGACCAATCTCATATTATTAATTGGGATAATGTACAGGTCGAACCAGAGGGATATTTCCACACAAATCCAATGTGCATTCTTGATGAGAGAGAAATTAAGCTTCAGAAGCATACTATTGTACAAGTGAAAGTATAATGGAAACACTATTCAATAGAAGAAACTACTTGGGAAAGAGAAGAGATTATGAGACAAAATTTTCCTATTTTATTTGAAGACTTTAATAATATGGAATAAGCACCGAGGATAGTGCAACGTTTTTAGGAGGGGAGGATTGTAACACCCCCTCGTTACATTTTTTTTATATAAGTATAATGGAACAAGTGAATTAATTTTATATTAATATAATTTTGAAATTGGGAGTTTTAAAAGCTATGCAATTAATTGACAGAAACTTGGGTTTAAAACAGTTACCAAATCCTCTGCATTATTTACGAAGACATTTTTCCAGTACTAAGGCGAGTTAGTTATTTTTCTATAAAAGTCCTAGGAAAAGAGAAAAGGGCATGCATATGGTATGAGAAAGAAAACTTCCTATGGCGATAGGAGAAAGTTTCTAAGGTAACCTTTTCAAACCTACTATAGGTTGGACTCTGACCTTTCGAACAAGAGAGGGCTCTCTCAATACTTTGCTTAATAATGATATTTCAAAAAATACTAATAGTTGAAGACATAGGCCAAATTTTATAGGTGATGATAATGTCTCTCTTAAAGGTTTTATGGCTGATACGTTCAAATAAGGACCATTGGGAATGGAGTAACAAGGATTGAGATCTTTTTAACTATTTGGAAATAACATAAATTATTTTACATAGGAAAATTAAATGTTATTATACATAGAATTTATAGTAGTAAGGGTGGAAGTAGAACCAAGAAAACAACCCATTAACATTTAGCACCTAGAAAGGGTAAGTTCAACATTAACTTTAGAAGAATTATATGTCAGTATTTAATTCTGATGAACTAGAGCATAAGCCATGAATTCTAATTCATATATTCTCACTCAAATACAGAGAATAACAAGAACATGGAAAGCTAACTGAGAAAGGATACATTCACATAAAGAAGTCTTATAGAATGTAAAATAACAACCAGGGATAATATTAGGGGAAAAATTTATCCCATTGGGCTATTTTTCCATGTTTTTCTCCAAAAAAAGATTCGTCATTTTGCATTTTTTGAAGCCCTGTTTCTCCCAATTTTGATGGGATAAAATTTTTTCACACTAAAAATCGCCAAATTATTATATAAACAATATAAAATATTGTTTGAAAAATATCACCAAACATTTTCTAGTTGGCGTTTTAAGAATTGGTAAAATTCGCCAACATTTATACACTTTTAAATAAGTATGGTTCCTTAAAATCATCCCTAATAACAACACACAAATCTCTGTTATTTCTTCAAACTTTGGCTCCAAAGTCTTTATTAATTTCTACAAACTCTTTTTTATGTTCATAACGGTATTTTATTCTCTCAAGTCTCAACCCTTCTATATTATTTTTTCTCCCAATATATAGAACCTATCACAAATAACCTCCCCAAGATTCAAGATCTTTGGTATTTTCTAAAAATAGTAAACAATTTCAAAGTCAGGACAGATCTGCAAACTAACCTCTAACTTTTAGGAGATAGTTACAAAAGATAATGACAAGTATAGATCCCTTTCCTATATTATAATTTTCTATTATTAATAATTAAGGATAAGATAATATATAATCCCCAAGTCGAAATGATGAGGTGGCTCATTAACTAATGACTAGGCATTTTGTAAGAAAGAAAAATGGTGAATTTCTGAAAAACAGGGCTCAAAGATCCCTTGGAAAATCCCAAACCATGATAGATGTGTAAGCACTGAGAGAGGATTTTGTAAATCGCACTGTGATTGAAAAACCCATGTTTTATTATTTTAAAATTCATCTCCATTTGGTCGGAAATTGATCTTGAATTTGACTGCAAAAAGGTCATTTCCAAAATTTTCATAGCGTTTTCACTCTTTTTGTATGGTTTAGGCTGCAAAAATTATGAAAACTACATTTTTTTTGTAAAATCCTTTTATGATCACTTTTAAAAATTCTCCAAGCTTTCAGTTCTACATATTAATCATGCTTAGGTGTGTCATCATCAATTTTATCAACTGCTTCAATAAGAAGCCTCAAATTATTCCTTGTAATAATTTCATCTTTTATCATTTGTAATTCTTTTTTCAAAGTTTTTTTTTATGCCCAAAGAGACCTATTTTTCTTGTATAAACTATGAAATTATTGATGTAAGGGAAATATTCTTCTTAAAATTCCTTTATATTGCATCACATCTCTTTCATATAAATCCGAACTTCCAAACTCTTCTACCTATGTTTCTTGTATAAACTATGAAATTATTGATGTAACGGAAATATTATTCTTAAAATTCCTTTAGAGTGCATCACATCTCTTTCATATAAATCTAAACTTCCAGACTCTTCTACCCTATGTTTTATGTCTTCTTCCTTTAATTGAACAATCATTATTTGTGCTTCCTTCATCCATAATTATCACAATTTTCCAATTGGAATTTCGTAACTTTATTTGGATATAATCATGACCATTTAAGCTTGACTCATCATTACATAAATTAACAAAGGCATGACCTTACCTTTGAAAAATTTGACCTAGAGGTATCCAAACATGAACAAAAACTTAGTATAAATGAGAGTAGATTGATCCTACTCCTGTGAACTTTGTAAGCGATAATAAGGGTATTATGATGCTCTTATCGGTATGGACCGGTTGGAAATGAATAGGGTCAAGGTAGATTGCTATGAAAATTTCCTTGAATGTATTGATGAAGAGGGAATATCAAGATTGGTGAAAGGGATTCTCAAGAAAGTTCTATTCAGGTAGGTTTCAACTTTGTAGTTAAGAAAGTTATGCAAGAAAGGTTGTCAGCTATATGTAGTCAAATTCATTAGAGGACAAAGGTCCAAGGATAGAGGAATATCGATTGTTGCAAGAGTTTAAGGATGTATTTCTATATGAAGTTCTAGTACTATCACTGAAAAGGGACATCTATTTTACAATAAATATTATCTATGGGCAACGCTAGTTTCCAAAGATCCTTATAGAATGAGCACACTAAAATCGGTAGAGTTGATGATGTAGCTACAAGAATTGATGGACAAGAAGTGTATCAGACCAAATGTGTCTCCTTGGGGATAATCAGTGTTATTTATTAAGAATAAAGATAGATATTTAAGGTTGTGTATTACATGAAGCTAAATAAAGTGTTAGTCAAGAACATGTACCTATTTCCTAGAATTGAATATTTAATTTATCAGATGAAGGGAGCCAGAGTGTTTTCAAAGATCAATTTGAGATACAATTATCGTCAAGTGGGGATAAAAGAAGAAGACATTCACAATACAACTTTCCATATGAGATATGGCCATTATGAGTTCACGATGGTGCCATTTGGTATCACCAATGCACCTTCCACATTCATATGCCTCATGAATAGTGTTTTCAAAAAGTATTGGGATAAGTTCATGCTAGTGTTCTTCGATGATATTCTTGTTTACTCGAGGAGTGAAGAAGAGCATGAGGAAAACTTGAGAATGGTGTTTTAGGTTATTAGAAAGAACAAATTGTATGACAGGTTGAGAAAGTGTGTCTTCTATAAACGTAGGGTATAATATTTGGTTTGTATTATTTCAGAAGAAGGAATTGCAGTGGGCCCAGAAAAGTTGAAGCCATAATGAATTGGCCTACCCATAAAAATGCCACATAAGTTAGATATTTTATAGGTCTTGCAAGATAGTATAGAAGATCAATTGAGGAATTTTCCAAGATTGCTCATCCAATCACATCGTTATAGAGAAATAATGCTAAATATGTATGGTTGGAAAAATGTGAAGAAATCTTTAAGTGATTAAAGAATTTTCTTACAAATGCTCTTGTTTTGAAGATTGTCAATCTAGATAAGGATTTCATGGTGTGTATGGATGCTTACATCGAATGCATGGGAGGCATGATTATGCAATAAGGTTCATGATTTGCTATGAATCAAGAAAATTAAAAGAGAACTAGAGGAAATATTCGACCCGCGATCTAGAATTAGATGTTATATTTTATGCTATCAAGATGTGGTGACATTATTTCATAGGGAGGATAGTTGAGCTCGTGATGGATCACATGTGCTTAAATATTTATTTGAGCATCCAAGCTTAAATGCCAAGAAATCTAGGTGGCTATAAATTTTGTATGAGTTTGATTCTAGAATCAAACATGTGAAAGGGAAGGAGAATAAGGTTGTAGACACCCTCAACAGAGAATTTCATGTATAAGCTCTAAGTATGTGTGAATTAGACTTGAGGACAAGATTTTTTGAAGATCAAAATAAAGATGAAACCTATCTTCAGGTAAGCTAAAATTGCAGCAACGAAAGGTAGGTGAAAAGTGTGAAGGCTATCAACTGAAATAAGATGATATTCTTGTGTATAAAGGAAGATTGTATGTTCCAAATTGTGCATATTTGAAAAAGATAGTAATGGATGAAATTCACCAAAGGCCATACTCACAGCACGTAGGATATCAAAATACAATAACAACAATAAGAAAGAAACACTTTTGGCATGGTATGAAGAAGGATATAGTAGGGTATATATCTTGATGTCAAAAGTTCCAACAGATGAAGGAAGCACATCAACATCCAGTAGGACTATTACAACCTTTCCCATTAAAAAATGGAAGTGGGAAGTAATTACTATGTATTTTATAATAGGATTTTCAATGAAAGTAAAGAAGCATGACTCAATTGTTATTTTAGTGGATAATCTAACAAAGGCATCTCATTTTATTCCATTCAATTCTTGCACCCATAATGAAAGTGACATAGAAGTTATCTTCATGAAGGAGGTATTCATACTACATGGACTACCCAAACAATAATCTTAGACCGAGATGTCAAGTTCACATCAAATTTTTTGAAATGATTGTTTCAGGAGTTGGAACTCAGCTAAATTTTAGTGTAGCATATCATCCTCATACATATGGTTAGATGGAAAGAGTGAATTAAGTCCTTGAATATATGTTAAGGATGTATGTGATGGACAAACCATCGAATTGGGAAGATTACCTACATTTTTTATAATTTGCATACAACAATGGTCATCAAACAACATTGGGAATGATCCCATTTGGGGAATTGTATGGAAAGTGAGTAGAACTCCAACGAGTTAGGATATTTCAGTAAGGAAATTAGTGGTTGGGCCAGAAATGCTTCAGGAGATGGAACAAGAAATTGTTGGGATCGGGAAGAATTTAAATATATAATAGGAAAAGAAGAAAAGTTATGCATATTTGAAAAGAGCGCACAAGGAATTTAAAGTTGGGGATCATTTTTACTTGAGAATAAATCTAGACAAAAGTTCCCTGAAGTTGGAGATTTGTTCCAAGTTAGCACCAATATATTGTGGATTATTTGAAGTACTTGATAGGATATGACCAGTTTCATATAGGATTGTATTGTCTACTAACATGAGAGTGCACAAATTTTGTATGTTTCTTTACATAAGAAATATGTACATGACCCTAATCATATAATTTATTGCAATGTGATTTAGGTATAACTTGAGGGAGAGTGATGTTATCATGGAAATTTCACATGCATGTGACATTTTCACAATTTGCATGGTAAAATGTCCTCAACATATACAATGCATCCAACAAAAGACTTCATCATTAGATACAAGAAGAAACACGAGTCTAGAAGTGCCCAAGAAAAGTTAGAAGGTACACCTACGCAGATTGAAAACTATTAATACAAGCTACAACATGTGTCACATTTACAATGGTCACACTGCAGTGCATAGATTCATTTGATAACTATGTGACTGACATAAACGACAAGATCTCACCTGCAATTGGTGCATTAAAGACTCATTGGAAGCTACATTACCTCCAAAGAATTTGAATTTGACTCTTTACAAACTTTTCTTCCTTAAATAACCCCATTTGTGTACTTGAGAGCTATATCATGAGATCAAGGGGTCACATTGGCTCTAGATATTTATTGGACACCTCTTAGCCTATAAAATAAATCCATGGGCATGCTTATTGTAAGAAGAAATAATTGCAAGGTTATGTTGCTAGAATTGTGCTTGAGCTCCCTTATATCTCACCTCTTCTTCCTTTGTTAAGCATTCACCAAACCCCCTTTCCTCCTTCCACCAAGGGGAAAGTTTTCTTATCACTATTTCTGTATCCATTGGACATCTAGTGTGGATAAGAAATGCCTCTATTAGTGAGATATTTTTCCTCCATTTGGAGCTCACATATCCAAGTTGTTGTACATGCTTTACCATTGTGAAATATATAAGTGGTTTGGCACCAATTGGTTGTTAGAGTTTGCATTTTCTCTCCCTTTTCTTTGTTTATTATTTTCTACTTTTTTCTTTGTTTTTAGTTTATCTCACTAACAACCAATTGCAAGATCATTTCAAACACTCCATGCCAACAAATAGGTACCTAATACTAAGGCCTTGCTACATCACATAAGGCCTTCCACTTCACCAAGTGGGAAGGATTCGGTCTTGTAAAATCCTTTTCCACAACAAGTGTTAACAATAATATTAACACCCTTGAGAGCGTTGGTTTGAAAACATATTTTTATATCGCCCGCAACATGAAGATCAGAATTTTGGAACAATTGAGAGCTCCAATCTCTCATTTGACCACTGCTTCCACAAAGGAAGAAATGTTTGAAGACAAAGGTGGCTCTAAAGAGGCCAAGTACATGACCACTTAAGGGCCAAAATCCATTCCCTAGTATAACTCATACAGTGGAAAAAATGCCTAACATGGGTATTAATTGTCCTAGAAATATTGAAAAATAAGTTTGATGCCTATAAAACTAGGTAAAGTGTGGTTTTTGAAGAAAATAATAAAAAAAACTTCAAAAATATTAATCGCACATTCATGGTTAAGTTACTGGGTGCACAAACCCCAATGCTATATAAGGAAGGCATATGATGTGAATTACAGGAGACAAATTTGAGAGTAAAGGCATGTTGGAGGAATTGAGGGCTAGAAATGACTTTTCTACCACAAAGGATTTTGAGCATCAAAGTTATGGATGGTAGAGTAGTAGGTCTAGGCTATGGAGAAGGAAGGAACTTTCAAAGGTTGTAAGTATTTCTACATGTCCATCTATTATGAATCAATTTAGTTTTGTTCCCAATTCTTTTTTAATGTTTTCCCTTCAAATTTTATGTTCATGTAGAATTGGTAGGAAATTAGATATAACCTATATTTATTAAATCTAGTTTGGTAGGATAGTAGGAAGGATCTTGTGGTGATATTTGCAGGTCTGAAGGAGATTCAAGGACTTGTGAGGACAACCATCAAGGAACTCCATCAAACTTCAAGGCTACAAAAGGTTTTCTCCTCCCTTGCTCTCCTTGTCAAACTCCATGAAAGAAGGTTTAAGATATTAGGATTATTGTGATAATTGATATGTTTTCTATTGATTGGGATTCACCCACCCCATATAAATAAGAGAGTAGGATATAGCTTCAGTTGTAGAATACTCCACTAACAAATTGGAGACCATACTGAGGATCTTGGGGTTTTATTCTTGATTTCTTGAGTTTTTTCCTAATTTTGGGTGCTTTCTCCCTAATTTATTTCAATTCATGCTTAATATTTTCCTTTAGACACCTTAATTCATATTAGAAGTCTAAAATCGGTCTAGATCTACCTTTACACAGTCAAAATGCTTGAATATTTTGAGTTTTTTTGTGAGATCTCCACTTTCTTTATATAAGCAGGTCACGGTGGTGAAAAGTGTGTATACATGCATTCAAGACACATATAGTTCATGTATACCTTCATATACATGCATTTATTATCTGAACAGTCGCGTATCTGCGTAGGAGATAGTGTTTTGGGTGTAATTTGGGCTAGGAGTGTCCGTTTTGAGTGATTTATTTTCTTGTGGTTAGCTTAGGAATCCATATACTTTATTTTAGATAGTTCCTTCATCTATTTGGATTAAAAAATTGGGATATTTTAAATATTTTTAAAGATATGTGTGCTTACTAGCTTGAAAATTGTCAAAAAAATTGTCAAAAGACTAGGAATTGCAAATCATTGTTTTAGGCCTATATTTAGGAATGATTTTGAACTTTGTAGAGTTGTATATGATAGTAGATACCTTTAAGGAACTATGAGGAGTATATTTGAATAAATTATGATCAATTTCGCTTGAGTTTGGAAGTCTTAGAAACCTCCTTTAAAAGATAGGAAAATCACTTAGGTTTATAAGTTTTTGAGTTTTGTTCAAAATTTTCTTTAAAAGATTGCTCAGATTTGAATGTTTAAGAAATATTTACCATTTAAATCGTTTATTTAACTATTAATGTCTGATATTTTTCTGATTTTGTCACTTTAATCACTTATTTACACAAGAAAATTGTCGAAAAGTTGAAGAACATGACACATTGTTTCAATTTATGAACCTTTAGGCCATGAATTTTGAGTTCCATGAACTTGTTAACCTGAAACACAACATGAAATCATAGATAAGACACATTTAATAACATAAATGAAATCAAATTCACATAATTTTTTTTTTAAAATGGACCTATTACTTAAGATCAGTTCAGACACAATTAGAGGATTTTGTTCGTCATTTTCAAAATTCTCGATATAAGTTGTGTTCGATACCTACGTATCCTCTTCACTCAAATATTCAGGAGATATTGTGAAAGATAAATAGGGATCTCAAGTGTAATAGTCTAGGATTATTTTTTAGCAGAATTATGAGCCCTATGTATCCTCTTCACTTGCACCTTCGGGTGGTCATGTGAACGAGAAACAAGGATCTCAAGCGTAAGTGTATACTTTGTTGTTGAAGCATATCTCTTCCGAGCTCTGTGTATCCTCTTCACTTTCACTTTCAGGTGGTCCTGTGAACGATAAATAGAGATATCAAGTGTAACCATTGATCCAACCTCAAAATGTTATTTCTAAGAAAAACAAGTTGCTTTGAAAACCTCAAAGACTCATTAAAGCTTGTGCATCACCTTTTTCAATCCATTGAATATTTTACTTGATTTAGGGATTTTTTTTAAATATTTGAAAAGTGGGAAATACATGCATGTTTGAAATATTATTGAAGAAACCTCTTACCTTGGTTTTAGTATCAGGAGTTCATCGAATGGAAAGGTATATTTATAAGCATATGTGCATTGGATTGGTTCAGTATTGTGAGTCGCAACACCATCAATTTCACCACCAATCCTTGAAACTAATCGAATTACCTTTAAAATCAGCACTTAATATACAATCAACAATGATTCTATTTTTTATATCACCAACAAGATTAGGCTAGGGATTTGGATTAATATGGTGAGTTAACACTCCAAGGCCACAAAACGCGAAACTAGTATTTATTAAAGAGAATCAAATCTATTAGTAGAAAAGAGTGCATTCCAGGAAAGAACTTCTAACACATGCATTAAGCACGAGGTCAATTCAAATTAGTAAGGGTGGTACCCCCCTTCTTGATTATTTGGTGGGATATGTGCACATTACAGTATTTCAGTTAAGTGACAAGTCCTCGGGGTGACATCACTTTCTTGAGATATCTAGTCTATGTGAGTTATCCTCGACTAACGAGTGTCCTACCCGATCACTGATGATGAAGTGGTAACCATAGTTTATTTTCATAGGGTGTCACACAAGCTGTCGTGAGTGGGGGACACTTGCAATCCCTATGACAGAAACAAGGTTGTGTCAGCTCCTTAGGAGGGTGAGTATCCAAGAGCTAACACTTGCACCCTTGGTGACTGAAGAATGGTGTAATTGTTTCTCATACCTTGGAATAAACCTAATAGGTTGTTTATTATTTAGTCACTACTAGGTTAATTAATTATTAAATACTAGTTATTATAAGGCATGTTTATTCATTAATAGATGTTCCTATTATCTTATCATCCATATTTAACATGGCTCACTATATATATAATTTATCATTCATTTTATCAAAATATATATTTATAAATAAATATCCAATATGTAACAATAAATCCTTACAAGTGGTATCAGAGCATTGGTTTTCTTAGCGCCTTCCCTCTCCCCACGCACATTTCTCCGTGTCCGAAGTCACACTCCTCGCATCTCTTCACGCCCCATTATCTCCACAATATGCTCCAAACCCACTTCAATATTAATTAATTAATCATTATTCTTTAAATATTTCGGGTAAGACAAAAATGGTCTTCAATGTAGGTGTTTATGGGTTTTTTAAAAGAAATAAAACAAATGAAGAAGGTAAAAATGATTTAAAATGGGAGATTAAAGAAATAAAAACCACAGAGATTGAATAAAAATATTGTATATCGATGTGGCGACGAAGTTCTTCATTAAGACATAAAAGAATTAGTCGAAGAATTGAAATGTTGATAATAAAATGGCTAGAAGGAGAATCTAAGAAGCATGTGAACAAGAAACAATTTGAGGCGCATGTGTCCTACTCCTCAAGCCAATTGAAAGATGAAGAATTAGTTATTCCATATGTATTTTTAATCATATGGAAGAGCATGAAGAAACTTTAGTTGATATTGATAAAGGACTGTTGGACACACCAGTTACACTGAGAGGGGGGGTGAATTAGTGTACACAACTTCTATTACTTTTTCACTTTTATTAAAAATCAACAACTTATTCAATATTATGCATTATCACATTATCATTATATCGTCATCAGCATTATTTCCATCATCATATCATCATCACATCAGAAGCATAGCATGAAACATAGAACACCATATTTTACTTGGAAACCTAAGTCCTGGGGGGGGAACCATGGAAGCCTTTATAATAGTTTTCCATAAATAAATGGAAGGAGGAAACAACCCCCTTATTACAATGAATTCAGTTCTCTAGCTACAAATGGAAGGAGGCTACAAACCCTTATTTATAGTCTACAAATTTAAGGAAGCTACAACTTCTTATTTCTCTGGCTACAAATGAAAGGAGGGTACAACCCCCTTTCCTTGCCTTGTCCTCCCACCCTGATATGGATAGAAACTGTTGAACCACGATTGCACTGATATTGCGAACCTTATAATAAATGCATGTAATACACTACACAATATGTACCACACTGCACAACCATTTCCACTACCATCCACCCCTCATCAGCTGATCACTACTCACCAATTGATCATCGACCATTGTATCACACTACTCATCAACCTAACCAATCAAGTTGTACCAATCAATCTATTTCTCACATCAACTTACTCAGTCAATCTGAGTCTACACACTAAAATCATTCCACCTAACTCAAACCAACTACTCATACAACTCAGCCAATCTAAGTCAAGCCAACTACACATAAGGCAACTTGTGTCAATCTTGCTCAATTGAACCAACTTGTATCAAGATGCTTGTGTACGTTTTTGAAGATCATAATATAAAGAAATAGTAGACAAACCAAAAGAAATTATATATCATGGCATCACATATCCATTGTAACAATATTTCTAGAGAGCCAAGAATTTTGTAATTCCGATTCCGTATGAGAAATTTATGCCAATTTTAGTGAAAGTTTCCCAGAAATTTCCCTATCACAAAATTTTGCACTTTTCTCCAAGAGTTGTGAAATTCGTGAGAGAATTGATGATGAAAAAATGAAATGTTTGGTATTTTATTTATATATATTGTGTAGAAAATTTATTACCTTGGGCCGACATGCAATTCAAAATTACAAATAATTAAATTCACTTTTGTTTGGTCAGCTCACCCGAAAAGGTGGGGCACACCAACGTCTAAAATTCATATATCTTCAATCGTAAGGATTTAGAATATGCTCCACATATCAATGGAAATGGATTGACGAGGACTATCTCCCTATAATTGGTTTATTTGAAAATTGTTGGTCTAATACTCTTAAATTCTTCAATTTTTACATGGCATCAACACTCCAGACATAAAGGTGTCAAAGACCATGTTACCTTATGCATAAGTTCCAAGTTCAAAGGATTCAATGGACATCATAAAGGGCATGAGGGATTCTATGGTCTTCACATCCACAAAATTCACATTAACAAGGAGGAGGGCTCCACCATATACTCATCATATCAAGGGTATCAAGGACCCCAACACCACCAATCAAGTGGGAACAAAGACTTTTTCAATAATATCATCATTACTATACAAGATGGATTCAATGAATTCAAGGGATTCAACATCATCATGTTCAAGGTATCCATATCATTAAAAAAATATCAAATGGGTCCACTAAATATCTTCATCACCATAAGAGTACCAACTCCCCAAAAGAGGGGTACAAAGACCTCACCACTAGTTTGCAACACTTTATGGGCGTCATATGCATGATCACAAGGATACTGCATGTCAATGACCATATAGCGTCCAAGGGACATCAAACCACCATCTATGTGGGTTCAATACCTAAAATTTCAATGAAACCAAGGACCCCATAATAATGGGTTCCAACATACCACTATAAGTGTGGGTTCCAAGACCTAAGTCTCCACATGCAAGAGGATCAAGATCTAATATTATGGACTCAAGGAACCCACAAGAACTTAAAAACCTCAAGACCATCCAATGCAAGCAATGGGATTCGCCATCAACACATCAAGGACTTTACACATGAGCCAAATCATCCATCCAACAACCAATCAAAAGATCAAAACAAGTACAATCGTAACAACCAGCAGAAAGATCAGTAACCAAAGAACAACCAAGAGTAAGGAACTTGACAATGGACTCAAATGGGACCAAGTTACAACTTAGGGGCACTTGACCAAGTCAATTGGAAACCAGAGCTTTTGTCATTGTTCCAAGGCATTCAAGGGATTCAAGCTTGGGCTTGGACAAGGTCAAAAGGGCTCCTCTGACACAAAAAACCACAAACTAAACACTAACCCTCAGGGGCTCCAAGGACTCAATAGTTGGCATAAATGACCGAACAGTGTTGGCATCAATGACAACTTAATCAACAATCTCCCCCTTTGTCATTGATGACAACACCATAACTCCTCTTCAGAACAAGCTCCATATTTCAACAAAACTTCTCTCCCCCTTTGGAATCAATGGAAAAGGGAACATCCTTTGACCATACTACTCCCCCTTAAGGAATGATCCCTATTAGGCCCTGCTCCCCCTTTCATCAACTTCTCTTCCTTTTCAAATTTTCTTCATGTTTGCATTAATGGCAACAAGAACTTATTTTGGCATTATTGCTTCCCTTATCACTGAGCACTGATGCTTCTTTAATGGACTTGTATTATGTCACGCATATATTGTTGGAACCAACTATTATACGATACTCAAATATGATAATCAGGCACATATCTCCTTTTACACATTCTTTGTACACTTCATATCACTGGTCGATAGTCTTCAAAATGGTATTGGGTTTTTCCCAAGATTTTCATCATTTTTGTTTTGATCTACTAACTTTTTTCTCCATACTTTGGTAGGATGATGGTTTTTCATGTCATTCTATTGAACTTGCTTTCTTCTCCAAACTTTAACTTGTCCCTGCATCCTGCAATGTTTTGTGAAATGACCATAATGATAGCAAATGTAAAACTGAACCGAAAATATACTTTGATTTCTTTCTGGAGTGATTCTGTCATGAGCTATACAATGAATGGATTTGTGGCCATAGTTGTTACACTTGTAGAGGTGACCATGGAACCTTAAGCAATGCAACAACATGAGCTCATGGAACGCAGAGGTGTCAAAGGGACAAGCTTGAATATTTAACAAAAAAAATTAATTTCCAAATATTTAGGAATAAATTGAGTTGATTTTAAATTTCAATTGGTAGGTTAAGTTTCAGTTAGTTTTGTAATTGAGAAAATTTAGGGAGTATACTAAATTTAGATATTGTAACTTCTCATTCGAGAAGAGAAGGACATTTTCTCTATTTTTACGCAAAAAATTCTCATTTTTTGAGTTAGCGGAATAGGGCCTGGAAAAATAAAAATGCGGAGAAGTATTTATGTTAAAACACAGGGACTCGATGATTTCGCTATTGCAGTTTTGAATCTTTGAATTTGAAATAAAATTTCTGAATATAGGCATCAAGGATATGTAGAGTTTCTTCTCAAAACGGTGTGAATGGATATGGTTAGAATCCTAGAAATTTTGATTTGGCATTTTTTTTAAATGTTGCTTTTATGTGAGTTTGGATATGAAATGACTATCTTTAATGAAGAGCATGAATTTGTTTGTTTCTAAATGTGAGATGACAAATATGGGTTTAAGAATATACACCTGGAAATTTTGTAATGTTTTCTTTGTTTTTTTTCCTTTCTAGTTTAAATAAATTCATTCCTACAACAAATCGTTATTTTGGTATTACTAATTGTTTACTTCAAAAAGAGAGAGTTTGGAATACCAGTTAACCTTGGTCAGACTGTGAGAGCCTTACTCAGTGTTCCCAAGGAGAGACAAAGTGTGTTTTGGGAATTTACAGGCACAGAAACATGGTAATTATGTTCTATATTATTGGCTTAGCACGAGCCTGTAAATTCTATTTATTTTCTTTTATTTTAAAAAAAATTGTTAGTTATGCTTGATAGAATTCTGTAGACTCCATACCAATATTTACAGAGCAAGGAATCGTATCTTATCATGCTAGGAACTTAAACAAAATTTTAAAAGTTGGTATTTGTGAGTGTTTCCTCTAGAACCCTGGACCAAACCATCCCAATCCACTAGCACTCGCCCCCCATCATATTACACAACAAAAGGAATGTGACCCCCTTCTCTACATGTAGTCCCCCATGCTATCCTTATTTCCTTCTACTGCACTAGCATAGGATAACCAAGGAGTCTCCTTGTAGGGACCCATGTCTGGTGTAGGATATTACAGTGGGTTTCACTTTCTATGGCACAACATGATAGAAGGTTAAAATGAAATCTACTAATGACATCCTCTCCATATATTCACTAGTATTTACCTTATCTCTCACTTGTCCTAATCGTGCTTCGAGTGAGATGTACTTGTCCCTAGGGGAGAATGAAAATGCCAACATGTCTAGACTATGATAAGATTTTATTAGCCCTTGCATAGAACCTCAGTCTTTAAAGTTGTGTGCCAAGGAATGGCTCCATTGTCGAACATGGTTTAGTAAAAGAAAGTAGTAGTTGAATGGATAGAGGGGTCTATAAGTACCATATCTAAGATTCATGGGAAAAAAGGTTCAAATATTTGTGTTGCAATAATCCTAGTTGTGAAAATGGAATCTAGTAATGTGTAGGGAGTTTATTTTGTATGGTGGACAATTGCTGGATCAGTATGAAGTCTTCTAGTGTGATTTCTTGTGTGCATGTACAAGTGGATAAAAATACTTGTGAAAGCTCTATATTTCATGAATCGGTGCAAAAAGACTATTTAGTGGGCTCCTCCAGACCTAGCTATGTTACATAAACTAGATCGATTTTAACTTACACAAGACATGGACTTCTAGGTAGAGAATATTGTCAACAAATACGTAGTAAAGTTTTCTATGAAAAAACAACAATCATTTTCAAAAGAAGAGGAAAATTAAAAAACATGAGGATTGTTACCACAACCTTGAATAAGGTTGGTGCAACAATGAAATTATGGTGTTGGAACCATGAGCATGTTTTACAAAATTGAGCAATGTTTACAGATGCTTGAAGAGATTTGGTTGAATTTTGTGGTGGAACAATGAGCACTCCTTATAAAACTATGAATAATGTTGGTGGAATCATGAATATTATTTACAAAACCTTGAAAAAAGTTGGTTGAATCATGAAATTTTGGTGGTGTAACCATAATCATTGTTAATAGAACCATGAGTATTGTTTAAAAAACCTTGAACATTGTCGGCAGAACTATAAACATTTGATGGCCGAACCATTGACAATATCTAGGAAACCGTGAACAATGTCGACATTCTTTCAATTCGTTTATGTTCAATTTAATAATTGTTGCAATGTTCAATACCTCTTCTTAGAAATTTTGTATCTAAAGCATGGATTTGACACTCCAAACATGGGAAGAGATTCATTTCATTCTTGTTTTTTTATTTAGATTAGCTATTATATATCTGTAGCAAGACTTCTATGGTGGTTAATTGTACCAAGAGTAAAAAAACCATAGTATTCATAATTGTATATCGATGTTCCGAATCCGAAACAAGATCCTTCATCAGGACAATCAATATACAATTATGAATACTATGGTTTTTCCGACACCTACTACAACTTTTATATAATTGTTCTTTTATCTTATGCTTAAGATAGATAACTTTTTTTGTTTGAAGTTGATGTTTCTATACATAGAGGTCTTATGGTAACATGGTCATTTTGTTATGGCATTCTTCTAATTTTTTTTACCTTATGTTCATGACCATATCATAAATTTGTTTTTATTTCATTATCCTCATGCAAACATTTTCTGCAATATGTTGCATAGTTCCTCCTTTCAAATATTTGAAATACGTTTCTATTGCACTTATTGTTTTATCTTTGTGTGCAAATAAGGCAAGCAAAATGAGAATTGCATGAAGAACAATATGAAGTATTCTTGTAGTGTTCATGTACATGTTATCTAACTTTTGCACTACACAAGGAAATCACATTCTATTATTCCAATGGTGAATTCAAAGCATTTTAACATAAAAGTAAATCTATTTTTACAAGTTCAACTTCATGATTATATTAACTTTATTGAAAGTTTCACAAATAATGATCGTGCTTTCACAAGCAATGTTCATGCTTCCATAATAAATTATCATCATTCCACTACCAAAAGTTCATGGTTCCATAATAAATTATCATCATTCCATTACCAAAAGTTCATGGTTCCATCGTTATTGTTCAAGCTTTTGTAAACATTGATCATGGTTCCACCAACATTATTCATGGTTCCCTAGACAATGCACATGGTTTCACCATCAAATATTTATGTTTCTCCAACTATATTCAAAGTTTCACAAATAATGTTTATGGTTTGGAATAAACAATTTCATGGTTCCAACACCAAAAGTTCATGATTCAAAAAACTATGTTCAAAGTTCCATAAATAACCCTCATAGTTACATCAATATTGATCGTAGTTTTATAAATAGAGATCATGCTTCCACTACCTATACTTCATAGTTCCGCCAAATTTGTCTAAGGTTTAATAAACATGAAACTATAAACAATGCTCTCAATTTTGTAAAAAATACTCATAATTCCTCCACCAAAAGTGTGTTATTGCACTAACTTTTTACAAAGTTTGATAATCAATGCTCATGTTTTCATAAAAAATGATCATGGTTCCACCATTAAAGGTTCACAGTTCCACAAACTTTAGTCAAGGTTCCTTAACAAATCATAAGTACATGTGGTTTTGTAAACATTTTTCATGATTCCACCAACATTTTTCATAGTTCTATAGGCAATTATCATGGTTCCACAAAATAATGCTCATGGTTCCACTATCAAATGTTAGGCACTTTCATAGTTCCACAAATCAATGCTCATTTTTCCACCACCAAATGTTCATTGTTCAACCAAGTTTGTTTGAGGTTATAACTTATATAAACAACAATTATTGTTCCACCTGCATCATTCATGGTTTTGTAAATAGTGCTCATGGTTCCACTAAATTTAGTAAAGGATTCATAAACAATGTTCATGATCTTCACTTTATATTTTTTATAAATATTATATTTTATAAATACACTTTAAAATTAAAAAAGAAAAACTATCCGCAATTTAAGTTAGGAGCATTCCCTAAATTTGAGTTAATGTACATTGGTTTAACACACCTAAAAATCATAAATAAATAAAGAAAAATTACATGCTTACTTTTACATTTAATTAGCATATTTCTATGTTTTATTTCTGTTGTAATTAATTTCTTTGTCCTGCGCTTACGACAAGTTTTGTTGATGTTCTCGATGGATAGTTCCCTTCGAAACCTTTAGCCATGTTTCACGTAGGTGATGTATTTTACTTGTACCTTTTTATTTAGTTTTTACCTTTACGATAGGCTGCACCAGCCTAAGGCATGGGGGATTGTTCATGTCTTGACCCTGCCTGTCTCTTACATTATTTTTAGAAGGCCTTGGACTTACCATAGTTTATATAATGGTTGTAAAGACCTTCCCCTAAGTGTGAGAAGCTCAGGGTTTGTAAGTGTATGGTTCTCCATACGGTGACCTCTTGATATAAATAAAGTGAGAGTTTTACACCACTTATGGTTGGAAAGATACTACAAGATTTTCTTTGTTCTTAATGCATTTCTTTACAGTCCTCTATGTGAATGAGTAAATACTATCTCATATGATTTTAACAATGATTGATGGATTAAAATGCATAACCCACACTATGCATGCAATATGGTTTTAATATGATTTTTAAAGAATACCATGCATAAACTCTAAGGTTTTTAAAGTATTGATGGAATAACACTATGCTAAGGATTGCAATGAATAAAAAGGACCCTGGCCCAACCTAAAGCTAAGGTGGAGATCTTGTATTATGCATATTTTATGTTTACCATGGAAAAAGGGGTATGGATCTAGCCATAACCCACGATGGCATTATGTCCCATAGTTTGACTCCACGAAGGTTCTAGCAAAAGTGTATATGATAAATGGTGTGGTTTTGATGCAAGGTTTGAATTTTCATGTTAAAATGTTTGGTTATAACATAATATATATTGTGTCTTTGATGATCCATGGCATAGGTTATGATTGGTGTCATGTCCCCGCCCCTCAGCCCAGTGGAGAGGACATGACTAACAGTAACTAACCCGGGCAATCTAGCCTCATGAACGTCATAGTAAAATGCATTGAAATAAAAACATTGAGAGATGTATAACATGTGATTATATAACAGAAGCATTCACATTCAACTAATACATTCAACATGTTCATAATAATTAATAAATAAGTACACAAGTAGAGATCGACACAGAGATACTTATCTTTAACAGAATCTTGTCCTGCAACCAGCTACATCGATGCAATGTTCCACCCAACCATAGGCCAATGTGCTCATCGATCTCTCAGCAATACTATCACCCCCGAGCTGGGCATGATTCCACAAGGAATAAGGGGAAACTAGCAGGCTCACACGTAGCCTAGGATACACAACTCAGCCAAGCCAACACAGTTGGATTTATCAAGCCATAAGCGAGATGGAAAGGATGGTTGCTAAGCTAGTGAGCTCATTAAGGAGCTATGGACACCTGCACCAGAGCTAGATTGACTTCTAAAACATCCACACATACCCAACACAAGGAAGCATCCCCTTCTCTGCTACACAGTCCCTTGGGATATGCCTTCCTTTCCAATGTTGTTGAGTGGTTGCAGAGAAGAAATTCAGCCCTCTAACTCTGTCTATGAGGCTCCTACACACACTAGGTTTATCAGGCATGATTAGACTCCATTTCCACCCAAAAACAATCCAAAGACCAACAACAGTATACGCACGACAATTAATAGCTCTGGGACTAAAGGTAAAACAACCCAAAAGTCAAATTGGATATGGAAATTGGGTAAACAATGCTCAGGATGAGAAAGTCGACTTCCAGAGTCGTTTATGGCCCTTCCATGGACAAAACAACTCAACAGCAAACTCACAGCAACCCAAATTCATGGGAAAGACAACCTGAATTATCAGATTGCGTGAGCTTAAGAACACACCCTACGGGAAGGGATTCACATACACAGGCCTAAAATGTGAACAGAATTACACCTAACAAAATCAGGAAGAAAGAACAGTTACGAATGTCTACCTGCATGCATGTAGAATGAGGGATGATGGAATGATCCCCGAATGGATGGTTCCCTGCCCGCGTGAGGAACTGAATGTATTCTGCCCCTAGATATGCATGAGCATGTGGATAAGGACTAACAGTCCTGCCAATATTGATGCTTCCCATGCAGACATTTTTCGAGGGCAATAAATGTCCCCAACTAACTCCAAGGAATTAATTCGATGGCTAAATGAGACAAGGAAAGGTGAGTAAGAAAAAAGATGGTTGACAGCTAGATGGGCTCACCTTTTGACACTTGGTTGTTCCCCAATGGATCACATGGCTTAGACATCCCCCCCCCCCCCCCCCCCCCCCCCCNTATCATGCCTGGCTAGCAGAAAATGCCATTGGCATCAATTTTAATCACCAAAACACAAAATGATAATCCATGGTGGGCATTTTTCCTTTAGCTCCACACCATGATTAATTACAATATACACTTCATATACATTTTAATGCAAATGGGGTCAAAACTGGGGTGTTACAATCGGTAATTTATATGATATCCATAGTTGGATTTGCAATGATTTGATTTTGGTAATGATTCGACCATGCATTAATATGTACTTTCAGACGGCAATTAAAACATGTCTTGGTTGCGAGTTGGCAGCGTAGCCAGGCCCACGAGGAAAAACACAGAGTAAATATCTGCCCTACACCCGGATGGGAGATTGCTAATGTTTTGATAGGGTTTTGAAAAGTGTATTTACTTTGTCTGAGCTTCGCATTTGAGTTGTTTCTTGTTAGAGGTTGACCGAGGGCCGAGCTCTGCTCTTTGTGTTGTTCCTACTTGGTGTTTCCAATGTTAATGGTGTTTTTCTCTGGTTCCTGAAGTAACAAACGTTGCCCAATTTCCTTGTCGGTTCTCCAACCACACCGGAGCTCCAACGAACTTGTTGATGCTTCCAAAACCACGAACAGTCTGCTCTCAAGGGTAAGCATAAACTAGATAACTTATTCTGCAATTTAAAGGTTTTGTATAGTATAGTTTACATTCTTATTTTTGATGATATACTCTCGGTGATTGCAGACTGTGGAGGGATGAGGGTTCTCGGAGTAGCCAAGCCTTGGCCATCGTTGCAAAATTCCCATGTAAGGTTAAAAATTTGTATGTTTATTTATGGGTTTTAAGGATAATTGCAAAGTAATTGTAACTGACTATAAAAGGTCCACCTGCAAGTTTAGGCACTGGAGAGGAAGCAACAGGGTCACCTTCTCTCGGGCCCGCGTTTCTAAACACCCAGGTATGTCTCTACTCAACCCTGGTTCATATTTCTGTTTTGTTTTAATTCTCTTTTTTAACAGTTGAGGCCCGTGCTAACCCAACCAAAAATGTGGTTGCAGGTCTCGCTAGGCAGAGGTCGTGATTGTTTCGTTGGCAGCCTTAATGAATAAGATAAGTTGTTCTTTGGTTTAATTCGTATATGGTTAATTATAAACCCTTCTCATGTTGTGTCGACTCTTTAGCCATTAACTTGGCAATGTAATGTAATGAAATACTTTAGTTTAATTTAAACCTTGGTAGGGTTTTGGGTTCCCTTGATGGGTCTTATTCCCATACTATTTTTTTTATATTTTTCGGTAGTTTCCCAACCCAGTTTCCAACTCTATTTTAAAACATTCTTTAATTCCCAACCCAATTTGTTTTACTGCTGCAAAATAATTTTTTCTCATAAACAACATAGGACGGAAACACAAGAAAATATTTTACAACATGTTCACTAATAGCAAATAAACACATTCAAAAATGAAATTTCAGACACGATATTTTTGGTCCAATGACCTAGGAAAACCCCAACCTTCGGGGAAAACCTGTGAGAGAGAAATTTTTATTTTCAGGAAAATAAATTACAGCAATACTCAGAAAAATTTTCATACCAACTTATCTCAATAGGAAGAAAATTTTATGCCTCGTTTTTCATGCCAAAAAAAAAATGCAAACTCTGAATTTTTTTGCTTGCTGCCTCGATGTTCGTGCAGATGTACTGATTGTATGGACATACCATACGGACTGTCTGTACAGACCTAGAAATATGTTCCTAGGAAAAAATATCTCGAAAATCATGCCCAAAAATATGACTCAAAAATCATGCATGTTGTACTAAAACCGTACCATACAGACTATACGGACCATCAATAAATGGTGTTGTCATTTCCTTTATTTTCATGCCCTCTCTTGTTGTTGTCATTCCCTCAAAATGTGTGCCAAGAGCATAAACTGTTGTTGCTAGTATTTTCTCCTCTTTCTCATACAATGGCTCTCTCTTCTCTCTCAAATGCAAAAGTGCCTCTTCACTTGGAAACTTTCATTTTTGGTGAAAAAATTAGGGTAAGTGAAAAGCCATCTAATCCTAGGGCTCAAATGTGTCTAGATGAGTGGTTGTGATTAAAATCACTTTTCTCCACAAAATAAATAATTTCACTCACTTTTTAAATATTTCACTTAAAGTGCACTTTTTCCCTAAAGTCCAATTAATGCTCATCTCAAGTCAGTAATATAAAGTCCAGGTGACTGAAACCCCTTTTCCTAGTGACTTAGGCAAAATTTACTAAGGGGAATAATTCCTAGGTAAATTTAAAACACTCCTTCTTACCGAGGAAGTTGTTCTTCACCACACTCAACTTGTCTCTGAAGTGAATAAACTTGCCTCTTCCAAGAGACTTCGTCAAGATATATGAAACCTGCTCATCAGTGGAAATATATTGCAATGTCACTTATCCTCTCTGAACATAATCATGAATGAAATATTGGATTCTCAGAGAGATAGATGCAACTCTGATTGTCACATTAAATCAACATAGGCCTCATCTCCTAATCAAATAAATCCACCAGCAACTTGAGAAGCCACATCGCCTCGCGACTGGCCTAACTAGCTGCCATATACTCGGCCTCTGTAGAAATCAAAGCAACATACTTTTTCTTCTGACTAAACCATGACACTGCTGCCGATCCCAAACTAAAACAACATCCAAAATTTCTCTTTCGGTATGCCACACTACCTTCCCAATCTAAATCTATGAAACCAATCAACTTGATCCCATACGATCTTTTGTAGTCTAGACCATACTCTGCTATCCCTACAAGGTATCTCAACACATGTTTTGTGGCTACCCAGTGCACTCTCCTTGGATCCACCATGAAGTGACTAAGAGTGTTCACCACAAAACATGAATCTGGTCAAGAGTTCACCAGATACATTAAAGAACCAATTAGTTAATGATATATTTTAGGATCCACCAACTCTCCCTCATAAGCATGAAGCTTCTTCCAGTTGGTGACCATCGGTGTAGACATCGACCTACAATCCTCCATCCAAAATATCCTTAGAATATCAACTGCATACTTTCCTTATCCCAAGAAAATATGTCCAGGCTCCTACCAAACCTCCAATCCCAAAAAATAGTGCATCAACCCAATGTTCTTCATCTCATACTCTGAAGCAAGATCTTTCTTGCAAGCTGCAATACATCTCTCTCCCCGTGTGATAAATAATTCATCAACATACAATAGAAGAATGAGTGTATCATCTCCAACCATGATGAAATAGAGATTTGGATCTGCTTCACTCTTCTAAAAATCCATCAGTTGCAAGTAAGAATCAATCATGTCGTACCAAGCTCTAGGAGATTGATTCAACCCATACAAGGATTTATTCAGCCTACACATATGAGACTCTCTCCCATGAATCTCAACGACCTGAGGTTGCTCAACATAAAACTCCTCCTGTATGATTCCATTGAGAAATGTGGTCTTCACATCCATCTAATGGATCTTCCAACCCATTTCCGCAGCAATGGAAATCAAAGACCTAATAGAAGTATAACAAGCAATCGATGCAAAGGTATCATGATAATCAACTCCCTCAACCTGTGAAAAAAACCGTGCCACAAACCGAGCCTTGTACTTCTCCACACCACAACATGTTTTATCTTGTAAAGACAACGAGAAGTCAGCATAGAATTCCCTTCATGTCTTCGAACAATCTCCCAAACATTGTTCTTCATGATGGAATGGTACTCTTCCATCATGGCATCTCTCTAAACATGATGCTAAGAGGCCTCCTCAAAAGTAGAAGGCTCTGAATCACGAAGACTATCCACTAATTCCATACCCAATCCATTTGGCATCTAAATATCCCTCACTAGCTCCCTCGGTGTCCCAAACTCCTTTTCTTCCTTCAAGGTGTCTCAGAGCCACTTAGTCTTCTTATTCCCTAAAGACTTCTCCCACATTGGTCTATCCTCATCTGATGAACTACTAGAGGTAGAAACCCCACTAACATGTGAACCAGAAGTTCGAGTACCAACTACTGGTGAACCCTATGATCCTGAAACTCTACATGGTGTACCTGAAACTTGAGACCCAAAACCTATCCCCGAAGATCATGCTAGCAGAACCACTGAAACTAGAGAACATGTGCCTATATTGTGTGGTATAGTAACCCCAAAAACCTATGAACCTATATGTTGCACTGAAGGTACTTGTGAAACTACTTGAGGTGTGGGAACCTATTGGTCTCCCTTCTTTGACTCTCTAGACTTGTTGAAGGCCCTCCCGTCCTAAAATATCACTTCCCTCCTCACAACCACCTTCCTATGAGAAGGAAGATAAATGTAGAAGCCTTCGAAGTCTCATCATACCCCACACTCTGCTGTGGTCTCAAACTTTGTCCTCTTCTCAAAAGGGACATGTCAATAATTCAGGCAGCCAAATATCCTAAAATGACTCACCTTAGGCTTCTTTCCTATGAAACTCTCCTCAGGTATCTTGTTCCCCACAACACGATGGGAAATTTTATTCTATAGATAAATAGTTGTACTACATGCCTCTGCCCAAAGGAAGAAAGGAAGTGAATGGTCATGTAACATAGCTCTAGCTACTCCCACAATAGATATATTCTTCCTTTCTGCCACTCCATTCTACTAAGGAGTGTATGGAATCGTCAAATGTCTCCTAATTCCCTCCTGTCTTCAATACCCATCGAACTCCTTGGAGGTATACTCACCCCCATTATCTGATCTAAGAGCCTGTATCTTCTTCCCTGCCTGGTTCTCCACAAGAACTTTGAACTCTTGGAACCTCTACAAGATCTCCTTAGATTTCTTGTTCTTCAGGAAGTAAATCTAGGTCTTCATGGAATGGTCATCGATGAATGTCACATAATACACAAATCCTCTCAGAGAAACAACTGACATGGGACCACACATGTCAGAATGTATCAAGTCAAGAACTCTTGCTGACCTACTGTCACTGCTCGTGAAAATAGTCTTAGTGTACTTTCCCAAAGCACACCCCGTGCAAACATCACTATGCTCTGTGCCGAACTCTGGAAAACCTGTAACCATATATCTCAACAGCCTCAAAGATGGATGATGCAAGTGAGCCATCCTCATATACCACAGTTCACAAAGCTTGTTGTCGTTGTTATGGGACAAAGCATGCTGAGGCTGAAACAAGAGCTTGTACAGTTTACCACATCTGACTCCAATGGTGTAGGAAGTAGATGGTACTGCAGTCTTGGGAAAAACATGCACATGTTCATCTAGAAATGACACCCCAAGACTTGTATCTTTGATCATGGAAACTGAAACCAAGTTCTTCTTCATCCCAGGTACATATAGTACATCTCTCAAAATCATGGGACTCATGGACTCTCTTTGAAAAGTAATGGTCCCACACCCAACTACTCTAAAACCCGTGTCATCTCCCAACACTGCCTCCACATTAGTCTCTTCCTGCGAAAGCTCAGAGAACATCTCTCGAGAACTTGTCATGTGGCTTGAAGCTCCACTATCAATATACCATGTGCTGGTGGTGGATGCACTGTAAGAATGGTATGTCAACGAGGATTACTCCCTCTCAAAATCTATATCTGCACTGGTGATCATGGATGTTGTCTCTCTATCAACTATCCCAGCACAGAGAAAAAACTCTCTCAAATCTAGCTACAAAATCATCAACCTCTGCTGAAGTTCTTGTATGTTGTTGCTTCTCCGTCTTCTTCAGTGGACACTGTCCAACATAGTGACCCATATTCTAACAAGCAAATCACTTTTATAGTGCTCAAATCCTTCTTTAGTCCATCCTGCTTCTTGGCCCCACCCTTCTTGGCACCCTTCTTAAACTTCTTCTTCCCCTTTGTTTTCAAAGCCACATTCTCCTCATCGCCCCTACTAGTGGAAGCACTACCTTGCACAAGACCTCTTCGGGTATCCTCCTGAACAAAATCATCCCAAATACTGTCTCATGATGGTAAGCTCTCTCTGGCTACTATGGCCTCCACAAAAACATCCCAAGTATTTGCAACCCCATTCAAAGATATCCACACTAGCTTTGGTCCAGGAACAACCTCCACCACTGCTATAAGCTCATCTGTCACCTGAGAGATCCTAGTAATATATGAAGTCACACCCTCACCTTTGACCATCTTGACACTCTTCAGCATCTCCCTCAAAACCATCTTCCTATTCTCATTTGAGCTCTAAACAAGTCAGTCAAAGCATCCCACATCTCATATGCATGTGTTTTACTCAAAGTTCGTGGAATCACATGGTCTTTAATTGCATCTAGGATAATCCTTCTAGCCTTAATATCTTTATTGTTGAAGGAAGCCAATGCTACCACATCGGTGAAAGTGGGAACAACAACAGGATGAGCTGTAGTTTTTTTTACTACCTCAATCCACAACTCATTTTCCTCCAACACAAGCAATATCCTATCTTTCCATGGGACAAAATTCCCAGCCCCATCAATTTTATCCTCCATCCTAAGGCCAATTGCCATTATCTCTACAAAGTTCAAGTTTCAACAAGATGCTTCCCTCTAACAAAATAAATCATTGAAGTCTGAAATTTTTCATTGTGTGTAAATATGCCCTTTTTTAACAAATCTCTGATACCATGTAGATTTTTCGGCACTTTCCCAACCCGGTTTCCAACTCCATTTTCAAACATTGTTGAATTACCAACCCAATTTCTTTTAATATTGCAAATTAGATTTTTCTCATAAACAACATAGGATAGAAACATAAGAAAAGCTTCTATAACCTTTTTCACTAATAGCAAATAAACACATTCAACCATGAAATTTCAGACACGATATTTTTGGTCCAATGACCTAGGAAAAACCTCAACCTCCAGGGAAAACCTGTGAGAGAGAAATTTTTATTTTCAAGAAAATAAATTACAGCAATACTCAGAAAAATTTTCAGACCAACTTATCTCAACCAGAAGAAAATGTTCTGCCTCGTTTTCTATGCGAAACCGAAAAATGAAAACTCAGATTTTTTTATGTTTTCTGCCTCGATTTCTGTGTCGTTTTATGGACAGGCCATAAAACTGACTGTACGTACCTTGAAATCCGTTCCCAGGAAAACAATCTCGAAAATCGTGCCCAAAAATTTTCCTTGAAAATTGTGCATGTTGTACTAAAACCATACTGTATGGACTGTACGGACCAGCAATAAATGTTGATGTCCTTTCCTCGATTTGCATGCCCTCTCTTGTTGTTGTCCTTCCCTTGAAATGCATGCCAAGAGAAAAAATTGTTGCTACTGGTATTTTCTCCTCTTTCTCGGAAAATGGCTCTCTCTTCTCTCTCAAATGCAAAAGTGCCTCTTCACTTGGAAACTTTTATTTTTGGCAAAAAAAATAGGGTGAGTGAAAAGACATCTAATCCTAAGGCTCAGATTTGTCTAGATGAGTGGTTGTGATTAAAATCACTTTTCTCTACAAAATAATTAATTTCACTCACTTTTTAAATATTTCACTTAAAGTGCAATTTTCTATAAAGTGCAATTAATGCTCATCTCAAGTCATTAATATAAAGTCCAAGTGACTCAAACCCCTTTTCCTAGTGACTTAGGCAAAAGTCACTTACGGGAACAATTCTTAGGTAAATTTTAACATTTTAGAACACTGGTGTTTAGATTTTTACAGTGGAATCCATCAATCATGGTCTTACAGCCACTCTGTAATATATATTTAAATATATTTTTGTCATCATTTAAATGAAACGAATGTCGGCTTTAGTTGGGTGGAACCCAGTGATGTTTCGTTATTTTTACTGTGTGCAAATATTTATGTTGATTGTGTTCAACCCTTCGGCTACCATCGTGGATGGTCTTACGGCCATTGAAATGCATTACACTTCATTTTCCTTTTTTTTGTAATCTCTGTATATATAATATATGTTGTTATAATTGGTAAATTTTTTGAGATGGTAGTTATTGCATAGGCTTACGGCCATCTTAAACACATTTTTTAAGCATGTTCGATTTTTATCCCTGTAGGATCTATGACTGCATAAAACTTAAATAGCGGTTAGTAAGGTGGTGGCGGCCATTAGATAGGGTCTTACAACCATAATAAAACTAGATTGTGATCTGTAATATAAATGATAGTTATGCCTGTGATTCTATTTTTATTTTGTTTGGTGTGATTTATGCGTTTAAGTAAATACCTTTAAGGGACTCGATCTTATGATCTATGTAGTGTATTATAAATTTATGTATACTATAAGGTAGAAGGAGAAGGTTTCAAAAATTACTAGTGAAGAGCTTATGTCCAAAGGATCCAGGTTACATTCTTCCTTGACAAATTGTAAATGGACGTATATAAGAAAGCATCGATAAAAGAATCCTCCTTCCACAGCGTCGTGTGGTGCGTTTCCTTCCTTGTTTTAATAATTCTGTCCACCCCGCCCTGCTCCAACACAGCAGACCTATAGCCTCCGGTCGATAAGAAAAAACATTCATTTGATCATGGTTCTTCCTCTGTATAAATTTGGGTTGCCACGTTGTGGACTTACGGCCCTATAATTTTGGTGCTTGTCACGTTAAATAATATGACCCTTAGGGTCGTGTTATCTTAACTAGAGTTGAGATCTTTAAGTTTTAAATACTCGATTGTTACAGTTAGAGATGTTGGTGTTGTAACTAAGCTTTCAAATCCGTGAATGTAATGGTGTAACTTGTATAACAGTCAGTTATTAATTATTATTTTTTCTCTACTATCCTACATATGCATTGTGGATGTTGATATACTAGGAACGAGAACGGCTCTTCCATAGTTGTAATATGATTTAGTTATCATAAGTATGTTAAAAATAAACCCGAAAGAGACTCGATTCCCAATCTCTAAAATCTTGTTAAGTGGATTCATTAATTTGAGTATGGTTTTTGTTTTTAATTGATCTTGTGTATGGCTACTCAAGATAGGGTCATTGCTTCTCATGATTAGATGCGTAGATGTGTAGGTCGTATTCAATTCAGATACTTTGACTTGAAACCTATGAGTTTGAAATAATATAAATATTATTTATGTGGATTCCACTAATTACTATAGATTTATATTATAACATAAAACTGTCATTTCGTATAGGAAATAGGTTGAATGTTATTTTTAAGTGGATTCCTTTCATATGTAATGAGTGATGCAGATCTATACTATAACATGAGTTATCTCCTAAAATAATTCTATTTAGTATTATATCTGCATATACTTATAAGTTTTATGAAACCATATAGTGGTGTAAATCTAATAAAAATTAACTGATTCCTAGTAAGATTAGAGATCCATACATTATTCATATTTGTAAATAAAGACTAAGAAAAGATTTAGGGAAAATCTATAAAATAGAAAATATACAATTAAAGGTAGGGATACACTATACATATTTAGAAGTATATGCTTTCAATCCATTAGGTGCGAGATTCAAGTATAACATAAGTAAGATGACTGAAACAAACTAGAATTTACATTAATCTACTTCATATCTAGGATTTAAACATATTCTACATCATTTAAAAACATAAAGTATGAACCTAGAACCAACGCCGAGAAAATAAAAGTGGAGAAGTTGTTCCTCCCAACCAATTCCCAGAGCAACCAAGTTACTTGCTCCAAAACCCCCGAGCTTGTTCCATGAACTACAAGAGAAAAATCATTCAATGCATCATCTCTTGCATTTCACATATGTTAATCCCCGTCTAATGCTATCATTTTGCTGCTCATGGGCATACTAATATATAGTATTTTTCCTAGGACTTGGTCATTTATGAGCCTCCTGCTCTTTAGCACTCAACTCGAAGTTGTGACCTGATTTTTGGGGATGATGCCTCTTGGATCTTGAGTTATCACTCAGTGGCTTATGCCACATGTCTTTTGCTCTTGTGGATCAGAAAACACTCTTCAACAACTATATCCACCTTTATCTCCCTTCAGCATATTTTATTAAAAAATGTTTTTATTACAAAATGTTTTACTCTTTACTTTTAAGTCAATAATAAAATAATAAATAAAGTATTTTTCAAATATAATTAATAATAATTATTAATTCAAAGGAATTACAATTCGCCTCTCCTCAAATTGTAAAAAAATCTCAAATTACTTATTTAAATATAAATAAGTAATAATAATTAAAAAGCAAATAAAATTTAAATTCATCTTATTTTTATATATATTTAAATTTAAAATATAAAATATTTTAAACTTATTAACTTATTTATAATTAAAATAAACCTATTTTATATACATGTAAAAAAACAAGTATTTTTAAATGTGTCTAAAAAATACATTTATAAATTTGAAACTATAATATTTATACAAAATACTACATTGTAATTTGTATATTAAATTATTATTTACAAAATATCACACAATTACTCAAAAATAAATATTTATATTAAATTAAATAATGTAACATTATTTAGAAAAGAGTATACAAAGATTTCTCTAAATTTGTTTTTGTTCATTACAATTGAGAGTTATGAACAGCTGAATGCAAGCCACCCTATTGGTGGAGGTCGGATTTAGATTTTAAGTCTTTCTTTCTTACCACAATTTTATATGGTTTCGATATAATTGTTTACAAAATAAAATTTTAAAGTGAAATTTGTTTTTTTACTATTTTGAAAAAACAAATTGTTGTAGATGGATGATGGATGAATATATAACTAGCAATTGCCCCGGGTATGTGCAATAATACGTTGATAAGGTGGTTGTTAGATGGTAAAAGAAGAGAAAAAATGTAACATTTAAATGAGGTAGTGCAAGATTGCAATTAATACCCCAACAAAATCGAACACTTCAATTTATCAAAAGATAGAGAATAGTCCAACTCAGAATAGATAACAAGTGTATTGAACTTAACAATTTTACACAATAGCAAATAGTGCTTTCCAATAAACATCACATTATACAATGAACATGCAATGGCATGGGAGAAATTTATCTAATGAAGAAAATACTCTAATGTGTTGTTATAACTATAAAGAAAGAAAAACATGTTTGATAAGAATGCATGTATTCAAACATGATGTTACAAACATATTGGGCCAGTTGCAATCTTGGATGAATTGCAGCAACTTCTAATCTATCAACCTGCCTTGAAGAAAAACAAACTTATCATTCAAATGTCCCTCTCCATCACAACCACTTTCCTCTCAACAGATATCTGATGTGAAATGGGAATTCCAAAAGTATTCTAATACCTCAAAGATCCTGGAAAATAACTATTAGAATTTACAGCCTCTTAAATCAGTACCTGACTTCATGAGATAATTATAGACATGAATGATCAATTTATAATGAGATGAAAAGCATTTCAAAAAGGTTTACAATAGAGCTAGGAATTCACCTAGGATGTCATAGCAACATTATTTGAAACATTTCGATATTTGTTGGCAGCCAATGTAGTGGGAAATGTCTTGATCGGTACCTAACTTCTTGAAATTATTATAGACATCAATGATCAATTTATAATGAGAACAAAAGAATTTCAATATGTTGGCTCTTGATATATATACCCTATATACTGATTTATTCTATATTAGGATATATATCATATTTATCAATGTGGTTTCATTCCTTAATATATATCAATGTAGTGAACAGTCCCTCTAACTTTGAACACCATCTAACTTCAAAACCAAGCCAAATATCTTACTTGGTTGAGGGTGTCAATAAAATCATTTTTTCTTAAAAAATAATGCATGGAATACGATAGAATTCAAACTCTTTAGGCTGAAAATAGCCTCCTTAACTTGATTTCATATTTTGAAAAACACAAGTCAAAGGATCCATGCACATCCGCTTCTAATATAGAAGTAGTAGTTCTAGAAAACAATAGACAATAAAGACATAACATAAATAATACATGTATTTCTACATATTTCCCAATTGTTTAGAATATTTAGATCCAATATTTTTCCATGTACTTTTAACATCCATCGAAATATGTGAATGAATCGGCAAACCCAATTGGACGTGTTGGAAGACTTCCTTGGCTATAATCTAATACACTTTTGTCCTCGAATGCTTGCCATTTATTTAGAGCCTAAGGAAGACTTGTCTCAAAATCAATTCCCCTGAAATCATCATTCTTTATATATTTGGAATTCCATTTCTCAACTAAAGGTGTCAAAACATTGACATCATGGCACATATCAGGTCGTTGATATGGTTCACGTGTAGTGCAATGACCTGGTAGTTCAGCAATAGTGAAAATACTTTCAAAAATTTCATCTGTAATTTCTAGAGCTTAATCTATTGCCTTCATTAATGATTCTTTGTCTGAGTTCCTTCGGAAAAACCATGATACTAAATGCATGTTGTCCTCACGTTCAATCTCATCGAGTGCCTCTTTCTAGTAATGAGCTCCATTAACACAAAATAATTGGGTGGAGATGAGATGGAAAGCATTTGGAGACATAGAATGGTATATTCTAGGGTATGATGTCTCAAATATATGGAGGTAGAAAAAAGAAGTGAGGGAATAATTAGATGTGGGAGGGTGACACAAAAGGGGTGACTGGAATAAACAGAGGGTGTATTGCATGAAGGGGATGTTAGAGATGGTGTGTAATAGGTTGGATTTGAGTAGTGAGTGCATGTATTTCTTCCAGGAACTTGGCCGATGCATAGACATAAGGAATCTCTTCAGAATTAACAATGGTTGTCTTCAATCTTGTAGTGGATTTGAAAGTCTTTGTCTTCATGGACAACGTGAAAAGGTATTCCTGTGAAGTTAATTGAAGAGAGATATCCTTTATAGTTGAGGGTTAAGTGGTGAGGAGAAATAAATATTTTGTAGAGATGCCAAAGAGTTGGTTGGTTGCATCGTCAAAAGCTGTGGCCCCATTGATCTGGCCAATGTGATCTTGCAAGGAAAGCTTTAAAATGTACCTTTAGTCACATTCTATGAATTCTCAATCACATTTGCTGCAATGCCAAGTGGTGTAAGCTCTATGTACAATTTTTTGCATGCATTGAATGCCATCAACAAAGAGACGGCATGCAAGGAAGTGGAAGCTGTCCATGTTAATTTCAACAGTGGAAGCACGTACAGAGAACCATAGGGCCTTGTCAAAGGGTTTCATGATTTTCAAATTGAATATTGTTTTATTTGGGTGTTTTCAAGACATAGAACCTATTTACTTGCGACTCAAGGATGGAGATGCTGCACGAAATCCATGATCAGTGAACCATTTTTGAAGGAGATGGGTTGCCTCAATATCTGGATAGATAAGCAAGGTACTATTGGGAACACTTCCAACTATTTTACCATCGTAATTAGTAAGATTCCCACCATTGACTGCAAGGACAGGTAGTGGATTAGAGGAGTACAATGAAGTAATATGATAACCCTCATTGTGGCAATGATGACCCAAAGCATGGCATCGATTCTAAAACATGATGTGTCTCGAAGGAAAATGGTTTTCCTTCTTGTTTCAGAACCATATTTGTTTCTGAATTGTAGATGCAGGGGATATGAAGCTGACCATGCCAATAAGGTCAACCATGGAATTTGAAGGTAAACTTTGAAGGTCATTGATTCTTTTAAAGTGGAAGGAATGTAAAGAAATGGAGGGAAATTCATGGAGACAAGAGTGGATGGTCAACATGGAAAAAGGATAATCTCAATATGATTGTTCAAATGGTTATATGAAGGGTTTCTTGTTTTGATTGTGCCATTGGAGACAATGTACATTCTCCCTATTTGAACATGGGCATCGAAGGAGTCAACAAAGTTGTTAAAGGAAAAGACATGGACCTCTTCTCCAAAATAGTCAAGAAAGGAAAATCCAAAGAATTTCCCTGGGCCTCGTTGGTTGGTGTATTCATGGATGGTTTTATTCGCAAGCACACAACCTTTGATGGACCATTTTTTGTAGTTTGGGTTGAGTGCTTTGAATGAAATTACAGTAGTTGGCATGGATATTGGTGTACTTGATGTTTGGGATGAGTGAACATCAATTTATTCTGTGAGGCGAATGGGTCGGCTAGTTGATGAACCAATTTGAATGCCAAATACGTCAATAGGTTTTTGTTGGAGGGTGAAATCGGTGGAAATAGAAACTACAATCAAAAGTATAAGCACCGTGTAGAGTTGAACTTGTACCTTAATTTTTTTTTGGTTCAAAATCATGGACTTTAATATTTTAGTTATAAGTTGTATTTCCCATGCAATTTAGATCAATCGATAATGAGTAATTGATATAAGAAGTCCTAAATGAAAGTTCATGAGTTCAAATCCCCCCCGGGTACTTACTTTAAAGAAAAAAAATGTATAAAGGATCTATTAGTTTTGCTTCAAAGTATTTTTTTGTTTTACAATCATTACCTTAAAGATTTTAGTTATAATTTTGTATAAAGGATATATTAATATTTCTCCAAAGTATTTTTGGTATCAAGATCATTACCTTGAAAATTTTAGTTATAATCATTGTGGAAAGGTTATTTGCGGTTTTAGCCATATTTTTCCATTTTCTCTTTGGCCAAACTAAAGATCTACATTTATCCAAGTCATGATATAAAATCCGAATGGAGAGTTTGTTTTTATAAATATTCTACAAATATATTATTTTTCTATCAAACTCATTGTCTATATTTCCTTGAAATTCAGCCATGCATTGAAATTATGCCAAAGCAATTTTCAAGATTCATATATCTAAATTAGAAGTTATTCCTTCCTGAGGTAAATGTAGGATATAGATCCCAAGTGCAAATAAAAAACAATATAGCACATTTGTTGAAAAGCTAATAGTGAAGAGTTTGGGTTTTTTGGCTAAAACACATATGCATCTTTTATAAGAGATGGATTACTATTAGAGAAAATAGATGTCATGAAGTTTAAAAAGTGTACGGGAATTTTATGATATGTTAAAAAGTATCGGGATGTTAACACTGAGTTTGTGTAGGTAGTACATTGAAGAGATGGAATGAAAGGAATGGCATGAATGAATGGTTACAAGTTCCTAAAGTAGAATAGGTATTTGTCATTAGCGACTGTGTATGGTTTGTTGAAAGTATTGGAGAGCCTCCACTTATAGCTTTGGATCAGGTTGCAAAGAGAGAAGGATATTATTTGACCCAGATTATGAATCGGAGTGAGAGGTATGCCACAACCATGTGTGTAATAAGATTCATCTCTAGCGAAGAGTCCAGATATTGTATTGTTATTTAACAATTATTCATATATAATGCATTTATTATAAAAAGTTTTTATAATAATAGCTAAAAGGATATATGTATGAAGATTCCAAAGTGTGAAATCTACAAGCTACATAATGTCCCATTACAAGAGCTTTTATCCATCAATAGGGTTTGCAATGAGTTTCCACGAAGGTGAATCAAAGTTGTAGAATAAAAATAAGTTAAGTAGTAAACATGATCGCAATGTTTGGAAAAATGAGCGATGAATGAAATGGGGAAGGTATCCATAAACATGTGTGCGATGAGCCCATGCCCCATCACAAGGATATAAAGCTCTCATTTGGAAAGGTCTATCCTTAGGCCATCATGGATGTACTCACACCCAAACGTCAACACACATATTGGATGGGGAAAAGAATGAAAAAAACTATCACTCAAGAAAGCAAAAACTAAATTATCAAAGGAAAGTTCAAAGAGAAAATGTTAAAATAAGAAAGGACAAAGTTGATAAGTAACCATTATACTTAATTGCAACTAATACCAAGTGGAAACCAATTAGGGTTTTACTAACAATCAACTAAAAATAATGTGATGAAAAAAACAAGTAGAAACTCAAAGAAGTGAGAGAAAAAAGAAAATGGACCAATACCTACACTTACCTTTTTCATGGAAAAGGGTTGATGTTCAAGAAGTACATATCAACTATGGCTCGAACAAAGGCATTGGTTTCTTTTTTTACTCCCTTGAGACAATGTCAAGGTGACATGATGCAATTTTCTCCAATAAGGAATGCATGAAAGATACGAAATATGTCATGTTACAGACTTCCTAAACATTGTTGAGGTGTTATATAACTAAGAAGGATAATTTTTAGAAGAAGGTAACATGCAAAGAACCCAAAGTTAAGACATCTCTCTAATTCTTTGATGACTAAAAATATTCAATAGTGTTCTGGTTTGTTGAGATATGTAGATGTTGATTCTAGCAACCAAAGATCTAAGTCAATTCCCTAATTTCTAAGAAGACATTGAATCCATTGTATTTCCTCAACTCCTATTATCCTTATAGAATATTACCATGTACACACAACATCTTGTATTAAACTCCACCTTGAAAGAATATTATAGATAGTTCCATTTGTGCTTGAACCCTTATCTCAATAAATGAACAACACAATGACAACACGAATCAAAATAAATACCAAGAGAGGGAGCATTATAATAAACTGGCTAACCATAGCTTTGTTGAAATCCATGAAAACTCGCATAGACTATATATTCCGAAAGTTACAATAGAGTACATGTAAATCATAAGAGAAAGGAGATCACATACCTTGAGTGGAGAAAAATTGAGGCCATGAAAGATTGTTTGGATGAGAATCATTAGCAATAGGAGCCACAATGTTGTGGAAAACATAGAGGATCACAAGGGGATGTTCAACTCAACAAAGCTAAGGTTGTTACTCCATGATTTTACAAATAGATGCATTTAATGCATTTTGATCAATGTTTCTCTTAAAAGCAATAGAAAGAAATTTAAGAGTATATTTATGAGAGCACAAGGGGATGATTAACTTAACAAAGGTAAGGTTGTCACTACTTCATTTAAGAAATAAAAACATTCGATGCATTTTCACCATTGTTTATCATAAAAGCAAAAGAAAGAAATGGAAGAGCATATTTGTGGCTTAGTATAAATTAAGGAATGTTTTAAAAGTAAATAAGGGGATGATTAACCTGACAAAGGTAAGGTTGTTACCACTTCATTTTACAAATAAATACATTCAATGCATTTTTACCATTGTTTCTCATAAAAGCAAAAGAAAGAAATGGAAGAGCATATTTGTGGCTTAGTATAAATTAAGGAATGTTTTAAAAGTAAATATGAGATACCATTTTGATGATAGGAAATACTAAAAATAAAAAGATGTATAAAAAATTTTCAATTGTATTTAATTTTCAAAATATTTTTACTAAATCAAGAACAGATGATTTGACGATTTAAGGGAACCACATAAATCATTATAATGTGGAAAGATGCCATTACCATTGAGTTTAACTAAGTGTTTACCATATGGACTGAATGCCCTATTTGAAGAGGTTTGGTGTTGTGTGTTTCCTTGGAAGTATTTCCCTATTTTATTTACAAGAATATCTTCTAAAATGAAAATCAAAATATTTGCTACTGAAAGTGTTTGTTTATGGAACCGTGCAATTCATATGTGAAAATTTAATAAAGATTACGATTGGAAGAATATAAGGTGTTATTTAGGATATTTAAGACGTGGCTTTCTTGTATCGAAACTGCACTCAATTGAATATTCTCTACTAGCAGGTAATCACATTTTTTGGCTTTCTAAGATCACTTGTCGGTGTTTTGCACCAGAAACTCTCGCTTTTGTTGTATCAAAACAATTTAGTATTTAATCGTACAAACAATGCCATAATATGACGGTATTTAAAGTTTAAGGTTCAGACGCATCAAAGAGCTATGTGATTTTTTAATTGCAAGATCTGGACATTCTATTTTTGTGTTTAAGAAATCTAAGCTTCAATAATTGCTGAAGAATTCTTTGTCGTTATTGTTGGCAACTCTAAGCTCGTGTCATTTGTGCTGTTGGATAGAAATCTATAGTACAAAGAATGCCTTAATGAGATGATATTTAAAGTTTAATCTTGAAATGAGATGATATTTAAAGTTTAATCTTGAGTTATGCGTGCTTCTTTAAAGTCAATATTTGGATAATCTATTTTTGCATTTAAGAAATCTGAGCTTTTAATAATTGTTAAAGGATTCTTTGTTTTTGACAATGCTTGTGGACAATTCTAACCTAGTTTTCTCTGTGTGTCGTTTGACACATATATTTATAGTATTTCAATATGGCAATCATATCGGGTGCCAAACTTGCCGACGAGCAACTATTTGTCCATCACAAGCGCATTCTCTCAAGGGTTTTGGAAAATGTTTTGTTGATTTTTGCATCGGGGATCGGCCATGCAAATGGTGTATTCATTGGAGCTCTGTGTTCAGAGAGTAACAGACACCATATCATTCCTATAGGAACTCTTAAGTAATTTTTTCTTATCAGTTTAGCCTAAGAAAATATGGAAAATATCATTGTGAATGGCTGGGTAACTAAGTTTGTGGTTTATTTGTTCTAAATTTTTTGAGAAATATATAGTATGTTGTTCTAGTAATAATCTTGCTTCTTTTGTGGAAAAAATTATAGGAATGTTAGATTCTTGGCCTGTTTCTGCTTCAAGCTTTGGTGGATGTCCCAAAAAATGGGAAGTTCTAGAAAAGAAATTCCTATGGAGACTCAATTTTCACTTTTAGAAAACAAGGCTGATGAGGGTGGAGAGCAGACAATATACATTGTTTTCTTGCCTCTCGTGCAGGGCTCCTTCAGGGCATGTTTACAAGGAAACGAAAATGATACGTTGGAGCTCTGCTTAGAGAGTGGTATGGACATATTTTTCCTTGCGCCTCCTTGAATCAAGCTTTGTTGCCTCTATTTTTTGCTTATTGTTACTCAATAATCCAAAGCATTGTGTAACATTTGCATGCGTTAATGCATAATGCAGGAGATCTCGTCGTGGAAGAAATGTCCTTTACACATTTGATCCTTATCAATGCCAGAACAGATCCATTTAAAGTGATTATAGATGGGATAAAGCAAGTCTAAAACTAAGGCTTATAGCTACTCTATGCAAATTTATGATGTCTGATAATGGAGTTCAAGATTTTCTTTTCCTGATTGAGGCATCATTGAAGTAAATCATACTGACAATGTGATGTTTCTCAATATTTCAGATATGTGGAGCTTCACCTACAGGCATTTCATCACAGATAGGAGAAAAATGTATAGACGATATTTTCATTTCCATTTATCCCCTTTTTTTGTCACTTCTTGTGCATATTCTTATGTTTTTCAAATACATTTTTTTATTAGAGACATTGGCATCAATCCGATTAAATCTTGTTTAAAAATATTTAACAACTTTTGTTCTTAATAAAATATGCAGATGCTTGGCATTGTTAACTGGTTTGAATGGTGTACCTGGGATGCCTTTTATACTGATGTTTCAGCAAAGGGTGTAGAACAAGGGCTAAAGAGGTAAAATCAATGTCCATTATATCTTCAAAAACCTTTGTAACCCCAGTGGCAGGCAGAAGCTTAGCTTAGGAAATTATTCCAAGTTCCCAAGGGCTACATGAATCTACTGCAATTCTTATTGTAGTTCTAGGCTTTAGAGTAAGGTAAGCTTCTTACATATGAATCATATTACAGCTTGTCAGAACGAGGTACCTCGCCACGTTTTGTCATTATCGATGATGGCTGGAAATCTATTGTCATGGATCAAAGACAATAAGATGCTCTTGAAAAAGAGTGATATTCTGTTTTTATAAAGATATTATTGGTTGTTGTGAACATATTTAACATACTAAAGAGACAAGAATATGCTCTTGAAAAAGAGAGATATTTTTTCACAATTTTTCTGTAGTTTTGAAGCTATAAATATGTCATTGGTTGTTGTGAAAACCTAACTATGTTTTCTATGTTGCATTGATCAGGCTTTTAAGGTACCTAACTCACATAAAAGAGAATCACAAATTCCAAAAGAACAAGAAAGAAGGTGAACAACGAGAAGACCCTGCTTTGGGAATTCAACATGTAGTTCGAATTTCTAAAGAGAAGCATAATTTAAAGTAAGTTATAGTCTTTCCCTTGTAAAATATTACCCCAAATTCCCCCAATTTAATTTTAGTCTCTGTGTCATTTTCTATTTCACTACCTATTTATTCATCCTCTTACTTTCATGGTCTTCCCTTCCATTGGTAGGTATGTGTATGTGTGGCACGCAATTACAAGATACTAGGGAGGTGTTAAAGCAGGTGTTCAAGAATGGAGCATTACGATTCTAAACTGAAGTACCCCGTAAATTCTCCATGTGTTTTGAACCATGATCTAGGATTGCATGTGGATAATCTCACCACTGAAGGACTTGGTTTAGTGAATCCTAAGAAAGTTTTTAGGTTCTACAACTAATTGCACAGTTACCTAGCAGCAGTTGGAGTTGATGGTGTCAAAGTTGATGTACAATGCATTCTTGAGACTCTTGAAGCAGGTCTCAGTGGAAGGGTGGCATTAACAATCTAATACCACAAGGTGTTGTTCTTTCAATTTATCATAATAATTCTCTCAACTTTAGGTCATGAATTTAAGTTGAAATCTCGTTGTTTTTCTAGGTCAGTGATTTCATTAAACAGTTGATGTGAAACAAACAAATATTGGGAAAACACCAAATCTTTCCTCAATCCATCATTTCATTAAATAGACAATGTGTCTAAACCCCCATTGTTAAACACATCTTGTTGCAAATCCCATGTTGTTAAAAGCAGTACCCAAATGCTAATTGCTACAAGAATCCTTATTGGAAAGTGTATAACTCAAAAGTGCTTTGCCGTAAAAACCCCAATTGGAAAATGAAAAATCCTAAAACGACAAACCTTAAACCTCCTTCCTAGTAGCAATAAAAGAATTATTGTTCAATGTAGAAAATGCAGGTAGGACTTCCTCGTGCCTGGTATCTATGTACTTTCCTCATCCCTGGTTCGGTGAAGTAATTGAATGTGACGAACACGAACGAAAATTAAGGCCTCTAGAACCCTAGCCTCGTCTAATTCAACATAAATACAACTCTTAAAACCTTATCTCGTTATTGCAAAATATTGGAATCAAAAGATGAAAAATTATTTCAACAATCATTTTCATACAATGTTGGAATCAAAAGATGGCAAAGTCTTTCAACAATTCTTTTCAATGTTAAAGTGAAAAGTTTGTTGTTTTGTTTTTTATCTTCTTGTTTAATTTTCTATTATGGGTTATCAGTAGTAATTTATGTACATATTTGCTTGTATTGTAAGGAATGAAAGGATGGTATTCAATCTTTATTGTTTTGTCTTTTCAATATTAAAGTGAAAAGTTTGTTGTTTTGTTTCTATCTTGTTGGGTTTTTCTATTTATGGCTATCAATAGTAATTTATGTACATATTCGTTGGTTACAAGCTTGTGATTTAAACATTTATTTGAAGTGACACATTATGTCAAAGACCATTCAAAAAGTGTTTACGTTTACAATAAAAACATTTTAATTCTTAGATATTTATAACACTTGTAATAGGGATTTACAAAACTTTATGAGAACAAAAAGGATATGATTTGAGTTTTTAAGCATGGTAGCTCTGGGAAAAAACTTTGGTGGTAGTAAGTTCATATCCAAGAATGGTAGATGCCACATTTTATTAGAAAAAGTGTTAAATAGGAAGATGATGAATGTTGTTATGGTATTAATATTTAACTATTATGTGTGTGTGTGTGTGTGCGTGTGTGTAGTTTTAAGAGTTAGTTTAATTGGTAAAATATGTGTATATTCTCTTGGTTTAGGGAGAAGTCATGAGTTCAAGCCTTGAGTCTTTTGGGGTTAGGCTTTCTGCTAGGATAGCTGATGGTTCATTAGAGGAAATTTGGGGTCTAAAATGGGCATCTTAAGAAAAAAAAAGCCACATCACACTATAAATTTTCCATGTCAGATTAAATATAATGAAAATCTAATGAAAGTCAACCTAAATTGTCTCGTTAATGGTAGTTGACAACTATATTGAGTTAATGTAGAGTTAAGAGATATTGGTTATATTAATGAAATATTTAGATTCTTGTGCACACATAATAAATGATAGGAAACTTTTGAATTTTATATTATTATTTTTTTAAATGAGTTGACCACTAATTTTTGTATATTTAATAAATGTAAAACTAAAACTCAAATATATTCATTTATAATGGCAAATATAATTATAATAATATTAAAAAAATAAAAAAAAAATCACTATTATTTTTTAATATAAATTTTATATTAATTCATATAAAAAATATTACATCACATAACATAAAATAAAATAAACTATGTATATTTATATTATTTTTTATATTAATATAAAAAAAAATCTGGTTTAATGGGTAGGTAGGTAAGAGAGAAAAAAAGTAAAATAAAATTTTATTATATTTTAGTAACATTAAAAATAGTTTTTATTTTTTATTTTGTTAGTATTTAAATGTTTTATTTATTTTTTGATGTAATAATTAAATATATTTATTTTTTAAATATTATTTAATAATATTAAAAATACTAAATATTTTTTATTTAGTATTTCAAAATAAGTCTATTTAAAATTAAATATTATTTAGTTTTCTTTTTAAAAAATTGATTAATAAATGTTTTTAGTATTTCAAAATGCTTGCACTACAATTTTAATTAACAAGAAGGTTATGTTTTAGAGGAGTTGGAAGTAGTGATCAAATAAAATATTCTATATTTATTAGTTAAAGTTTATTTATCTTATTTCAAGGTGATCTTTTCAAGAAGTTAACCAAGGTGAGGTTGATATGGAGTTAGCTATTGAAAATAAAAATATGACACATAAGCATTATGTGTCCAACTCAACCATAATGGTTGACCAAAGATATTGAAATTCTATTGGTTTAAAAATTCAACTCAATCCAGCCCATCCATGTCACAGTTTTTTATAAGGCCCATTTTAGACCCCAAATTTCCTCTAATTTACCACCCATGAAATATGGGGAAGTATTGATGGGTTTTTTGGTCAAGTTTCCCTTGAAAAAAAAAGAGTTTAATATGTCACTTGTAAGAATAGAATTTGAGTGTGGAGGATAACACTCCATCTCACAATCACTTGAATTATATTCAAATGACATTAAGTGTAGTTATATATAAAATTTTGGTAATATATTTGGGAAAACCACTTAGAAAATGAGATTTGAATTTAAGTGGGAAAGGTAACAAGTTTTTCCACAACCACTCAAACTACATTCAATTGACTACATAGGCACAAAAGACCTTCAAATCCTTTAAAGATGATACTCAGTAAGAATATTAAGTAGTGAACCTAGAGACTTACCTTGTGACTTGACTTCATACTTATAATTCACATAACTCAATAATTTAAATACATCCATCAAACCAATTATATTATTTTTTATCATTAAATCAATGATAATAAATATTTAATATAACATTATTAAAGATTACGTTCCTAGTTAATATAATGATCCACTTCTATATTTAAAATTTGATATGTAACCTGTTATGTTTCCACTTTTATATTTAAAATCTCATATGTAAAGGATCATGTCTACTCGAGTTATTCATACCTAGCTACATATTATCACTAACATTATTAAAAAATGGTGTATTTTTAATTTTTTAATATTTAACACAAAGAGAAAAAGTGTAATTATGTATTCAACTTGCATTGAAATATAATATTTACAAAAATAAACTAAGCAAAAATAAATTACAATATCAACTTTAATATAAAGTTCAAAACAAAAATTATATTTAAATAAATTAAAACTAAAAAATAATGACTAAAAATTTCGATTAAAAAGGTCATTAAACAAAACTAAATTCCAAAAAAATTAATAACTAAATATTTCAATTAAAATATTAATAGTAAGAAATCCTTAAGCAAAAATTGAATTCAAATATTGTAAGAAATGATTTATTACCACATAGCTAAATCAAGATGGTCATTTTCTTATATTAATTTTTAACAAAAACTTAGCTAAATAAATTTGTTTATAAATAAAATCAATGTTCAAAACCTTAATAATATCTCAAACCAAAATTAAAAATCCAAATCAAGATAGTCATTTTCTTATATTAACTTGAGAAAAAAAACCTAACAAAATAAATTTGCTTATAATATCAATATTCAAAACCTTAAAAATATCTCAAACCAAAATTAAAAATCCAAATTAAAATGTTTTTTTTAATATGCCTCCAACCACATATAAATAAATAAGATGAATTTACAGTCGTGCATTATATTTTAACCAAATTTTAATCAGATTATGCCAAAGGGACACTAATAAGAACGCCACCTCTCTCACCATGAATTTACAGTAACCTCATAAGATTTTAAAGAGAAGATACAAGGGATACTCATAGGTGTAAACCAATTTCAAAAATAAACTTTAATGAGTAATGTATTAACATCTTATTGAGAGGTGGATTTTAATTATTTTTAAATATGGATTTCAAAATGCTCTGCAAATTTATGAGTTAGTGTAATGCAACCCAAAATGTGTTAATGATGGCGTTGATGGTACGGTATTATTTTTTTTAATGAATTGTTCACAACTTTTCCACATTTTAATTATGACTAAGCCAAAAAAACATACTCCAAAGAATATTACGAGATTAGATCTATCTTTTTACTCTGAAAAAATCCAAAATTAAAGATGAGTCACTAAAAAAATTTAAAATTAAAGATGAGTCTCCATTCGTAGTGTTCTTGAACAGGCTTGTATTTGGGAGTAACCTTTCTACCTGACTATTTGCACCTATCGGTGCTGGTAGTCAGATCAATGCAAATGGTCGGGTAAAAATTTTACTCATGTATTTGTCTTCCTGCAAAATTATATATTCTCTACTATTCTATAGTATTCTAGGAAGGTGGGTGTTCAGTCGATTTTCCTTTCGTCGGGCCTCTCCTTATTAGTTGTGATTGACCAGCACGACCCCTTACTTTTTTGAAGGAGTTGTTAGCACTTTTAGCCGGTTTTAAGGACAGACGGTTGGGAGAAAATGGGGTGTTTTAGTTTTCCCATATCCCACTCTTCTTCGAACTTTATGGTGAGTGAACGAAGCTTCTAAGTTCAACACTTTATGGCCAATAAATGCAATCAATGTCATACCATGCCCAAACGTGACATGCAAGCTTTCAAAAAACCCTAAAACTTGGTGTTGTGCATTGTAAAATAAGCATTGTAAAATAATATTTTGGAGTTAATTAATGTAGGATGAAGTGCTCTAATTTCTTTAACTCTCTTTACTTTGTTAATATTGTAAATATTTTTTTTTTTTAAATTACCATATAAATTTAATATTTTTTTTTAAATGTGGTTCACCATTTGTTTGAGGGCTATTCAAATTGAATCAAGGTATGGCCAGCTCATCATTCACACATTTATTACAAAGGGCTCCACAAGAGCATCATGTCACTTACAAGAGTAGAACCTCGGTGGGGAGGGTAACATTCATTCTTCCCAACCACCCAAGCTACATCCATTTGACATTTTTTAACATATTAAGTTTTTCCATATATATGTTAATCAAAGAAGAAACATTAATGTTATTTGGGACTTGAAAGATGAAAATGGTGACCTCGTATGTCATTAGAAGTCATTAGAAGAGGCAATTGTAAAATATTTAAAGGATATTTATCCACAAATTAATTCTCATAATCTCGAAGATTAGCTACATGTTCTAAGGCATTATCTGAGATTTTTCAGTGAAGAGGAAGGACACAAAATTGGAGTAGTTGTTAACTCTGATGAGGTCAAATATGTATTCAATAAGTTTGTGAAGTAAAAGATCCTTGGTCCAAATGGGTGGACACTGGAGTTTTTTCTTCTTTTTTATGATTGGGTGGGATGTGATTTAGTGCAAGCTGCGGAGGAATCTAGAATACTAGGGTATGTGTATGGCAATATGAATGCTACCTTTATAGCATTAATTCCCAAGAAGGACAAATCGAAAACCTTTTCTGATTACAAGCCTATATCTTTATGCAATATGATATATAAAGTCATAACAAAGATTATATCAAACCAAATTAAGCCCATCTTGGCAAAAATATCTCTAAGGGACAGTTTGGCTTTCTTCACAATAGGCAGATCCTTGATGCAGTTGGTGTGACTCAAGAAAGTCTCCATTCTATTAAATCCAAGAATATTTAGGATTTTATACTTAAGATGGATTTGATTAAAGCTTCTGACCATGTTGATTGGACATTTATGAGATTTGTGCTGATCCAAATTGGTCTTCCAGTTGAAGTCACTAACTAGATCATGGCATGTATTTCCTCGACCAATTCTGCCATTCTGGTTAATATGTCTCCTTTTTTTTCAAATGTGGCAAATGACTTTGACGAGGATTTCCTTTATCCCCAAAACTATTTCATCTGGTCATTGAGGGACTTAGTAGACTCATTGATGCTACCAAGAATTATAAGAATATAAAAGGTATTAGAATTACTCATTCTCTTTATATCTCATATTTTCTCTTTGTTGATGATGTGCTAATATTTGGAATGAGGTATATGACTGAATGGGAAAATATGTTTCTTTAATTTAAACTTTTGGTACAACTTTTGGGATGTCTGCCAATCCACGAAATTCTGTGTTCCTTTATAACAATCATTTCTGAGGGATTTGTGAACAAATATCTCAACAATTTCCTTATAAATTGAAAATGTTGGATGATTGTTTCAAATACCTTGGTTACCATCTAAAACCAAATTTCTATGTGAAAGAGGATTGGACTTAGTTGATACAAAAGGTGGAGAAATGTACCACACCCCGTGTCACACTACACTTCACAACATAATTTTATATGAACACTATATGCATATTTGTTACATGGACAAACGTGACAAGTGCATATTAAAATGCATAAGTATGTTAAGTAAAATACGGAATAATAAACTAATTCATAAGACCCATAAACTCTTATACAAATGTATAATAAACAAAATCAATAATAGAAAAATCTTGAAATTCATAAATTCTCATGCGACTATGTTTGTATGCACTTAGGAAACATAAGTTAACCTTAGTTTGATTGTTAAGACAAGGTTTAAAAATACTTCAACATACCCCTTTTATTTTATTCTTACATCGTAGTAGAAATTTCCTTAGGTTTCACACGAAGTTTAACTTACCTAAAATCATTAGGTTAATATATGTAAATAAATCCACTACTTTTAATATAAATGTTATAATATTTTAACCAAGAAATAATTTCCCAGCCATATTAAATTATGGCTTATAAAGTAATATTTCCAAACTTTTATGTATAAGTCTTTATTCCTCGAAACTCCGATACTTTGTCACCAATTGTGACAGAGTGAGTTGTGACGGAGTGAGCTACATGGAGTGAGCTGAGACATAGTGAGTTGCAACATAGTGAGTTGAAACAAAGTGAGTTGCGGCGAAATGAGTTGCAACGGAGTGAACTGAGAGGAAGTGTAGTGTGACTTAAGCATATAGAACTATTCCAAACTTTTCCTTAAGACAAGGAAACTCAATAAATGAACTCTGAAAGTGAACTGCGACACAAGCATATAAAAATTATGCCAAGGAAAACCATCAATATATATGGAAAGACTTTATCACTAGTTGTGACAGAGTGAGTTGTGACGGAGTGAGCTACACAAAGTGAGCTGAGATATAGTGAGTTGTAATAGAGTGAGTTGAAACAGAGTGAGCTGTGACAAAATGAGTTGCGAAAGAGTGAACTGAGAGGAAGTGGAGTGTGACTTAATCATATAGAACTATTCCAAACTTTTCCTTAAGACAAGGAAATTCAATAAATGAACTTTGAAAGTGAACTGAGACACAAGCCTATAAAAATTATGCCAAGGAAAACCATCACTATATATTAATTCCCAAGAAGGACAAATCGAAAACTTTTTCTAGTTACAAGCCTATATCTTTATGCAATATGATATATAAAGTCATCACAAAGATTATGTCAAACCAAATTAAGCCCATGTTGGCAAAAATATCTCTAAGGGACAGTTTGGCTTTCTTCACAATAGGTAGATCCTTGATGCAGTTGGTGTGACTCAAGAAAGTCTCCATTCTATTAAATCCAAGAATATTTAGGATTTTATACTTAAGATTGGTTTGATTAAAGCTTCTCACCATGTTGATTGGACATTTCTAAGATTTGTACTGATCCAAATTTGTCTTCTAGTTGAAGTCACTAACTAGATCATGGCATGTATTTCCTCGACCAATTCTGCCATTCTGGTTAATATGTCTCCTTTTTTTTCAAATGTGGAAAATGACTTCGACGAGGATTTCCTTTATCCCCATCACTATTTCATCTGGTCATTGAGGGACTTAGTAGACTCATTGATGCTACCAAGAATTATAAGAAGATAAAAGGTATTAGAATTACTCATTCTCTTTACATCTCATATTTTCTCTTTGTTGATGATGTGCTAATATTTGGAATTAGGTATATGACTGAATGGGAAACTATCTTTCTTTAATTTAAACTTCTGGTACAACTTCTGGGATGTCTGCCAATCCACGAAATTCTGTGTTCCTTTATAACAATCATTTCCAAGGGATTTGTGAACAAATATCTCAACAATTTCATTATAAAGTGAAAATGTTGGATGATGGTTTCAAATACCTTGGTTACCATCTAAAACCAAATTTCTATGTGAAAGACGATTGGAATTAGTTGATACAAAAGGTGGAGAAGCGTACCACACCCTGTGTCACACTACACTTCACAACATATTTTTATATGAACACTATATGCATATTTGTAACATGGAAAAACGTGAAAAGTGCATATTAAAATGCATAAGTATCATAAGTAAATAACAGAATATTAAACTAATTCATAAGACCCATAAACTCTTATACAAATGTATAATAAACAAAATCAATAATAGAAAATTCTTGAAATTCATAAATGCTCATGCGACTATGTTTGTATGCACTTAGGAAACATAAGTTAACCTTAGCTTGATTGATAAGACAAGGTTTAAAAATACTTCAACATACCCCTTTTATTTTATTCTTACACCGTAGTAGAAATTTCCTTAGGTTTCACACGGAGTTTAACTTACCTAAAATCATTAGGTTAATATATGTAAATAAATCCACTACTTTTAATATAAATGTCATAATAGTTTAAGCAAGAAATAATTTCTCGGCCATATTAAATTATGGCTTATAAAGTAATATTTCCAAACTTTTATGTATAAGTCTTTATTCCTCGAAACCCTGACACTTTATCACCAATTGTGACAGAGTGAGTTGTGACGGAGTGAGCTACATGGAATGAGCTAATACATAGTGAGTTGCAATAGAGTGAGTTGAAACAGAGTGAGCTGCAATGAAATGAGTTACGACGGAGTGAACTGAGAGGAAGTGGAGTGTGACTTAAGCATATAGAACTATTCCAAACTTTTCCTTAAAACAAGAAAATTCAATAAAGGAACTCCAATAAGTGGACTACAACAAGAGGACATAAAAAGCATGCTAACCATTTCTCAAATAAATTGTATTCCTTTTATTAATTCAAATGTTCATTAAGACAAAGAATTCACCCTTAAAAAATACCACATAGTAACTGCAACAACAGTGGGGTTTCCAAAATATAAAAAGAAAAAATATTTATTTATTTATTTATACTTTTCCAAATTCATGTAAGAGACAAAGACATATAATTTTAGAAAATCTACCCATGAAATTTTAACATGCAAACCCTACCATCCAGAACCATTCATTAATTTTCGCCAAAACTTGAACTTCGACATGAACACTCAAAAATATTTTAACTTAACAATTAAATAAATAAAGGTCAAATATATCTGTGACACAAACATCCAAAATTCATTAAATAATTAATGGGTCAATTATGTATGCGACACACACACCCAAACTTTATTAAATACTATAATTCAAACATTTTATTTAACTTTTTCAGAGATATTAATTTCCAAATGAAACAACTTTGACATACGATTTCAAGCCTGGGAATTAACATTATCCACATGGAATGAATTTAATGTCGACTCGAATAAAGAAGTCTCATTCATAAAACTTTCAATAATTACTCTGTGATTAAATGTGCACATATTTCGTACCCATGAATTAATCAAAATAAAGCATGAATTTATACCTTGCATCCAAACTTAGGAAATTTAACAAGGAAATATTTCAAAACTTTTATCAGTCATTAATTATTTACCATTTCAAAAATTAAAACACAATGTCAAGACAAATACACTAATCTGCAAAATAATTGAAATGGGAAACTAGTTCGTGGCATCCATGCTCCACCCAACCTTATGAAATTATTCTCATTTTTCTCTTAGCAGAAATGCACCCACGAGCTGAGACTCGTGCATTCACCATAGATTCTCACCAGTCCCAGGTTTCTCTCAGATTTCCTTACCTAGAAAATAATATTTACAGGTTTATTAACAAATCCATGCCAACTGTGCAATTCCTTCCTTTAGCTTCATTCTAGATAGCACCACAGTGAAAACCATCACTATATATGTGGTTAGAATTCCTCCAAAATAATTTCTTACACCATTGTCATATCACTAGTGCAGCTAGAGGAAAAAACCAGGAAATTTTTATCAACCAGAAAGGTAAGAAAACAAGCTTGGGATTACAGGTTCACTCAACCAACCCAATTGCCACAAACTATTCAAATTAGACACTTTTCTCTGGAAATGGACTTGTTTCTTTATCCTCCAGCAATTATAATTGACCATGAATTTTATGTCCAGTCACAATTATCCTCAATGCTACAGTATTCCCATGCTGCACAATGCATTTTCTTCTTTTCTTCTTTCATGTTCTCTCTGTCTCACTATCTTTGTTATTTTTCCTCTTAGTCTTTTTTTTATATGTTCTGTGTTCTCCTTTTTCCAAGGTTCCACCAACCTTGCATGTCCCTTTTCACCTTTTTGCAACACTTGTCCAATTTCTCCATTAACTTCTTAACGCCCTTTTTAACTTCAAAAACATGTTTAAGGAATTAATTAGGGAAAGTATGGGTTTAATAAAGTTATAAGGTAAGAAGTGTTAAATAGGGTCATACTTAGCTTTTAGGATATATGACACCACCCCCTCGCTAACCTAGGTGAATACACAAGACCTCGTTCATTCAGTGTGTTGGCTCTGACACTACCAGCTTAAATTAATATTAACAAAACAATTATAACATGAGTTCATCCTTACAAGCACTCATAGTCTTTTACAAAATTACATTAACAAAACAATGGGTTTTCAAACCAGGGTGTTACATTCCCCTCCCCCTTAAATTATACACTGCCCTCGGTGTTCATATTGTCCGAAATTTGAAATTAAACTTCAAAAACTTTATATTCATTTTATAAGTCTTCAAATAGATGGGGATATTCTTTCCTCATCTCATATTCCAACTCCCAAGTCGCTTCTTTGGGACTGTAATGGGTCCATTATACCTTTACCTGTCTGATGGTCCTGTTCCTAGGCATCTTGGTTCTTTTGTCCAATATGCATATGGGTTGAACATGAATTTTCCCTTCGGGTTCTACCTGTATCACAAACTAATTAAGAGTATGATTAGGATCATACACATATTTCTTTAATAATGATACATGGAAAACATTATGTATTTTGAGCATAGGTGGAAGAGAAATCTCATAAGCTACAGTTCCAATTCTATTCAGGACTTCAAATTGTCCATAGAATCTAGTTGCCAACTTTTTGCAGCTGCTCAACCTCAATGAAATTTTTCTTCCTTTCACTTTCAAAAACACTTGTCCCCAACTTGGCACTCTCTGTGTGCTTTGTACCTATCAGCATAATTCTTTTGCATGTCCTCAGATGCCTTCAAATTATGTTTTATCTTTGCTATAATTTGTTCCATTTCTTGAAGCATTTATGGTCCCACAATCAACCTATCCACAGGTTTGTCCTAGCTCACTAGAACGCTGCAATTTCTGCCATAAAGTGCTTCAAAAGGACTCATCCGCATTGATTCTTGGTAACCATTATTATAAGAAAAATCAACAAGGTATAAAACATATTCCCACTTACTAGGATTTTCCATCACGCACATTCTAGGAATGTCTTCAATAATTCGATTCACCCGCTCAGTTTGTCCATCAGACTATGCATGATACATTGTACTAAGATTTAATTTGGTACCAAATTCCTTCAACAATCCTTTCGAAAAGTTCAAAGTGAACTTTAGATCATGGTCTAAAACTATTTCCTTAGGTATTCAATGTAACTTGGTGATTTCTTTCATATAAAATTCTACAATCTTGGTTGCTTTGAAAGTTAATTGAACATATATAAAGTGGGTTGAATTTATTAGTTTATCAACCATCACCATGATGGAATCATGGTTCTTATGATTTCTTTCCAACTTGGTAATAAAATCTACAGTTACTTCATCCCACTTCCATTCCGGTATAGGCAATGGATGGAGTAGACCAGCAAGATGCATACGCTCTACTTTAACTTTTTGGCATTCTAAATAGCGAGCAATATACATAGCCACTTCCTTCTTCATTATTGGACAATAAAATTTTTTCTTAAATGTTTTTAAGGTCTTCTAACACCCTTGATGTATTGCATATGGTACATTGTGCATTTCTTACATTATTATCTTCTTAAGCTCACTTTCAGCTTGCAAATAAACTTTTCCATTGAACTAAAGAATTCCATCTCTAGTCATTGAATATTTAGAAAAATTTACACGTGTACTACCTGACTGTAAGATTGCTACAACATGCTGACAATGATTATCTAGCCTTTATGCCTCCTGTAATTTAACTTTCAAGTCTGATTTCTAGTCACTGATGGTTGAAATTTGCACTAGTTGACCTCTTTTGATGAGTGCATATGCCACTCTATGTTAGAAAACAAGACCATAGAGCAATAACAGTTATATAGTTAAATCATTAAACAAGATGCAAAACACATTAAACACATTACAGAGAGACACAGATATAGCGTGGTTCACCCAAACGATGGGCTACGTCCACACAGAAATCACCAGTCCTTTTATTATCATCTAGAAAGATGAAGGGATACAACCGGCAGCAATATTGTTGCACTCCCTCTTCATTCTCTCATAGTCTCTCTCACACAATCATATAGATTGTTTATAATGATACAATACAATACAATACCATACACAATCGTATTACTATGATTTTCTTTTATAGGGGAAATACCATGGGAAAATACTACGGCTAATCCAATACCATGGGTCCGAAAAATTGTTGGCCAACAAATATCCCAAAAAAAATCCTTGTTCTTGAGGGCACAGCCCCGAACCCCAAGGTTGGGGAATGAGTGTACATTACACCTAGGGTACAAACACAACTGAATAATATCTCTAGATCTGGAAGATCAGGCTCCACAACCAACACTCTATTCTCCTTTCCTTTTATGTACTTGATTTCGAAATTGAACTCACTTAAGAATTCAATCCATATAGATTTCCTAACATTAAAATGAGGTTGTTTATATAGATATTTTAAACTAAGTTGATCAGTTTTTAACTCAAACTTTCTCCCCATGAGGTAGTGTCTCCACATCCATGTTGATGTAATTGTAACTTCAGAATGTATTCACTTATGTATCTTATGTATTATACCCCGATGTTTATTCCGAGATGTGTCTGTAATGTAATTGAGTCATGTCATGCCCTGATGTTCCAATCGGGAGTTTCTATAATGTAAATAAGTCATGTCAAGTCAATGTGGGTAACCCTCCTATTGTTTAAGGGTTAAAGTCCCTGCAGTTCCAGGGCACTAGGGTTGTTAGACTCACCTAGTGAAGTCAGCCCTAGTAGGGTTTAGTCAAGTTAGGAATTAGTATAAATAGAGAGCTAGCCTCTCTATTTAACACACATTCACTCACACTCAGTTGTAGCGCATAGCTAAGGAAGAAGAAGACACTGGGGCTAGGAAGAAGGGTTTTACTTTTGGTGTTGATTCTATCTCTGAGGAAGTTGTGGGGTTTTCTCCATTTATGGTTTCCCCGAGGAAAAACATTGTGTTCATTGTCTCTTGTGTTTGATTGTTGTGCTTGTTATTCTCTCAGTTAAAGATCCTAATATAATGTTAGATTAATGTTAAAAATATAACATGGTATCAGAGCTAACTTGAGAAGAAGACACTGTGTAGTTGTGGGAACTAGGGCTTCCTACTTTGTGGATCTCTCTCCACAGTTTTCCAGCAAAAGAAGGTTGGAATAACTCTCCTCCCTAGGGTGCATCTTTCTGTTGAAGCATAATCCAATTCTGGGTTTTTCAGTTTTGGACCCGACACTACTGCCAAAAATTAGGGCTTTCCACATAAGTGGAATTTTTCAATGAGCCCAGGCCTGGATTGATCTCCTCCTCAAAATAGAAGTTAGGGATCAAGATCAAAGCATTTGGTTGGACAGAACTCCTAAAAAGCAAAACCCTAATCTTCTCCTGAACCAACACTACATAATTTCAGCTCCAAATCCAAATCTGACATCTTGACTTGGTAAGATCTAAATCTTTTGTATTTCCATTTAAGGTTCTCAGTTAAGATGTCTCATCATACCAATATTGATGAAAAGCTTGAGGGAGCTAATAACTTTTGAGCCTATAAGTATAGGATCTCCCTGGTCATGGAAGAAAATGAGTTGGACTCCTATATCATTGAGGAGGTTCCAATTCCAGAGGGAGATGAGGCTAAGGCCTTACATAAGAAGAAGTTGGTTATGGCAAAGAGGATCATTGCTGATTCAATCAAGGATCACCTCATACCACAAGTGTCCTCCCTAAAGACACCTAAAGCTATGTTTCATGCCCTAACCAAATTGTTTGAAGGAAAGAACATAAACAGGAAAATGACTTTGAGGAACCAGTTGAAGAATGTGAAGATTCAGAATCTAGAAGAGTCTCTCAGATCAGGGAACAGTTAGAAGAAGTAGATGAAGAAGTGGAGAATGCTGAGATTGTAATGACCACCTTGAATGGTCTCCCTAGGACATAGGACTCTTTCATTCAAGGGATCTGTGCAAGAAACAAGTTAGTCAAGTTCAGCAGACTTTGGGAATAATTCTCACAAGGAGAAGCTCAGATAGCAGCTCAAGAAGAAAAGATGGGAAGTGAAGATCAAGCTCTCACAGTTCAATCCAAGAAACCCAGAAGGGACCATCATCATCATAATTCTAAAGGTAAGCACTCTTCCCACAAGAAATCTCAACTCAGATGTTATACTTGTGATGAAATAGGACACTTTTCCAGAGATTGTCCTAAAAACAAAAGAAACCCTCACAAGAAGAAAAACAATAAGAGAAGACATCATGCTCATGCTACAGAGGATGATGAACCTTCCGCAAAGAGAACCAGATATGAAAGTGAAGATTCTTCAAGTGATGAAGAATATTTTTTGATTTTCGCTCTCACGGGAAATATCACACATGGAAGCAATGATTGGCTTATAGACAGTGGGGATTTCAAACATATGATGGGATTCAAAGAGTCCTTTGTGAGACTATCAGAACATGAATCACCTCACAAGGTGAAGCTCGGAGATGACTACTAGTATCCAATAAAAGGTAGTGGGGAATCCTCCTATAAGCTAGACTCTAGAAATTCCATGAAGATGAAGGATGTATTGTTTGTACCAGGACTCGAGAAGAACCTCCTCTCCATATTAGCATTAGATGCAAAAGGAATGAGGGTTTCATTTTTTATGGCCAAGTTCTCATGTGGCCAAAAGGAAAGACCTTCGATGATGCAGTAGTAATTAGGGAACAAGAAGGAGGTCTATACAAATTGAAGGGCCATCCAGAACAAGCCTTGATCCATGACATAGTAGAGCCAAATGAAATTTGGCATAGAAGGCTTGCACATGTGCATTACAGAGCACTACCAATTGCAAGCAAAGCTGTTGAAGGTCTTCCAGAAATTCAAGCAAAACATGATGGAGTCTGCAAAGGATGTGTGAAAGGAAAGAATACAGAGAAGCCATTTCCAAGTAGCGAGAGCAAAGCAAAAGGAATCTTGGAAATCATCCACTCCGATGTATGCAGACCAATGTCATCAATTTCACTAAGTGGGTATGTATACTATGGTTCTTTCATTGATGACTTTTCTAGGAAGACATGGATTTACTTCATGAAGAACAAAGATGAAGTATTCAGCAAGTTCAAGGAATTCAAATCCTTGATCAAGAACCACACAGAAAAGAAGATCAATACCTTTCGATCAAATAATGGCAGAGAATTCATATCAAATGAATTCAAATATTTATGCAAAGACTCAAGGATTAAGAGGGAGTTGTCCATTCCATTAAATCCAAAACAAGATGGGATTGCAAAAAGGAAGAACAAAACTATCATGGAAGCTGCAAGAGCTATGCTTCATGATCAAGATCTTCCTATGCATTTATGGGCATAGGCTTCCAGAACAGCTGCGTATGTATAGAACTGTACTCCACCTAAAGCACTCAAGAACAAGACACCCAAAGAATTTTTTTCGGCAAGAAACCAGAAGTCAGCTATCTCAGAATATTCGGTTGTCCAGTGTACATACACATTCCAAAAGAGAAGAGAACTAAATTAGATCCTTCAGGAAAGAAAGGTATATTTGTGGGATAATTTGAAAGCTCGAAGGCTTACACAATATACTTCCCAGGATTCAAGAAGATCGACATTAGTAGGGATGTGACATTTGATGAAGACTCAACTTACAACAAATCCAGAAAGAAACATGCTGAAGAACCTGAAGAAGCAGAAGCACCCAGAATTCACGATACAACCATGAACGAAGAAACTCAAGAAGAAGATCAAGAATTTGAAGAACCTCAAGAACCTGTAGATCCACCTCAGGAGAAGAATCCTCATAAGAGGAAACCTGCTTGGGTACGAGAAGGTATCCAAGGTGCAGAAAGATATGGGGCTCCAGAAGAGAATCACAGAGAAAGAAAGATGACAAGGTCCTACTCCGGATATGTAGCATTATTATGTGATTTCATCGATAAAGAACCTTCCAACTATGAAGAAGCGGCAAAATGGAAAGAATGGAAGGATGCTATAATCGAAGAGTATCAATCGATCATGAAGAATGATGTTTGGAATGTTTTCCCAAGACCAGAAAGGAAGTTTGTTGTAACTTCCAAATGGATCTACAAGATCAAGCATGCTGTAGACGGTAGCATAGAAAAATATAAAGCAAGATTTGTTGCTCGTGGTTTCTCCTAGAAAGAAGGAATAGATTATGAAGAAACATTTGCACCTGTATCCAGATACACTTCCATCAGAACAGTACTTTCTCTGGCTGCAGTGATGAAATGGAAGATACGCTAGATGGATGTCAAGACTTCTTTCTTGAATGGTGTAGTAGAAGAGGAAGTGTATGTGGAGCAACCACTCGGTTTTGAGACACATGACGGGGAGTCTCATGTATGTAGATTGAATAAATCCCTGTACGGTTTGAAACATGCACCCAGGACATGGTACGGTAGAATTGACAGCTTTCTATCTAGTTTGGGCTTTACCAAGAGTAAAGAAGATTCCAACCTTTACTACAAGGTTGAAGGTGGAAACCCAGTGATGCTCCTACTGTATGTAGATGATCTATTTGTAACAAGTATGGATGGGTTGATTGCTGATACGAAGAGAAAGCTTGATGCCGAGTTTGAAATGAAGGACTTGGTTATGATGCATTATTTTCTAGGCATGGAGATGTGGCAGAATGCAAATGGAATCTCCCTTGGATAAGAGAAGTATGCGGTAGAGATCCTGAAGAGGTTTGGGATGATGGACTGCAAGGCCATGACCACACCTATGGCATTGAACCTAAATCTATTGAGTGATGCTTCATCAGAAGCGGTTGATGCTACGATGTATCGTCAGATGATTGAGTCCTTGATGTACCTGACGAACACGAGACCAAATATTTGCTTTGTTGTGAACACCTTGAGCTAGTTCTTGACAGATCCAAGACATGTTCACTTGATTGCTGCAAAGCATATTCTGAGGTACCTGAGGGGTATAGTTGATTATGGGCTCAAGTATGAGGTGAGTCAGAAGATTAACTTGGAGGGTTATGTTGATTCAGATTGGGCAGGCAATGCCATCGATAGGATGAGCACATCAGGGTGTTGCTTTAGTATGGGATCAGGTGTGATCTCTTGGTTTAGCAAGAAGCAATCCTATGTGGCATTGAGTACAGCTGAAGCAGAGTATATCGTAGCTTGTTTAGCCAGTTGTGAGGCAGTATGGCTCAGGAATCTAATGTCTTTATTTGATCTCCAGTTGGATGCTACTTGTATATATTGCGACAACCAGACTTGTGTGAAGTTGTCGAAGAACCCTGTGTTCCATGACAATTCAAAGCATATCGAGATCAAGTATCACTATATCAAGGATATGGTATAGAGGGGAGCAGTGAAGCTCAACTATGTTGCGACGAACGAACAGATAGATGATGTGTTGACAAATCCATTGGCTAGATTAAAGTTTGAGTACTTCAGGGAGAAGCTTGGTGTTCTCTAGATCGAGGTTCCTTCCAAGGGGAAGTGATGAGTCCATGAGCCATTCTGACATGGTGAGAGGATTGGTTCCTTCCATGGTCAGATTTAAGGGCTGAGCCATTCTATCATGGTAAGAGTATTGGTTCCTTCCATGTCATATCTAAGTGTTGAGCCATTCTTATATGACTATAGGATTGGTTCCTACATGATCAAATATAAGGGTTGTTGCCATTCTTGGAATGGAGGTGCCTGGTCAATTACCAGGAATACTTGGTCTAGGACTAAGGGCCTTTTTTATATGACTATAAGATGTAGTCTTACATGATCAGATGTGAGCGCATGGCCATTTTGATGTGATTGAGGGATTGGTTCCCACTTGATCAGATATAAGGGCTGACCCCTTTCTTTGGGAGAATGGAGGCACCTGGTCAGTTGCCAGGAAAGCTCAGTCTAGGACTGGGGGGCATTCTGATATGACTGTGGGATGTGTTCTCACATGATCAGATGTGAGTGCAGGTCCATTCTGACGAGTAGGTCAGATATAAGTGCTAGGTCATTCTGACGAGTAGGTCAGATATAAGTGTTGGGCCATTCTGACGAGTAGGTCAGATATAAGTGCTGGGCCATTCTGACGAGTAGGTCAGATATAAGTGCTAGGCCATTCTGACGAGTAGGTCATATATAAGTGCTGGGCCATTCTAATGAGTAAGTCAGATGTAAGGGCTGGGCCATTCTGACAAGTAGGTCAGATGTAAGGGCTGGTCCATTCTGACATGGGAGAGGATGAGGTTCCTTCCATGGTCAGATGTAAGGGTTGGGCCATTCTGACATGGTGACGAGATTAAGTTCCTCTCATGGTTAGATGTGAGTGCTAGGTGTGCCTTTCTGACAAGTTAAGTTCATATGTAAGTGCTGGAAGGGCCATTCTGACTTAGGGTTAGATATAAGCACTAAGAAAGACCTACATGGAGGCTAGGCCTACACCCAGCATGAAAAAAGGTTGTCTCTATAGAACTTCCTGTGATGAGAAGAATCATGAGATAGCACCCGTGATGATTTTAGTGATGATGATCCAGCAGTGATGATCCAGATCGAGTAATGATCTAGATCCAATGATGTTGTTCCAATGATGATCCAGATCGAGTGATGATCCAAATCCAGATGAAGATGACTTGAATATGGCAAGAACTCGAGGATGATCTAGATGATACAGAGAAGAAGACTTGTGCTGATAATTTGTGTCGAGAGAATACCTTCCTAGTTAAGAGGGAGTGTTGATGTAATTGTAACTTCAGAATGTATTCACTTATGTATCTTATGTATTATAACATGATGTTTATTCCAAGATGTCTCTGTAATGTAATTGAGTCATGTCATGCCCCGACGTTTCAATCGGGATTTTCTATAATGTAAATAATTCATGTCAATTCAATGTCGGCAACCCTCCTATTGTTCAGGGGGTTAAATTCCTTGCAATTCTGGGGCACTAGGGTTGTTAAACTCACCTAGTGAAGTCGGCCCTAGTAGGGTTTAGTCAAGTCAGGAATTAGTATAAATAGAGAGCTAGCCTCTCTATTTATTACACACTCACTCACACTCAGTTGTACCGCATAGTTGAGGAAGAAGAAGAAACTGGGGCTAGGAAGAAAGAGGTTATTGTTGTTGGGAGATCATCTTACTGTTTTGGGGTTTTAATTTTGGTGCTGATTCTATCTCTGAGGAAGTTGTGGGGTTTTCTTCATTTATGGTTTCCCCGAGGAAAAACACTGTGTTCATTGTCTCTTGTGTTTGATTTTTGTCCTTGTTATTCTCTCAGTTAAAGATACTAATATAATGCTAGCTTAATGTTAAAAATCTAACAATCCAGAGTGCATGAATTATTGTTTCCAACTCCAGGTCATGAGCAACATAGTTCTTCTCATTTTCTTTTAACTTTTGTGATTCATAGTAAATCAAGTGACCATCTTGCATCAAAAATCATCCAAGCCCTTCTAATGATGCATCAATGCTTACAACATAATATTTCTCTGAATCTAGAATCTTTAATAATGGAGCTCGAGTAAGCGATTCTTTTAGAAACACAAAACTTTCCTCACACTTTTGACTCTCCTACTACAAAGAAGTGATTGGATTTGCAATTTGGGGAAATGCTTCTATAAATATCCTATATTAACCTACCAATCCTATGAATGATCTGACCTTTGTCACATTCCTAGGAGTAGGTCAATCTTCCATAGATCTTATTTTTACAGGGTCCACTTCTACACCTTCTTCGGAGATGATATGGCCTGAATATAACAGTTTTTTTTGGTAGAAAGAAAACTTACTGATTTTAGCATACATTTGATTCCACCTCAAGATCTACAAAGTGACCCTAAGATGCTTGTGTGCTCTTCTTTAGATTTGGAATAAACCAAAATATCATATAAAAATACTATAATGAATTTATCCAAAAATTCCTTGAATACCCCATTCATTAAGCACATGAATATTGTTGATGCATTTGGTATCCCAAAGGGTACTATAGTGTAATCATAATGCCCATACCTAGTACGGAAGGCGGTCTTATTGATGTAGTAATCCTTAAGAAGCGCCTGGCGATACCCAGATCTATGATCGATCTGGGAGAACACCTTTTTCCCTCTCAACTGATCAAAAATATCATCAATCCTCGGCAAAGGATATTTATTTTTTAATGTGGCTTTATTCAGCTGCATGTAGTATAAAAACAGTCTCAACGTACTATCTTTCTTCTTTCTGAATACTGTTGGAGCTCCCTAAGGTTAAATGTTAGGGAAAATGTACCGCTTCTTCAATAATTCTTCCAACTACATATGCAATTCTTGAAGTTGTGGGTGTTCATCCTATATGGTGCTTTAGATGCAGGAACTGCCCCAAGTACCAAATCAATGGTGAAATTGATGTCTCTATTGGGAGGAAAACCAAGCACATCTTGGAAGACGTTTTCAAACTCATTGAGGATGGTCATTACCTCTGCGCATGGCTTTGTCTCAACTGACAGATCCATGCGCATAATTTACATCCTCATCGGGAAAGTCACAACCTTGTTGTGGCAATCTAGAATCACACGGCCAATCCATTCCCAACAAAATGTCATAAGATCCTATAGGGATTATTTCTAAATTCAATTTGGTATATAACCCATTCATGGTGAATTTACAGTATTCAACCACTACTGTAACTTTCCTTTTCATTCTTGTAGATAATTGCACCAATATGTGCTTATGCAATTTTCTTCTCACTAGCTTGCATATTTCAACCAAGTCAGTATTAACATAAGTAAATGTAGCTCTGAAATCAATTAAAATTGAAACTGGTAAATTATTTATTTTACCTTCAATTTCAATCATTGATGACTAATGATCTGCTTGGCGATTTTTGAAAGATGCATAGATACGTGGAATGTTACGAGTTACATCCCCCATGGTAGATACTTCCTTCAAATTGTAAAATATGTAATCCTTATTCTTTTTCTTAGGAAAATTGTTGAGATAATGGTCACCTACAAACCTCCATCATTTAACCAGTGTAGGATTCCCTTATCCTATCGGTTCATTTATCCTTGGTTATATTTTTTGATGTGGTTGTTTGAAATAACTGAAGCATTCTTGCTAATCACCAGAGGGCTTGGATCCCTTTTTCCTTTCTTCATGTTTTGTCTTCATATACTTTTCCATCTCTTGTGAAGGCCTTGCATGTTCTTTCCTTGTTCATATAGGTACTTGGCCTTCCTTAAGCACTCTTTCAATGTAAGTGGCTCATCATAATTGGTCTGGTATTTATAGAATGTTGGAAGTCCACTAAGTAAACATTGGATCTTTACTTTATCCTCTTGAATAAAATCTGGATGGCTTAACAACTCCAAAAATATCTTTTCATAATCGTCAACGGACATGTTACCCAATCAGAGTTCAAAGAATGCAATCATCTTCTTATCTCAATAATGCTTTGATAAATATTCTTGCTTGAAGTATTTCTGAAATCTTTTCCAATATATATTCCTCTCTTTGATACCTTCTACTTGCTTCAATTGTTCCCACCAACGGTAGGATTTTCCCTGAAGGATAAATATGCAAATCATGGCTTCTTGATTGTTTGAATAGTGATGTAACTGTAGATACTTTTTCATCTCTTGAAGCCACAACTCTGCAAGTTCCCCAGACCTCTCTTTATTGAAGGTAGGAGCTTTAAGTTTTCTTAATTCACCTTATAATACATTCATCTCTTTTTCTTTTCTGATTTCTTTTAGGGATATACTTGTGATGAATTTCACATCTCCATGATGGCTATCCACTGAATGGTATCACGAATGCACATCCTGGTCATTGGAATGCCGGTACCTATCTAAAATTTCTTTGTTCAGGGAATCATATCCTTCCCTTACTATCACCGAACATACTTGTTGCACTTTATCATATATCTTCATCAAATTCTGCATCAATTGTTGGTTCATTTGATTTTGTTGCTCCATGTACTGCAGAATATTTTCATTTTCTACCTAAATATTCTTCAATGTCTAGAAAAGCTCCTTGGGTTCCATTTCATACCAATGGCCATTGGACTCTATCATTTGGCCATCACTTAGTCTCCTTTCTTCTGCAAACTGTGATATTTAAGGGCTCTTGGTCATCTTGGAATTATTCCTACCCACTACTATGGCAATTGGCAATTACAAGGCCTAGAAAAAAATGTACTTTTATAACAATGTGAAATGCATCCAATTTTGTTAGTTCACAACTAAATTCATATGCATATTGTAATTTACACTAACCGCATTGATACATTTAATTCAATCATACCATAAATTTAAATAAATTATATAGCACAATTCTCTTAGTATGCAAACATAACCCAGAGGCTAATTGTTGGATCCTTAGCTATGATACCAAGTTGTAACACACCCTGTGCCACACTAGACTTCACAATAGTTTTTTTATATGAACCCTATATGCATATTTGCTACATGCACAAACCTGGCAATTGCATATTCAAATGCATTATTATCATAAGTAAATAGTGGAAGCTTAAACCAATTCATAAGACCCATAAACTCTTATAGAAATGTATAATAAACAAAATCAATAATAGCACAACCTTGAAATTCATAAATATTCATGTGACTATATTTGCATGCACTAACTAAACATAAGTTAACCTTATATTTATTGTTAAGACAAGGTTAAATAATATTTAGACATACCCCTTTTATTTTATTCTTACATTGCACTAGAAATTTCCTTAGGTTTCACACGGAGTTTAACTTACCTAAAATCATTAGGTTAATACATGTAAATAAATCGAGTCCTTTTAATATAAATGTTACAATATTTTAACCAAGAAATCATTATAAATTAATATTTCCAAAAATTTTATGTATAAGTCTTTATTCTTGGGAACTCTGGTACTTTATCATAGCTAGGAAGCACTGAGAACTACCACGGAGCTGCGATATAGTGAACTGAGATGGAGTGACATAGAGTTGAGATATAGTGAGGTGAGATGGAGTGACAATTGAGTGAGCTACCACTAAGTGGAGTGCGACTTAAGCATATAAAATTATGCCAAAGTTTTCCTTAAGATAAGCAAAGTCAATAAACAAACTCCCACAAGTGAACTAGGACACAAGCATATAAAAATTATGTCAATTTTTTTCTTAAAACAAGGAAATTCAGTAAAGGAACTCCAATAAGTGGACTGGGACACAAGGACATAAAAATTATGCTAAAAATTTCCAAAATAAACATTATTCTTTTTATTAATTTGATTAAGACAAGGAATTCACCCTTAATACTTACTGCACAACTGGGTGGGGTTTCTTCCCAAATTCATGTAAGACCAAAGACATAATTTTAGCAATTCCACCCATGAAATTTTAACATGCAAACCCTACCATACAATTAAATTAACAATTAAATTCATGTAAGACAAAAGACATATAATTTTAGCAATTCCACCCATGAAATTTTAACATGCAAACCCTACCATACAATTAGATTAACAATTACCTCCCATGGTTTTACAAAACAACAATACCTCTAATTGCAAAATACCTAAAAATGTGCCTTGGCACAAACTATGGTTTATAATTATTTAATAAACAAAATTAGAACATTGGTGGAATATGTTGAAATATTGTAACTTCGAAGAATATTCTATATGTATCTTTTGTGGTCCCCAATGGTCCTACCGGGAGAACCACTTGTATTATCTTTATACCCTGATGCTTCTAATCGGAAGAACTAATAAGAGTCATGAGGTAGTCCCCTTTAATTGTAAAGGTGGGTCATTAGCACCCCAATGTGGTTACTTGAGCCTATATGTGTAACTCGAGCCTACATGATTAACTTGAGCCTACATGTTGGATGAGTTAATTAAAGTGAACGAATGAATATAAATAGAGGTGTGGTGCTCCTCATTTGGTACACACACTCTCACTTGTGTGTGCACTAGTGAAGGAGAGAAGTAGCTGGAGAAGGAGGAGGATCAGGCTTTGATCTCGTTGTTGGTTTTACCTTTTATCTTTTTGGGGAATCTATATTGAGGAAGCTTTTGCTGGGTTTTTTCCTTTAGGGTTTTCCCAGGATAAATCTTTGTGTTCCTTTTGTATGGTTGTGCTTGTCTATCTTTTAGTGATCTTGTCTATATCCTTTTGTTATGAAAAAGGAAATGATATACTGATGTCTTAGCTAAGCATATGAAAATTCAACAGATGATATCTGTGACACACCCTTCAAAACCTTATTAAATAAATATGGTTCGAAACTTTATTAAATAAATAATTCAAACATTTTATTTAACTTTTAGGAGATATTATTTTCCAAATGAAACAACTTTGACATACAATTTCAAGACCTGGAATTAACATTATCCACATGGAATGAATTTAATCTTGGCCTAGAATAAAGAAGTAGCGTTCATAAAATTTTGAAGAATTACTCCATATATAAGCTTGGACATATTTCATACACATTAATTAATCAAAATAAAGCATGAATTTATACCTTGCATACAAACTTAGAAATTTTAACAAGGAAATCGTTCAAAACTTTTATCAATCATTAATTATTTACCATTTAAGAAATTAAAACACAATTTCCAGGAAAATACACTTATCTCCAAAATAATTGAAATGGGAAACTGATTCGTGGCAACCACGCTCCACCCAAACTTAGAAAATTCTGCTGATTTTTGCTCAACAAAACTCCACCCTCTTGTTGAGACTCATGCATTCACTATAGATTCTCAACAGTCCCAATTTTCTCTTGGATTTTCTCACTTGGAAACAAGATTTACTTATTTATTACCAAATACATGCCAACTGTGCAATTCCTTCCTTTAGCTTCATTCCAGCTAGCACCATAGTGAAAACCATCATTGCATATGTGCTTAGTATTTCACCAAAAGAATTTCTTACACCATTTTCATATCACTAGTGCAACCAGAGGCAAAACCAGAAAAAATTTATCAACCAAAAAGGTAACACAACAGGATTGGGATTACAGGTTCACTCAACCAACCCAACTGCCACAAACTGATCAAATTGGACACTTTACTCTGGAACTGCACTTGTTTCATTATCCTCCAGTGATTCCAATTGGCCATGAATTTTATGTTCAATCACAATTCTCCTCAATTCTATAGCATTCCCATGTTGCATTGTTCATTTTCTTATTTTCTTCTTTCACGTTCTCTCTATCTCACTATCTCTTCTATTTTTCCTCTTCTTATTTCTTTCTTTTTTCTCTGTTCTGCGTTCTCCTATTTACAAGGTTCCACCAACCTTGTATGTCCCTTTTCACCTTTTTTCAACACTTGTCCAATTTTTCCATTCACTTCTTAACCCCTTTTTTAATTTCAAATATAGGTTTAAGGAATTAATTAGGGAAACTATGGGTTTAATAAAGTTATAAGGTAAGAAGTGTTAAATATGGTCATACTTGGATTTTAGGTTATATGACACCACCACCCCCCCCCCCACCAACTGACCTAGGTGAATACATGAGTCCCCGTCCATTCAGTATGTTGGTTTTTCCACTAGCACCTTAAATTTAATATTAACAAAACAATTACAACATGAGTTCACCCTTACAAGTACTCGGTCTTTTACAAAATTACATTAACAAAACAATGGGGTTTCAAACTAGGGGTGTTACGAGAAGAGGATTAGTAAATGGACATACATATACCTATCTATTGGTGGTAGACTCATTTTGACAAAGTTAGTATTAGAAAGTATTATTATATATTGGATTTATCTTTCTATGATACCAGACTCGGTGATTAAAATATTAGGAAGATAATGTTCCATTTTTTGCAGGAAGGAAATTCAGGCTCTCAAAAGTTTCATCTAACATCATGTGATAGTATTTCATTACCTAAAAAGTTGGAGGATGGGGATTGAAGCACCTTGACTAGTTTAGTAATGCAGTAAGCATAAAAAAAATTGGAGAGGACTATTCATAGATGGATTGTGGTGTAATGTACTCAAATCTAAGTATGTGAAGTTTTCGGTTGTTTCCCTGTGGACTAGGAATCCAATTAAATTCATTTTAAATTCCTCTATCATATGTAGGGGATTTATACAATCTTATCCAAATTTGGGTAGATGGTGATCTTGAAAAATTGGGAGAGCCACACAGGTTTTTGTGGGCATCGACCCTTTCAATGGAGATGCTGGAAAATTCCAGTTATTTAATGAAGTTTCAGAGTAGAACATTCATGTTCTAGCACAAGTTAAAATAATTACTCAGAATTAAAGTATTTCTACTTATTGGTTACTATCCAATGATTTAGGTTTGGTTGATGATATTGCTAATGAATGGAACAAATTTATTATGGTTCTTAATCAATTTGGTGTTAGAATTTGATAGTTGTAAACCAATATCAATAAAAGAAAGACAAAGCATAGAAACAAAACAATGTGGAGCTTTTTTAACCATGATGATCAATGATCATCTCCAAACCGTAGACAAAATAATGTCACCCCTGAGCTTGCACCTTCCAATAGAGAATTTTTTTTTAGAGATAGAAGTACATCTATATCGTAGTAGCACAAACCCCAAGAAAGATAATAAAAACCTTCTCCAAATATGGAGAGCCCCAAGAAATCCTCTCCTATCTACAGTAGCGATCCCTAGTAGCAGAGGACAACTTGTGTGAAGTAATCTATAGCAGTGCTGAAGTTGCAATGTGTCCAAATAAAGAGAGGTGCCCTCTATTTATACTATTTTTGGGTGACTTTTGAGTGGGGCAGACTTGACCTATTTATTGGGGTTGAATTGTCATTTAATAATAATAAATTACATTTTAGTATTATTATTTATTTCTTTAGTGATCCAACTTATGAGGTGATGCCTCACACAGCTATTAAAACAACACTCCCTCTTAGCCAGGGAGGCATCATCGGCATTATCAACTAAAATGGATATGGATATCATTGGTGCATCATGGTTATCTCGAACATCTCTATGGAAGGGCCTCCAACACAATCTCAGTTTGTCGAGAAGTGTCTATCAATATTTGTAGATATCATTGGTGCATCATGGTTATCTCAAACATCTCTATAGAAGGGCCTCCAACACAATCTCAGTTTGTCAAGAACTGTCTATCAATATTTATGCATCAACTCAATCAGAGAACATAGAATAGCTCCACAACTCTTCCAAGTACATTGGGAAGTCATACATGCATCAACACAGCCCAAAGAGCTCACTGGGACTATCATTTCTAGTTATTCTTCTCCACATCATGGGATACCACTTGTGCATAAAATACATAAGGACTATAATCATATGAGTGCTCACAAGGGACATAACTTTATGTGAGACTTTTATATGTATGGGTTACAATCCATAAATCTCCCAACCATAAGGTTTTTTGGGCACCAACCCAGCCCATCAAGGATTCCATATGTAACGGTTCAACTCATTCCATCGAGGAGTCCATGTGTAACAACTCAATCCATTACATTGGGGAGTCCATATGTAACGACTCAACTCAAACCGCACAGGACATAATCCACTAAGTCTATATTCGTACAACAACCATCCTTATTCCATTTTGGGTGTACCACTACAGAGCCAGTCCTTTTTCATATTGGATGTAGCTCTCCACGAGGTCGGTCCTTTTTCATACTGGATGCAAGATTTTACAGATCCGATCCTTTTTCATACTAGATGTAAGACCATACATCTTCCACATAGACATCCTTGTTTCATGTTGGATATGAATATTATTTTAAATCCCACATAGGTTCACATGGAACCAACTAGAGTTCACTAATAACTCGGTTCATGAAGAATTAACCGGAGTTCACTAAGAAATCAGTTGATGAATAACTAGTTGGATCTCACTAAGAACTTGGTTTACATAAGCAAAACTAAATTGCACTAAGAAATTGGTTTGTGTAACCAAAACTGGAGTTCACTTAAAACTCGGTTCATGTGACCAAAACTGGATTTCACAAGGAAATCAATTCATGTGACCAAAACTAAAATTCACTAAGAACTCGGTTTGCGTAACCAAAACTGGATTTCACAAGGAACTCGGTTCACATGTCCAAAACTAGAGTTCTCTAAGAACTCTATTCACGTGAAAAAAACTGGAGTTCACAACGAACTTGTTCACATGACCAAAATTGGAGTTCACTAAGAACTCATTTCATGTGACCAAAAATGGAGTTCACAAGGAAATCGGTTCACATTACCAAAACTAGATTTCGCTAAGAACTTGGTTCATGTGACCAAAAATAGAGTTCACAATGTTAGCCGGAAATACACACCTCCTACAGACAAGAGCCAGTTCCCTATATCTGAATGGTTCACGTCTAGAACAAAACACAAACATAGAATGCTAGACTCTCCCTAGATCTAGTTAATCAACTGAATGGAATTCCATGATACTTGTCTCAAAGGTTGTCCTCACTATCCTTGAAGAAGAACCTGTAAAATATGGAAAAAAACAAGAGAAACATGATAGCATACAATATAATCAACTGGATCTATGCTTGTGACCAAGGAATCAAGCAATAAAAACATATGAAACAATAAATATGGGAAATAAAAGACATTATTTATTAATAAATGATTGGAGAGACTACAACCTTCATGCCTTGGTGTTGAGATTTCCTTCCAATGGCTCCTTGCCTCCAAAGACTCAAGAATTATTTTGATAGAGTTTGGGTATGAAACACAATTCTTCTTCCATTTTCCCATGGGGGGTGAGCCAGTATTTAAAGGCATGGGAGGATAGGTATGGTTGAGGATATCATGGGTGAGGTGGATATTAGATCCTAAAAGGGAGGATCTCAAGCTCCAACTAGTCCTAAGCCATAGGGATGAGGCTCCACAGAGGTCAGCTTCGAGAATCCTCTTGAAGCTTCTCTTTTATGCCTTAAAAACTCAATCACCACTCCTCCAATGAAGAAAACATGCAGTGATGAGGGAGCACCACTTGTTGCAGTGAATGAAGGAGCGATGGCACCTCTATTTTCTCATGTATCAGGAGTGGTGCTGGCTCTTTGTTTCTTGGGTAACACTTTTGGTCAATGGGGAAAGAGCGTTACCAGCTCAAAAGAGGTAAAAATTGCAAGGGGTTAATTTATACCTTCATTTCTCTAGGGAAAACTTTTAGGTATTGGAGCATTCAAAAGAATACCTATCTCATAACATGAGGGTGACGATATTTCGGTATAACAGAGATGCCCCCCAAAGTATAATGGCTAGAGGGAAACAATAGGCAATATACTCTAAAATAATAAGGTATAGTGTCGAGGAAAAGGTCCAAAGGTTGGAACTTCTCAAACATCACTAACTTTCTGCAGCATATTTTGATACATGTCCCAAATGACTCACAACATGGCTGCCGACCAATACAATGCAGATCCATGTGAGATACAAAAAAGTAATGACTACTAAAATACAACGTAGATCCATGTGAAGAAGACTCAAATTTGGACATAGCTACCAGACATACAATGTAGATCTATGTGATATAGATGCAAATATGAGCATAGCCATGACCATACAAATGTGGATCCATGCTACAACTCATACAAATACTCCATCACAACCTGGGGAAAGCAATGAGCACTTAACAAATACCCAGGGTCTTCATCTCATATTCCACAAAGTATGATTATATCCATGTGATTACAATGATCTAAAGTTGAACATGGTAGAAACCACTTGATTACCGGTCAATGATGTGAACCGTTAACAAGTATGAGGGAAATAACCATTAATGTCAATGATTCCCAAGGTACCCTAGTACAATCTACTGAGTGTGAATAGATGTTTTTATGTCGAACACTCAATTGAATATTTCAATCAAAGGTCAATGATGTGAACCTATGTCAAAAGTGATAAAATCTGTCATTAAGGCATGCAGACCTCAAGGTACTAAACTTGTTTCTAAGACTAATTCCTGGATGATGAGCTGAAGTCGATAGAAATAGTCTCGTCGAAGGAGGTCCATGATGAATCCCACATCAATGACACGAAACTAGGAACAAAGTTCTAGAATTTTGAGTATGATGTAACGATAGGATTAACTCAAAAGTAACTAACGCAAAAAATTTGTTTAACTGCAAGTGTAAAATCTCAACATGACTTCCCTTTGAACATAGAGCGGCACAACCAAAGACTTGGCAGCATTGACTTGATGAGGTAGAACACAATGTGACAATGGACATGACTCAAAGGAGTGGCATGACTCATGAAAGTGGATCGACTCGGAGACAAGCTGAATACCTAATTGAATGAATGAAATGCAGACACGTGCCATGTTCAAAGGTGACTAACAACTGCCATTATTGCAATGTTTTCCCTTTCCCTTAATTTCCCCATCATGATTGATGAGTGCCTCTTTTCATTTTTATGAGTTCAAAGAGGGTAACAAACACTCATTTTATCTCATCAAGCAATGAGTCCAAACTCGTATGTTTTACGAACCTGAGAAAGGAGGGGTTTGTTCCCAAAAAGGGGTCATTCAATGTTTAATTTAACGAGTCCAATGAAAGAAAACTCAATGTAGTTCATGTTTAGAGAGTCTGAACAAACTAAAGAAAACTCCAAAGGGTCCTTTTTTGTATGATTTAGTCCCTAAGGACTGAAAAAAGTATAAAATAATACCTTAGAGAACTCTTCCAGTCATGATTGGCTGGAGTGTACCTTTTTCGAAAGTAGTGCCCCCAAGTCCAAAAAAGGGGTAAACTATCACTAGGAAGATGACACTTCAAGTACTTTTATGAGCGTGAAGAAGACAAGATCGCTCAACAATCTTTTCACATTTTAAGAGTCCAAAAAGAGATTAAAGAAGACTCTATTAACCTTTTTCATGTTTGAATCCAGAGCACGAAAAAGTAATAAACTAAGCTCAAACCAAATTTCATGTTTTAACCAGAGCACGAAAAATGAAAAGTAATATCAACACCATCTTACTGTTTTTAACGAGCTCTAAGATCAATCGAAAGAATGCTCAAAGTATCTGATTCATTTTTTAACGAGCTTGACACAGAAAAATAACTATGCTCAAAGGGTCGTTTCATGGTTTAACGAGCTCGAAACTAAAATAAAGTATGCTCAAAATGACCTGTTTCATTTTTACACAAGCTTGAAACAGAAAATAACTATGCTTGAAACATGGTTTCATTTTTATGCAAGCTTGAAACCAAAAGGTAAACTATGCTTAAGGAAACCTACTTCATTTTTTAACGAGCTTGAAATAGAAAATGAACTATGCTCAGGAATGGTTTCATTTGTATGCAAGATTGAAACCAAAAGGTAAACTATGCTTGAGGAGATCCATTTCATTTTTTAATGAGCTTGACATAGAATGGGAACTTTGCTCATAGGCATCTGTTTCATTTTTTAACAAGCTTGACATAGAATGTGAACTTTGCTCACAGGAATTTGTTTCATTTTTTAACGAGATTGACATGGAATAGGAATTTTGCTCACAACCTGTTTCATTTTTTAACAAGCTTGACACATAATAAGAACTATGCTCATGGGCATCTGTTTCATTTTTTAATGAGCTTGACACAGAATGGGAACTATGCTCATGATCCTACTCCTACTGAACATGATATCCATAGGTTGGTAGGTTTCCCCCATTTCATAAAATCTATAGGCTTAACTCCGTTATGATGTCCATAGACTAGAGCCATGCTCCCCATTTTACCTATGATGGGAAGAAGCTAACTAAAAGAAGGTGAAGGAACCACAAGAACATGAGGCACATTCAGGGAAGTATGATTACTAGGAGTAATGTGATGGTCAGGCGTAACAAAGGAAATATGATCAATGGTCACAATATTCCCATCATGGGGAAAATGCATAACTCTAAAGAGTTTGTACACTACAGTTTTCATTGCGTGCACATAATCACGTCCAAGGAACAGATTGAAATCTAAAGGACCTTGGACCACCATAACATCAATACATACAGTTTTCCCTCCTAATGTAATAGGAAAACAAGGAAGGGTGCCTAAAGGTGTAGTAGGTCTTCGATTAAAATCCAGTATCTGATCAGTGGATGGCATAAGCTGAGGAGAATCTAAAGCTTGCCAAGCAGTTGAGGATAGAATACTAATAGAAGCCCCTTCATCAACAATAATGCGAAGTATCTGCCTAGCAGTAACATTCACAAATATCTAGAAAGGAACACTCGAATGAAGACGATACTCTATTAGGTTACTCCAGTCAAAGGAAATAACCTCATTACGTGGAGAGGGTTTTGTCGAAACAGACAAAATTTTCTCTTGTCGAGAACAATCAGAACGAAGCATAAAAATGCCAGTAGGATTCAATTCATTCTCTATTGTAAGAGAAGAACAAGACGAATATTTGGTCAAAGCGACTACTTCAGTCTTAACACTCTCTGATGAAAGAGTGGGATCAGGTGGAGATGACATTGACTCGACCACTTTAACTTCACTCTTCAACGGAATAATGGGATCAATCACAGATGAATCCAGATTAACCACTTGGAATTCACTCTTAGAAAGAAGAGTGGGATCGACTTCGGATGAAACCGAAACAATCACTTTAACTTCACCCTTCAAAGGAAGAGTGGAATCAACTACGGATGAAACTGAATTGACCACTTCAACTTCACTCTACAAAGGAAGAGTGGGATCAACCGATGTTAGAACCGGATCGACCACTTTATCAACCAATGGGATGTCAAGTGACAACTTACGATAACCTGTTGGAAGCCATTGAAGAGAAACAATAATATCTTCCAACAACTTAGAAGCTTCATCCATGTGAGGACACAGGTAAGTAAAGTGCATGTCCTTACAAAGCAAGCAAGGATTTCTGACTTTACCCTTCCAATTCTTAACCACAGAGTCACTGGTTGAGGGGGAATCATCGGCATGATGACCAGAGGTTGATGACATCTCTTGCTCGGAAACCTTAGACCACTCTTCTAAAACTAGGACCAGACCATGACAATCTTTTAGAAGGTGATCACCCTTGCAAATCCTACAAGGGAATTTGGGATTACGCGATCTTGGGGTGTGCAGATCAACACTCTCCACATTGGGAGGAGTGATTGGTTGAGACTTGGTTTTTTGTTTGTTTTTCTTCTTCTTAATCTTCCTTTTCTTCTTCTTCTTATCCACCTGACTACTAGTAATACAACTTTCAACAGGCGAAGAGGAAGAAACAGAAGAAGACACATCTGGTGAAGAAGGAGAGGGATCAACATGAGGTTGATACTCTTGTGATGAAGGATCGGGATCAGAAGCAATTGGTGTACATGGGATAACTGTACTAGAGAATAACCAAACAGGTAATCCAATAGTCAATCCAGGAAGGCTTAATGTAGCCATGAGAGGAGGACCAACATCCCCATATGGATGGAACACAAAAGACATGTTAGGTAAAGGAGTCTCTTGGTTGGTAGTCCTAGAAGGCGAAGCCATAACTATGTAACAAAACTATCTCTCTCTTCTAAAAAATCCTAACTGTATAGACAACAAGCACTACTCAAACTAAAGAAGCAAGAAAAATATGTGAGAGGAGTGGATTAAAGGTCTGGAACCTCACGGGACAGGCCAAAAGGATAACTCAAATGGTTTGAGGATTCCTACAAGGGTATCCTGATATACACAAGGTACATGGGAGCTCAAATCAATAGTAGTGTTGTCTAATGCACAACTGTTCACAAGGGGCCTTCCTATATACAATTGAGTACGTGAAGTACCTTTCTATATACCTCAAGGTTACTTGAATGGTTGTTCGATATACTGATGGTACGTGGAAGAACCACACGATTCCCAGGTTGTAGTGCAAACAAATTAACGACAGCTCCTACATTTTATGATGCCTGAACACGTCACTAACCTATCACACAAATTGCTAAAAATTTTAAACCTAAGCTAGCGCTTAATTTTATCTTGAATGGTTAGGTGAATGCATGAGGTGAGGACATAAAAGTAAAACCATGCAGTATGATAGTGCAAAATTTTCACTTTCACTTTCAAAGGTATGCCCTACTCAAGGAAGGGAGAGAGAGGTTCAATTCATTTGAAACATAGAATAAATCCCATACAAAAATAAAAGAAACTTGCTTATATGGTCCTTTCGTAACTGAAACAAACAAAATCTTCTATTTTTGAACTGAAAAAGAAGTGAGATCTCTAATGAAAAACAAGAAAATATTGTTACAACTTTATGAAAAAGTGTTCAGATTTTTCAACTAAAGCGAGAATGAACTAATCATAAAATCCTACAATAACTTCCGTATGGATTTTCGCAATTTATGAAAAAAAGGAAAAAACATACAAATATCATGTATAACAAATGAAGAAAAACTGAAATGAATCTTTTCGTATTCTATCAAAGAAGACAGAAATCAAAGATCTAACAAAAACAAGTTCTATTCAAAGCTAACTATGAAGCTTTAAAAGACCAATATCAATCAAAATTCTTGAGAATACGTATGAATTCATACACACTCAAAATTCTTATTTTTTTTTTTTGATTGATTTTTCTGTTCAAAAATGAATTGCAGAGTTCAAAACACAACTGTAACAATATAAAGCATGAATCTAAGATACCAAAAGAATCATTTAAGAATCAAATACCAAACAGGGCTAAGAAGAATACCTGGCACCGCTTCTACAGGGAGTTACCAGCTTGAGCACCGCTTATTGCACACAGGAAAAGAGTGGTGGCACCGCTTAAAGCAGGTTCACACCAGGGTGTTACCAATCCCAGCACCGCTTCTTGGACATAGAGAAAGGGTGGTGATAGCTCAAGAACCACACTTATAACATAACTCAAGGGCGGTGCTCAAGATGGCGATTTGAAAAATAAAAAGGCAACAGAAAAGGAAGTTACAAACTCAAAAATGAACCCAAACAATCACTAGAAAACCCAGTGAACCAAAAATATGAAGATCCAAAGGCAGACAGAGGCAAAACAATCAAATTCAAAGCAGATCTATAGATCTATGAATTGAAAGAGTAGATCTACAAACTAAAAATGAAGGTGGAGGTTTCAACTTACCAAAGATTCAGAATTTGAAGTAGATCCCCAATGGAGTCGCCACTTTTTTAGCCAGAAATGCACACCTCCTACGGACAAGAGCTGGTTCCCTAGATCTGAATGGTTCGGGTCTAGAACAAAACACAAACACGGAATGCTAGACTCTCCCTACATCTAGTTAATGAACTGAATGGAATGCCATGATACTTCTCTCAAAGGTTTTCCTTGCTATCCTTGAAGAAGAACTTATAAATGATGGAAAACAACAAGAGAAACATGATAGCATACAATATAATCAACTGGATCTATGCTTGTGACCAAGGAATCAAGTAATAAAAACATATGAAATAGTAAATATGGGAAATAAAAGACATTATTTATTAATAAATGATAGGAGAGACTACAACCTTTATTCCTTGGTGTTGAGAGTTCCTTCCAATGGCTCCTTGCCTCTAACTTCACCTTGCCTCCAAAGACTCAAGAATGATTTTGACAGAGTTTGGGTATGAAACACAATTCTTCTTCCATTTTCCCATGGGGGCTGAACCAGTATTTAAAGGCATGGGAGGATAGGTATGGTTGAGGATATCATGGGTGAGGTGGAGATTAGGTCCTAAAAGGGAGGATCTCAAGCTCTAGCTGGTCCTAAACCATAGGGATGAGGGTCCATGGAGGTCAGCTTCAAGAATCCTCTTGAATCTTCTCTTTTTTTCCTTCAAAACTCGAGCACCACTCCTCCAATGAAGTGTTGGTTGTGGAGCCTAATCTTCAATATTCAGAGATATTATTCAGTTGCATCTATACCCTAGTTGTACTATACACTCATTCCCCTTGCCTTGGGGTTTGGAGCAATGCCTCTGAGGTATGGGGGTTGGGGGTAGCACCCCCAAGAAATGAGGGTTCAGGGGCGGAGCCCCCGAGAAATTTTTTTGGGATGTGTGTTGGCCAACAGTATTGCGGACCCATGGTATTGGATTAACCCTAGAATTTTCCCATTGTATTTCCTGTATAAAAGAAAGCATTGTAAAACGACTAAGTATGGTATTGTATTGTATTGGAAGAGAGACTGTGAGAGCGTGAAGAGGAAGTGTAGCAGTTTTGCTACAGGGTGTATCCTTTCATCTTTATGGACTGTAATAAAAGGAGTGGCAATTTATTTGTGGACGTAGCCCGTCGTTTGGGTGAACCACATTATATCTATGTCTCTCTGTAATGTTTTAATGTGTTTTGCATCTTGTTTATTGATTTAATTGTATATATGTTATTGCTCTGCGATCCTATTTTCTAACAAATGGTATCAGATCCAAAAGGTCTATTTGGTTGGTAAACTCGCAAGAAAGAAGGGTTCCTAGTTCGAGTGGGAGCAATGGCGGAAGAAGGATATTTTAGGGTCAAGAAATTTAACTGCCAAAACTATCAGTTATGGAAGATGCAAATGGAGGACTATCTATACCAGAATGATTTGTACTTGTCATTGGGAAAAAAATCAAAACAGCCGACAGCTATGAAGGATGAAGAATGGGAGGTTCTTGACAGAAAGGCACTAGGAACAATATGGTTGTGCCTAGCTTCATCGGTGGCCTTCAATATTTCTAAAGAAAAAACAACAGAGGGTGTGATGAGTGCATTAAGTAAGCTCTACGAAAAACCCTCGGGTTCTAACAAGGTATTTTTAATGAAGCATTTATTTAACATGGAGATGTTGGAAGGTAGATCTATTGCTGACCATTTAAATGAGTTTAATACACTTACCAATCAGTTAAGTTCTATAAAAGTGAACTTTGATGATGAGGTTAGGGCTCTTCTAATCTTGTGCTCATTGTCAAAAAGATGGATTAGCTTGGTCATGGCTGTAAGTAACTCTGTCCCTAGTTCAAACACTCTTAAGTTTAATGATGTTGTTGGTGTTATTCTTAGCGAGGAAATGCGAAGAAATAGCACAGGTGAGACATCAGGTAATGCGTTGACCATGGAGAGCAGAGGGAGACAATACGAGAAAGGAAGGAGCCCAAGAAATCGAGGCAAGTCTAAAAAGGGAAGATCCAAGTCCAGATTCGGAAAAATAGAGTGTTGGAACTGTGGTAAGAAAGGACATCTGAAGGAAGACTACAGAGCTCCAAAGGAAGAAGGAGACGGACAGCAAGAGACTACTCAGGAAGCGAATGTAGCAAGTTATGTGTTACAAGATGCTTTGATTCTTGCATTAGATAATACTAGTGATTACTGGGTAGTAGATTCAGGGACTTCATGTCATGGTACACCCCATAGGAAATTCTTACATGATTATGTTCAAGGTGATTTTGGGCATGTGCTATTGGGGGATGATGAACCATGTAAAATTGTTGGAAAGGGTAAGGTATGGATTAAGTTAAATAATGGAAGTGAATGGCTGCTAAAGGATGTAAGGCAGATCCCTGCTATGAAAATAAATCTGATCTCAACAGGGTAGTTGGGAGATAGCAACTGTTTGTCTACGTTTGGAGAAACGTGGTGGAAGATCACTAAAGGATCAATGGTAATTGCAAAAGGAGATAGGAAAGGTACGTTATATTTATGTCCTCGTAATACTAATTATTCTATCTTTGTAGCTTCCACAGAAACAGGTGCGGCATTGTGGCATCATAGGATTGGCCACATGAGTGAGAAGGGGATGCAGATTCTCCACTCAAGGAAACTGCTTCCTGATCTGAAGCAGGTAAGTCTGGAATTCTGTGAGAACTGTGTTTATGGAAAATAGAAGACATTTATATTTCTCAAGGTTGGGAAACAAAAGAAGAGTGAAAAGTTAGAGCTTGTCCATACAGATGTATGGGGACCAGCTCAGGTACAATCTCTTGGTGGCTCTCATTATTATGTTACTTTTATTGATGACGTAACTAGAAAAACTTGGTTTTATTGCATTAGACAAAAATATGATGTGTTTGATACTTTTAAGAAGTGGAAAGGTTTGGCTGAGAATGAGATAGGAAAAAGGTTGAAATGTCTCAGATCTGATAATGGAGGCGAGTGCTGTAGCAAGGAGTTTGAAAATTACTGTTCACACAATGGGATTCACAGAGAGAAGACAATCCCTGGAACACCCCAAGAAAATGGTTTTTCAGAAAGGATGAAGATAACAATCATGGAGCGTGCAAGGTGTATGAGATTGCATGCACGGTTGCCCTTACAGTTTTGGGTTGATGATGTAAACACTACTGTTTATTTAATAAACAGAGGGCCTTCAAGCACTTTGGATGGTGGCATTCTAGAGGAGGCATGGACAGGTAAACAGGTAAAATACTCATTTCTAAGAACTTTTGGTTGTGAAGCATTTGTCCATATTGATAAAGATGATAGAACAAAGATTGAGGCTAAATCCAAGAAATGTACCTTTATTGGATATGGGGTTGATGATTTTGGTTATCGCTTATGGGATATTAAAAATCACAAAATCATTAGGAGTAGGGATGTAGTATTCAATGAAAAGGTCATGTACAAAGATCAGTTGCAAGGAAAGAAAAAAGAAAATGGAAACACAGAGTACACAGTGCTTGATGAAATCAAAGAAAATGAAGTTCCAAAAGCACCAGAAAATCAAGAGCAGCAACAGGTACCTGAAACTCTTGCAACTGTAAGAAATTCTACCAGGTTAAGTGTTGGAGCAGAGTCCCGCAGCTACAGGAAAAGATGCCATTTTGGCAGATAGACAGTTTAGTGAAGACAAAGAGATAAGGTGAAGCTACGACGTCGTAGCATGGTTCTAGCTGCAGAGCAGAGCCGAAAACTATGACTGTAGGAACAGAGAAGTCAAAGGAGACGACAGTACCTGAGCGGCCGAGAATAGAGAGCTCAACCACTGCATTGAAGGAAGCGGTGAAGACAAGAGGGCTCAGCTACCCTGATAAAGGAAAAGGAGCGATGAGGCCAAGGTATTGAAGGCAAAGGACAGAAGACGGGAAGCGATGCATAGTACCCATGGTCAGTGCCGAGAAGCATGGAAGACTACAGAGAGCAGTGGTGTGACGGAAAGCGGCTACCCCAAGTACATATATGTCAACTGTCACTAGTTAGGGTTTGGGTTACTATTGGGACAGGCCCACAGTGTTGTAATGGCGAGACCTTTAGGCCGCCTATAAAGGGATGTATTTTGTATTGTAAAAGGTTGGCATTTTGGGCATTTTAGGCCATCCAGCTAGTCAGATTATTAGTAGTCTGTTATCTTACTATTATTGTGCATTGTAACAATCTGCAAGGATTGACAGAGAGAGAGAAAGAGAGAGAGTGAGAGTATATTGTAAGAAGGCAATATAGAGAAGAGATCTAGGAGAGAAGGGCTCCAAGCTGAGTGCGTAGTTACCCAGAAGATCTCTAGCTGCATATGCGGTGTAGCAAAACTGTGTACCTCTCTCAAGTTATAATATAGAAGCATAGTTCTATGGACGTAACTTCCACCCTGGGAGTGAACCACATAAAACCAGAGTGTTATGTGCTTGATTCATGTGATTGTATTTACTTGTTATATCTGTCATTCATTACATGAACTTTGCTTACAGTAAATGTATGTGTATGTTATTCAGTTCATAGCATATTACAAGGATAAATGCAAGTGAAGTCTTTAAGTATTCTGTATAAGAGTTGTCTAAGTTTCACCTAAGACAGTTAAGAGTTGCAGTATAAAACAGCCCTGTGTATTGAGTCCTGTAAGTTGAACACAAGTAACGTTAGGTGCGCTGAGTCGCAGCGGTAGGATATCGCACCACCAGAGGAGCTGTGGTGTGTTGTGGTTAAGGATCAAGCAGTGGAAAGAGATACGTGTTTCCCGGGGCGCGGCGATGCGATAAGGATTAGAGCCATTGCGAGTAAGAGGAAACTACGCATTGCAGAGAGGAAAGAGTGGTCTCGCGAGCTGAGAAGAGCTACGAGACGCACACAGGACGCCATACAGAACCTGGTCGAGACACTTAAGTCCTTGGAAAACCCATTAGGATCACTTCGGGTGAGACTTCAGGCCACTCCACGGTCTATCGCCGAAATGGCCAGTGAGCTAGGGGTGTTATTGGTTCATGATAGTAAACCTGGGTCTGCCCAGCAAACCAACAAATGGTTCTGTTGTCGGTTTTGAACAAACTGAGCACTGATGTTCTGTTGGAATCCTACTAGAGACAAACTCAACGAGTGGGTTGTGTCTAACAAGAAAGAGTTTGCCGAACGAGAGAAAAAGAGTCCTAGACTGAGTACAGAGGACTGGTTACAAAAACATATCATTACAGACCTGCATGCGATATTTTTTGCAGCCTTTGTAAACGAGCTTTACGACTGGTTATCAAAGTTGACTGACAAGAACATATTCAAGAAGAAAAGAAACATTGTCTGGACACCGGAGCTAATTCAGACCGTGAAGAACCTTGATGATCCCATTACGAGGACAGTAGACTTCTGGCTTGCGAGTGTGCTAGAAGGATTCGTCACAGAGTTTGCAGTGGACCAGAGAAAAATCTTCAGCGAGGCTGAGTGGTACTTCTTCAAAGGATATCACAGTAAGTACCTAAAATCTTTAAACTTGTCCATTAAGATGCTATTACATGAAAAAGGAAGAATGGATCTAGTTTCAGATGAATAAGTAAAGATAGTAATGTCACAAGAGTTTAAAAGTGATTTTGATGACATTGGACGTACACGTAGTGGAAAGAAATACAAAGTAGATTTCAGCTCTCCCATATTTGAAGACAGTTCAGATAATACTAGACAACAGAGTCACAGTACCATAGAAAGAACAGAACGGGGTATCCCTTACCACCCTTATACCCCACAGAAACAGATCGGGACTCAAAACAATCCCGTAGGAACTCCATCTAGTAGTTTGCAAACAGTACATACTACCACTACATCACCTCCACCTACACCGCCGAGTGGTAGTAACACAACAAATCAACATCCACCACGTAGAAATAGAAAGGGGGATGATATGAAGCTACCTATCTTTAAGGGTACAGGGGCAGAGGACCCAGAGCAGCATTGGTTTCTATGTGAAGCCGTGTGGACCATTAAAGAAATCAATGATGATAATAGTAAACTTGTACAGTTAGTCACCACACTGAGAGAACGAGCCTTAACATGGTATATGAAGTATACCTCAGCGGTACCCAGAACACTTGTCCAAGTCAGGACCGCTATGATTAAAGAGTTTAAGAAACCTAAGTCTAAGTCACAGTGCATTACAGAGCTTAAAGACATCAAACAGTTACCTACAGAGTCAGTGTGGGACTTTGATCAAAAATTTAAAGCCCTTATAGACCAAGTCAGCTTTGAGTTTGCGCCAGAGCAGCATAAGGAATGGTTTATTGAAGCGCTGCTCCCTCACATTAGACTACCATTAATGCAGTAGAAACTCCAGACGCAGGATGACGTGTTGGAGATGGCGATGAAACAAGAGGCTTCACCTCTAGCTGAAACTAGCACAGGTATGACAAACCTGCAAAACCAGTTGGCTAATCTCACGATACAGATGCATGAACTTAAAAAAGGGAAAGAGGTTGCGTAATACATATGGTGTGTAAAGTGTAAAGCACAAGGCCATACTAAAGATAACTATCCAGTCTTTGTAGAATACCTAGCAACCGAGTCTCCTAACCCCTTACCACAGACCCACGGGCCGTGGTGTGAAATATGCAAAACAAGAGGACATCTACCTCACCAGTGCCCTCTACTTCAAAAGTACGTGCAGACACCTAAGAACTTATACTGCGTCTTCTGTAAGTCCGTAGGACATGATGAACACGATTGCCGAGCCTATGACCTCATGGTCGGGAGTAAGCAAGACTTGTACAGAGTTCAATCAGAAACACAGGGTCTAGCAACAGGACCATAGCATGATTTGGCTTATGTTGGCCGTGGAGGAGGATTCCGAGGACGAGGAGGATTCAGAGGATTTGGCCGGGGAGAAGGCTTTGGCCATGGTTGCGGACCAGTTACTTGTTACAACTGTGGAGTTGTAGGACATTATGCTAGGGACTGTCAGATCCCTACCACCACATGTAACTATTGCAAATCTTACGATCACACTATAGAATACTTCCCTACCTTGATAGCTAAGATCAGAGAACCTAAGCCAGCAGTACACCAGAACATCCAGTTTATTGCTTCTAAGCAAGAAGAACCAGAGCCAAGAGTCAACATTGTGACTTGCAGCAGTGCTTCCACCGATGGGACATCGCTGGTTACTAAAAAGAACACAGGACAGGAGTGGGTGCGTAAAGCTACTAACAAAGCAACACCACTTGACCTACAGAAGAATAAACAGACATTTCAGGAAGCTAATACTTTCTTTGATGACCCTATGCAATCAGGATCGTAGGTACCACCATTTAGGGGCATACTGCAGCAAGCACCTTGTGGCATTAGCCCTGTACAGACATCACAGGCTACCACATCGGGCGCTTGCGACGAGGACGAGCTGACAGGAAGTGTACAATCCTTCCTGCGGAGCAGTGCACAGTGCGTTGTTCATAGCATTATGGGACATACAAGAATAGGAAGAGAGATGCGACTCACAGCATAGGTCAGAGAATTTGAAATGGACGAGGTCATCCTAGATCTAGGATCAGAGGTCAATGTTCTGACTAAGCAGACATGGGAATAGATGGGTAGCCCTAAGTTAGTCAGATCGCCTATCCATCTACGATTAGCTAATCAATAGCGGGTATCACCCCTGGGTCGATTATCGCAGGTGCCAGTTGACATTGACGGAGTTTGTAGCTCTACGGACTTTGAAGTTATAGAAATTATTGGAGATAGTAGACCATATCCAGCACTGCTAGGCATTGATTGGGCGATCGGTAACATGGCCATTATCGACTTAAAGAGAAGACAAATGACCTTTGAGGACGCGCAGATCTGGGTCATCACACCGTTGGATCCTCTCCAAGGTCCTAGATACATTGAACCTATCTGAGCAGAGGAAGAGGCACGTAACATGGACAGTCTCTATCAGATGACTGCGAACCAGAGCGACTACATCAATCCAACTGCATAAGGGAACATTAGTTGGCGATGCGACAGCTCATGCACATTGGATTTGGATGTTGGTCTAGAGAACTGGAAAAATAGACTTTACGAAGTCTCAGCGCGCAGATGTGCGTACATGACTAAGTCACTGCGATAGATTGGTGCAGAGATCAATGAGATTCCATCATTTCATGGTATAATAGATATCCAGGATTTTCTCACGCAGTTTGAACAACAAATTCATCATGAGCAAAGGATTGCAGCTATGGACCTTGCAGTACGAGCCACACCTGCAAGATGGTGGTATGCACATAAAGAGAATATCGCATCATGGGATGATCTTAAGAGACTGATGGCAATCAGATTCTCTACCAACAGAGAGTATGTCCAGTAGAGATACACAGGAGAAAGTGGCCCTAGGTCACATATTCAGACATGTGAACAGGATTGGTCGGATATTCCTGAGGACGAATGGGTTCACCGATTCATTCACACTTTGGACACAGTTCCACGGAACTGGTACACAAAGACTGAATTGCACAAGGGAACGACTACATGGCCACTTCTAATAGACAGCTTTCTACCCACCTTCACTTTTGAATCTGAGTATCCAAATGTTGATCAGGCCCTAGTTGTAATAAAGGTTAAGACATTTGAGGGTTCTACCCTATCAGTACAAACTCAACCTGAGTGGGCCATCTAGTTAGAATATGCGCTTGAGTGCTACAATTTTGCATCAAAACCAGAGGAGGAGGATGAGGATCCTCGCAACATCAACATTCCGAAGTCAGAAGGGACTCGCGATGTTGATGGACCGAAGCTACAGATTCCAGCAATCACAGAGCCGATCAAGATTAAAAATATCAACATTGGCACAGACACAGAACCAAAGTTTGCCTCTATTGGAGACTATTGGAATGATGAAATAGTTGGACAGATTGCAGACTTGTTACATGACTATCAGGACCTATTTCCCACCAAGTTCATAGAGATGAAGGGAATAGTCGGGGACCTGGGATTAATGAGGATACCATTGAAAGAGGATGCTAGACCAGTCAAGCAGCGTCCATATAGATTAAATCCGTGCTACAAAGAAAAAGTTAAGGATGAGATCGATAAGATGCTAGCAGCAGGCATCATTGAGCCCGTAGAAGAGAGCGAATGGGTTAGTCCCATGGTCGTGCAAGAGAAGAAAACAAAAGGAGACATCAGGATCTGTGTCGACTTACATAAACTCAACGATGCATCACTTCATGATCCATTTCTGACACCTTTCACTAATCAAGTACTAGACAATGTGGGAGGATAGGAGGTCTACTCCTTCACTGATGGCTTTTCAGGCTATCACCAGATCGGGATCCACCTAGAAGATCGCCATAAGACCACGTTTGCAACAGAATGGGGCTCATTCCAGTATATGGTAATGCCCTTTGGTCTTAAGAATGCACTAGCTATCTTTTCTAGAGTAGTAGTTGCTGTATTTAAAGAATACATCCATAAATTCCTTGAAGTTTATTTTGATGAATGGACTGTATTTGGATTAATTGACAAGCACATAGGAGATTTAAGACTGATGTTAGAGAAATGTAGGCAGTACCAGATTTCTCTGAACTTGAAAAAATGTATATTCTGTGCGCCATTTGGTATTTTGTTGGGTCACATTGTTTGCAGGCAAGGCTTGGTGGTAGATCCCACAAAGATTGCCATCATTGTAAATCTTCTAGCACCCAACTCAGTCAAACAATTGAGAACAGTACTTGGTCATACCGGGTACTACAAAAAATTCATCAAGGGATACGCAAAGATTACAGCACCAATGGAAAAACTGTTAAAGAAAGATGTAAAATTCCTATGGAATGAGGAATGCCAGCAGAGTCTAAACACACTTAAAGAGAAGATGGTTACAGCACCCATCTTAGTATTTCTAGACTGGACTAAGCCATTCCACGTACATGTGGATGCATCTGGCATCGCACTAGGGGTTGTTTTAACGCAACCAGGAGAAGGAGGTATCAATCATCCTATCGCATACTCCAGCAGAAAGCTGTCAACAGCAGAAAAGAACTACACCACGACAGAAAGAGAAGGCTTAGCTATGGTGTACACGCTACAGAAGTTCAAGCACTACTTGTTGGGTGCCTCGTTCAAAATGTTTACTGACCATTCCGCATTGAAGTATCTGGTTAATAAGCCAGTGTTAGGGGGAAGAATCTGCATATGGTTACTCCTCTTTCAGGAGTATGATTTTGAAATCATTGTCAAACCAGGAAGATTGAATGCTAGACCTGATCATCTGTCACGAATAGACTCAGGAGAAGAGCCAAGTAATCTAGAGGACAATTTGCCAGATGTGCAATTGTTTTCTATTCAGATCGCAGATGAGTACTATGCTGATATCATTCACTTTCTCACTATAGGAAGGGCACCTGAGGAGTTTACCAAGCATCAAAAGAGGTAGTTGGTTGTTAAAGCAGCAGACTTCACCCTGATCACAGGACAGTTATACAAGTAAGTTCCAGATGAAGTCTGCGCAGATGTGTGATGCCGCATGAAAAAGAGGCTATTATCAGAGAAGCACATTCAGGAACCGCGGGAGGTCATTTCGCAAGAAAGTCGACTACGCAGAAAATCCTGACCACAGGATTATGGTGGCCCACGTTACACAAAGACACTAAGGACTTTTGCAGATGCTGCGATATCTGCCAGAGGGTAGGAAAACCTTCACGACGAGATGAAATGCCGCTACGACAACAGGTTGCGTTGCGCACATTTGACAAGTGGGCTATAGACTTTGTGGGTCCTATCAACCCACCAGGAAAATGAACTGGTGCGAGGTATATCATCACTGGAACAGAGTACCTCACCAGGTGGGCAGAGGCCAAAGCAGTAAGAAATTGTGATGCTACTACAGCCGCACAGTTCATTTTTGAAAACATCGTCACTAGATTTGGATGCCCAGTCATTTTGATGAGCGATCAAGGCACACACTTCTTGAACCGCACCATTGAGGCTTTGATGGAATAATTCCAGACACAGCACCATAAGAGCACTCCCTACCACCTGCAAGCTAATGGTATGGTGGAGGCCTTTAACAAGATTTTAGAAAATGCTCTTACTAAGATATGCAACAGCCAAAGGAATGATTGGGACCTCAGAGTTAACGTTGTATTATGGGCATATAGGACCACATGCAAGAAAATTACAGGACACACACCTTTAAACTTGGTGTATGGACAGGAAGCTGTTATGCCTATGGAGTATATCCTTCCCAGTTTAAGAATTGCTCAGATCACTGAAATGGCTGATACAGACACGATGCACGAGAGGCTAGCACAGCTGCTTGCCTTAGAGGAAGACAGATTCATTGCCAGATTCCATCAAAAAGTGCAGAAGGCACGAGAAAAAGCTTGGCATGACAGGCACATTAAGAGTAAAACTCTTCAGATTGGAAACCTAGTACTCCTCTATGACAGTAAATTTATTAAGTTTCCAGGGAAGTTCAAGACGCATTGGTTGGGGCCATATCAGATACAACAAGTTATAGAGGGAGGAGTCGTTCAGCTCAGCAAACTGAATGGGGAGCTTCTTCCCACAATGATTAATGGCAGTAGGCTTAAGCTTTATAATGACAGCCACTCCACCTATCAGCCCTAACTCAGAGTTGGAATGGTGCAGATGTCCAGTGTAGTTGAAAGGAGGCATTGCACCAGGAATTAGTCTACACCGGCAGGTATTCTAAGTAGCAGGAATCGCATAAGGACGGTTCAGTTTTTGAAAAAAAAAAACAAACGCTTAAGTTTGTTTTACGCAAGTGATGCGGTGTGGCATCGCAGCAGCACGATGTTTCTCCATGCCACGTACCCAGTTTTGTAACCAAACAGAGGGCTAGTCAAGTCGCCTTCTGACAGGAAGTTAATGAGGAAATGACCGGTATACCTTACCATAGATTTGGCAACAGCATAATAAATTTTTCCATATTTGGCAAATCTTCGACGAGACTGACGCCTGCATACACACGCTTCAAGGGAAATTGATCGAATTTAAGCATTTATTGAGGATCAGGATGACGGGTGTGGTCTCATCCAAGCAATTAATATGACCGACGGGTTCAGTCTAGATGACCGTTGCGTTCGGGATTATCACCTTCAGCATAAAAGCAGAAATTATTCATTCGGGAGGGTTACTTTTGCAAAGATCTGAGAGCTATAGAGTGCAGTGATGATTTTCCCCTGTCCAGAGCTAATTCCGTTACAGAGTGTTGTGATTTTCAAATTTTGCAGCCATTGCCCGTCTAGAGTATAACACCGAGTGGGTTTGGCCCAAGGAGGAACCTTTAGAAGACAGTCTGAGACGCTTCGAACATGGTGGCCGGATGTCCGCTATGACGACATCACCCAGGGTTGTGAAATTAGGAACATCATAGGTCAGACAGCTGCCAGGGATGAGGAGTCAAGCGCAGGATGTAGAAGATGTCATCAAAGTCTCTACTGAAGAAAAGAAGAAAGAAAAGTCGATCACTGAAGATAAGAAAGCAGAGCAGCAGAATGATGAGAAGAAATATCTCACCGGGAAGAAAGTAAAAATGAGAAAAAGAAAGCCACGGGAGAAGGAAGATGAACTATCTCATCATCTAAGAGAAGAACCAGAGGTTCCAAAGGTCAAGAATGAAAATATGTGGAACCCAAGCAGCGTGAATGCCTAAAGTGAGCTGCTGAGAAGAAAAGTAAAAGGGAAAACAAATCGAACAAGCGGAACTTCAAGATGCAGACAAAGGCTTGTTCTCGGAATGGAATTCCTGGTTTGTATACCTTTCGCATAAGTAGGCTCCTGACAGAATGAAATGGTGAGAAGGCTGGAAGATACAGATTTTCCTTGTGATAAAAGTTCTAACCCAGATAAAGAGGAAAGGATATCTGTGGAAGACTTCTCAAGCCTTGAAGATCCGTAAAAGGTCTCGCAAGCAACGAGAGTGAGAGCATGATTGAGGGCAGGAAAGATAAGAGAGCCCAACGAACTAAGTTATAGAAACTATAGAGAGCGTGTCGCAGCTATGGAGAACGAAGTCGCAGGAATTTGAGACAAGCTTCAGCGCACTTCGCAGGAAGCCAAGGAGAAGCTACAGCAGGAGAAGCATGTTGGTAGTGGCTCAGGGACGAGCCACAAGTAAGTGTTAGGGGACTATTGGAGCAGAGTCCCGCAGCTACAGGAAAAGCTACCATTTTGGTGGATAGACAGTTTAGCGAAGACAAAGAGATAAGGTGAAGCTACGATGCCGTAGCATGGTTCTAGCTGTAAAGCAGAGCTGAAAACCATGACTGTTGGAACAGAGAAGTCAAAGGAGATGACAGTACCTGAGCGGTCGAGAAGAGAGAGCTCAAACACTGCATTGAAGGCAGTGGTGAAGACAGGAGGGCTCAGCTACCCTCATAAAAGAAAAGGAGCGACGAGGCCGAGGTATTGAAGGCGAAGGACAGAAGACAGGAAGCAGTGCATAGTACCCATGGTCAGTGCTGGGAAGCATGGAATACTGCAGAGAGCAGTGGTGTGATGGAAAGTGGCTACCCCAAGTACAGATATGCCAACTGTCACTAGTTAGGGTTTGGGTTACTGTTGGGATAGGCCCACAGTGTTGTAATGGCGAGACCTTCAGGCCGCCTATAAAGGGATGTATTTTGTATTGTAAAAGGTTGGCATTTTGGGCATTTTAGGCCATCTAGCTAGTCAGATTATCAGTAGTCTGTTAGCTTACTGTTATTGTGCATTGTAACAATCCGCAAGGATTGACAAAGAGAGAGAGAGAGAGAGTGAGAGTATATTGTAAGAAGGCAATATAGAGAAGAGATCTAGGAGAGAAGGGCTCTAGGCTAAGTGCGGAGTTACCTAGAATATCTCTAGCTGCATATGTGGTGTAGCAAAACTGTGTACCTCTCTCAAGTTATAATATAGAAGCACAGTTCTGTGGATGTAACTTCCACCCTGGGAGTGAACCACGTAAAACCAGAGTGTTATGTGCTTGATTCATGTGATTGTATTTACTTGTTATATCTGTCATTCATTACATGAACTTTTCTTACAGTAAATGTATGTGTATGTTATTCAGTTCATAGCGTATTACAAGGATAAATGCAAGTGAAGTCTTTAAGTATTCTGTATAAGAGTTGTCTAAGTTTCACCTAAGACAGTTAAGAGTCACAGTATAAAATAGCCCTGTGTATTGAGTCCTGTAAGTTGAACACAAGTAACGCTAGGTGCGCTGAGTCGCAACGGTAGGATATCGCAGGGATGCGATATCGCACCACCAGAGGAGCTGTGGTGCGCTGTGATTAAGGATCGAGCGGCGGAAAGAGATACGTGTTGCCCTAGGTGCGGCGATGCGATAAGGATTAGAGCCATTGCGAGTAAGAGGAAATTGCGCATCGCAGAGAGGAAAGAGTGGTCTCGCGAGTTGAGAAGAGCCGCGAGACACACATAGGACACCATACAGAACCTGGCCGAGACACTTGAGTCCTTGGCCAACCCATTAGGATCACTTCGGGTGAGACTTCAGGCCACTCCGCAGTCTGTCACCGAAAGGGCCAGTGAGCTAGGGGTGTTGTTGGTTCATGATAGTAAACCTGGGTCTGCCCAGCAAACCAGCATTAAGTAGACCCCCTGAACGATTCTCTCCTTCATTGTATTATTTATTGATGACTGATTCTAGTGAACCAGAATGTTATGAAGAAGCAATGCAGGTAGAAGCTAGAAAGAAGTGGGAGTAAGGCATGGATGAGGAGATGGAATGATTGGTAAGAAACCAGACTTGGGATCTGGTTAAGTTGCCTATAGAAAAAAGGGCATTACAGGATAAATGGGTTTACAGGTTGAATGAAGAAGATGGAGGCAAGAAGTGGTACAAGGCTAGACTTGTTGTAAAGGGGTTTGCACAAAAGAAAGGTATAGACTTTGATGAAATATTTTCTGCTGTTGTTAAAATGACTTCAATTAGAACTATTTTAAGTCTAGTGGCGGTAGAAGATTTGCATATTGAACAGTTAGATGTAAAAATGGCCATTCTCCATGGGGATTTGGAGGAAGAGATTTATATGCAGCAGCCACAAGGGTATGAGGTCAAAGGGAAGGATAATTTGGTTTGTAGGTTGAAGAAGATCTTGTATGGCCTGAAGCAATCTCCAAGGCAGTGGTATTTAAAATTTGATAAGTTTATGACAGAACAAGGTTATGATAGATGTCATTCTGACCACTATGTTTATTTCAAGAGGCTAGATAACGGAAGATATATTATCTTGTTATTGAATGTGGATGACATGCTTGTTGTAAGGTCTAACATGCAGGATATAAATGTGCTCAAAAGAAAACTAGCTAAATCATTTGTGATGAAGGATTTGGGTGCTGCAAAGCAAATCCTTGGTATGAGAATAACAAGAGATAGGAAAAATTGCAAATTGACGTTGTCTCAAGGTGAGCACATAGAAAAGGTGTTGCAGAGGTTTAGAATGCAGAATGCAAAACCATTCAGTACACCTTTGGCTATCAATTTCAAAATAAGCAAGGATATGTGTCCAAAGACACAGGAAGAGATAGATTACATGTCCAAGATTCCCTATTCATCAGCGGTTGTGAGCTTGATGTATGCCATGGTGTGCACAAGACCAGATATTGCACATGCAATAGGAGTTGTGAGCAGGTATATGAATAATCCAGGTAAAGAGCATTGGAAATCAGTACAATGGATTCTCAGGTATTTGAGAGGTACCACTTCTCATGCATTATGTTTTGGAGGTTCAGACACTGTTCTACAAGGATATGTTGATGCAGATATGGCTGGTGATAAAGACAGCAAGAGGAGCACCACAGGGTATGTGTTTACTATAGGTGGAAAAGTAGTAAGTTGGATTTCAAAATTGCAACAGGTTGTTGCACTTTCAACAATGGAAGCATAGTATGTTGCTGCTACAGAGGCTAGTAAGGAAATGATTTGGTTGCAAAGGTTCATGGAAGAATTGGGTAAGAAGCAGGAGAATAGTAGGCTATATAGTGATAGCCAAAGTGCCATTCATATTGCAAAGAACTCAGTGTTTCATTTAAGGACTAAACATATACAACTCAGTACCACTTCATAAGATTTGTTCTATATGAAGAACTGATAAAATTGGAAAAGATACACACTAGACAGAATCTTCCAGACATGTTGACAAAGGGAGTAACCAGAGAGAAACTAAGTTCCTGCCCAGTTTCTGTTGGCCTTCAAGCATGAAGGTGAAAACAAGAAATTTTCCAAGTCCAAGGTCTAGAGCATAGTCCAGCAAGTGCAGTAGCGGTGGAGTTGCTGTGATCAATCTCCAAGTGGGAGATTGTTAGTTGTGGAGCCTAATCTTCTAGATTCAGAGATATTATTTAGTTTTGTTTGTACCCCAGGTGTACTGTACACTCATTCCCCCTGCCTTTAGGTTCAGCACATCACCCTGAAAAAGGGGGTTTGGGGGCAACGCCCCTGAGGTACGAGGGTTTGGGGGTAGCACCCTCAAGAAATAGAGGTTCAGGGGCGGAGCCCCCGAGAAATTTTTTTGGGATGTGTGTTGGCCAACAGTATTGTGGACCCATGGTATTGAGTAAACCCTATAATTTTCCCATTGTATTTCCCCTATAAAATAAAGCATTGTAAAATGACTAAGCATGGTATTCTATCGTATTGGAAGAGAGACTATGAGAGTGTGAAGAGGAAGTGTAGCAGTTTTGCTGCAGGGTGTATCCCTTCATCTTTCTGGACTATAAGAAAAGGACTGGCAATTTCTTTGTGGACGTAGCCCATCGTTTGGGTGATCCACGTTATATCTGTGTCTCTCTTTAATGTTTTAATGTGTTTTGCATCTTGTTTATTGATTTAACTATATATCTGTTATTGTTGTGGTCCTGTTTTCTAACATGAAGCAAAAAGGTGGTGATAAGGGAGCACCGCTTATTGCAGTGAAGAAAGGAGCAATGGCACCTCTCTTTGCTCATGTATCAGGAGCAGTGATGGCTCTTTGCTTCTTGGGTAGCACTTTTTGTCAATGGGGAAAGAGCATTACCAGCTCAAAAGAGGGAAAAATTGTAAGGGGTTAATTTATACCTTTATTTCTCTAGGGAAAACTTTGAGGGATTTGAGAAGCCAAGGGAATACCTATCTCATAACATGAGGGTGATGGGATTTCGGTATAACACATAAGGAACTTGGTTCTCATGACAAAAACTGAATTTTGTTAATAAATCAGTTCATGTGACAAAAACATGAGTTCATAAGGAACTCGGTTCATGTGACCAAAAATGGAGTTCACAAGGAACTTGGTTCATGTGACCAAAACTGGAGTTCACAAGGAACTCAGTTCATGTGACTAAAACTAGATTCACAAAGAACTCAGTTCACATGACCATAGGTGTCCATCCAGAACTTATGTGTTCTCAAATAATTACCATCATAATTCACAAGTGTCCACATAAAATTCTCACCCACAAATGTTCACCTAAAACTCAGGTGTTCACACATAATCATCGTCACATTTCATAGTTGTAGAATCATTGTCCATGAGTATTCACATAGAACTCAAGTGTTCACAAATAATCACCATCACTATTCACATGTGTTCACATGGGATCACTTATCCACGGATGTTCACATAGAACTTAGGTGTTCACAAAGAATCACTTTGACTATTCATAGGTGTTCACATCATGACAAAGAGTTCACAAAGAACACATCCTTCCCTCTTAGCGAGGGGTATAATAATGGAACCAATCTCCCCACTCCATTACACAGTGTCAGGGAGTAGAGTACAGTCCAATCGTGTGTCATATAGGTACCAGTGTGTGCTTGTGTGCACCAGGCTCTCCATCCTTTTTAGGATTTCCTAGAGATCTCCTCACTTCTTTTGAAGTGATCAGGAGCATGTGATGGCCTCTCCATCCCATCTCAAGATGTATGAGATAACTCCTCACTTATTTCGAAGTGATCAAGAGAATTTATTGGCCTCACCATCCCATCTTAGGATGTATGAGATATCTCTTCACTCCTAGTAGAGTGATCGGGAGAATGCATGGTTTTTGTATACTCATCCTTCCCTCTTAGCGAGGGAAATAATCAGGATACTAATAACCCACTCCTTCTCTGAGTGATTGAGGAGAATGTACGGTCCCATCCTGTACACACATAACCTAACAAAGGCATCAAATATACCATGGCAAACATTTATGTCCTTCCCTATCTTAGATATGAAAAATAATAATAACAAATTGATCTAAAAATATTCAGGATTTTTTTAACCATTAAAAATTGCATGTGAATGTTATATGTCAATTACTCATAAACTGGCTTTAAAACTAAAATTTAAATTCTTAAACATACACACATAAGCAAATAAACAGTAAGCAAAGCATGAAAATGAGAGACAAGAGTTGATAATGGAGTTCACCCCTCTTGGGCTATGTCTCCAGGCCACTTCCAATGGGAAGGTCGATCTTATTTAGTATTCAAAACTTAAAATAATGGGTTTCTAGAACCACTTATGTCTTTTGTCATTATTCAACAAAAATAGACAGCACCACTACAATCCTCTCAAAATTTTGATAAAATGAGTATAAACTCGATCAGGTTTTCCTAAGGCCTCCTATGGAACGCAAATTGAGAAACTATGCATGCATAAAAGACAAAACACTATGGATTTCACATCGGAATTCATGCCCATTAATGATTATACAAACTGAAAGAATTGTGCCAAAATGCCTCAGGATCTGTGTAGAAACCGCCTCAGGGACTATGCAAAACCACCTTGGGGAATGTGCAAAACGACCTTGGGGAACATGCAAAAATGCCTTGAGAACATGAAAAAACACCTCGAGAAGTGTGCAAATATTGTCTTAGGATCTATTCCAATCCGTGGTCTTGGATATCTCCTCCTCCATTTCCATGAATGATGTTTTTATAGCATTTTAAAATGATTTTGGGGCACGGGATAAAAGGTCGCGCACCCATTTGGGCCCCCATATCTCTGCTTCCAACTTAAAAACAAAATGTGCCATATCCCTTAACAAGTGGTGCTCATGGTGCATTGTTTAAATCAATTGCATTGGTTAAAGCAAATGGAAATGGGGGAGGAGGCCGTGGGTTCAAACCCGCGGACCTCTTCCCATATCATTATTTTGTTGCACCTTTTGTATGTGATGGCAGTTTTTCTTTGGATAGGCACTGGGTTGGCTTGTGTATTGGAATTTGTGACTTGGATCTTGAATTATCATCTGCGTTGTGACTTGCCTCTATTACATTGGTTCCACCACCCCATGTTACAACAGCCTTGGTGTTTGCTTATGATCTATCATTTTTAAATGAATATGATGTACTATGTACTCAATACCTTCATTAAACAATTGATATTTATTATGTTCTCTATAGAAGATTGTTTTCGATCATATAAGTATGGACTACCCAACACAATTCCACATATATCTAGGGGAACCACATCAAATTCAAATTCATCTACAAACTTGGATGTTATTGCAAACTTTAGATCACATTGTTTTGTTACTTGTAATGTTTTATCTTTGCACATTCAGCCTAAAGGATAAGGTTTCTTGTGTGGTTTTTTTGTTAATCCCAACTACTTAACTACTTCTTCTGAAATGAGATTATCTTGGGATCCACTATCTATGAGTGTTTTAATCTTAGTTTTTTTTGTAATCACCCTTATATGAAACAATGCATTCATTTTATCCTTAGAATTGACATGATCTTTAGTAGTAGAAGCACATGAAGAACCAATGTTAAAATCATTACCAAAAATAGATTTACCTTTCACACCTACAATTGTTATCTATGTTTCTTCCTCGAAATCTGATCCAAGGTCCTCAATGATAACCATGGCCTTTTTCTTCCCTTCTGATCCTTAAACCACTTCGGTTTCAATTATGGATGTAGTACCCAACACTTTTCCTCTTTGTTCCCTTGCTTTTGACAATGCGAACAGGTAGTCCTCTCATCACCTTTCTTCATTGTAGATGCATGCTTACCTTTCCCTTTTTCCTTGCCTTCTTTTGAATGGATAGATTCAGCTAAATAAACATCATGAACACTCTTCCCTTTGGATTCAATGAGTGTAGCTTGCACACATAGCGTGTCAAGGTTAGTCGGATTAAACATAAGTATCGTATGATGTAAATAACTATGTAATCATCCAATAAACTTGAGAAGAGTTTCTTGAGTGTAAAGAGGTATATCCAAAATCAAATCTCTCTTTGTGAATTCGTGAGTGTACTCTTGTACATTCTGACCTTTACCTTTCCTTAAGTTTTTCCAATCCATCATGGCGTGTTGATTGTATCCTAGTGGATAAAATTGTTTTTTTAACGCAATAGTAAATTCATACCAGGAAGAAATAATTGTACCTTTTGTAAGGAGGCATTCCTGTGTCTTACTCTCCCACCAAATGAGTGCAGTATGTCCAAGACAGAAAGTAACTAGATGGGTCTTTGATTTATCATCTGTAAGCTTCAGAATCTTGCAATACACCTCAATCTTCCTTATCCAATAATTTATTCTTTATGCGTTAAGTTCAGTATTATATGTGGGAAAATAAAACTTCATATCATGTTTTAAATAAGGTAAATCAGACTTAGCCTTTTCAGGTTGTTTCTTTGGATTTGACAAAGCAATAATGAAACTTTCAGAAGAGGAAGAAGAAGATGGAGAAGAGAGTTCATAAGGGTCTTCTCCTTTTCCCAGATCATTATCATTTACTTGCTTCTTCTTCATTTTTTCTTTTTCAAATATCTCTTGATAATATGCAAACAACTTTTCTACTATGCCTGCCATCTAATAGAAAGCCTTATAGAAGGTCTTCTCATATTCTCCTCGGTTATCTTTTTCTACCAGTTTCTCTCTTTGATGTGCATGCCCAATATTTGGATTAAAAGATTCCAGTACACCTTCACCTCGCTTTAGCCTGGATCTTGTTAACATAAACTCACATCACAATGCAATGGTTATTAGGCTCTGATACCAAACTTGATTTGAAAATATTCAGGATCTTTTTAACAATTAAAAATTGCATGTGAATGTTATATGTAAATTACTCATAAACAGGATGTCATTGGATTCATGTACCCAAGAGAGAGTATCAAGAGGCTAGTTTCCCCACCCCATCTCAGGGTGTTCAGGAATCCTCCCTCCGTGTTGGAGAATTCTACTCCCTCTGCATCTGAGCATCCTTCTCCCTCTATAGCTGAACATCTTGCTCTCTCTCTCTCTCTCTCTCTCTCTCTCTCTCTCTCTCTCTAGAGAGTCCATAGACACAATGTAAGTATGCATAGGTATGTAAAGGATCCTTTGATTGTTTTGTATGTATCAAAACAACATCGCCATCAATGTAGCCACATTCATCATGCTTAATCTGCTCAAGATCTCAATTGTGCTCTTCCTTAACTTAGGAATACTAAATCCTTCTGTCTCCTCAAAAATCGGCTGAGTAACTCTTGTCCTCCCTGATCCATTTGTCATGACTCTAACTGGAAAGTAATTTCTTTCCATAATCGTCGAAGAGACGAACAATTGTAGTAGAGAGACCAACATACGTTGAAGCCTTCTTCTTCCCATTGCCAATCTCTATATGAGATCATATGTGTCTGTGTGTCAATGTCACCACATATAGCTAGATGTATTAGGTCCTTGTATGTATGTTGTTACTACTAAACAGTTGTGACTTCTACTTAATTGTTTGGTCCATAAGTCATCCTTCTTTCTGGGTTGAGAGTCATGCTTCTAGAGGATTTATGCTTATGATCCATCTGTTCTTCCTGAATATCAACGGGATTGCTTGTCCTTCAGATCAAGTTTCATCATCATTTTCTTGTATGTCATAACATTCCCTACAAGTAAAATCACGTTAGACGGTTAGCAACATTGCATAATCAAATGTATTCAATGAAATGACAATAGTTCATACAGGTATGTAGGAATCTTAACCAAAGATTCAGTGCAACACACACATGGTTGTTATTTGGATGCTTTATATCTCCATTATAACATACCATCAAGAGTGTGCACTACTCTAAGCATGTTAGAAGAAGATGTCATCCAAGAGGGGTCCATGGAATATTGTGCGGTATTACAGACTAAATCATAACAAATACTACATGTTCCTACTGTGTGCCTACTATACATCAATAATATGAACTATATCACATGCTCAACAACTTCCTAAATATAGGAATATAGATCAGCACGAAACATATCCAAAACTAACCAAAACTAATCTACCAAAGCATGTAAATCCAGATACGTATCTTTCACTATCTTGTGGGTTGGTGGGCTCCCACTACCTCCAGGTAGTAATCATGGGAGTCCTATGATCTTCATATTCTTGTTGGGATTCCATTGCAATATAGATCCTCATATCATCACCTTAACATAGGGAGTAGAGAATGAAGAACTCCATACGATTTTCATTCTTTTTTGTTTGAACCATGTCATTGTACAACACAATGACCAACCTTCTGACATATAAAGCAATGAATATGAGAGAGAACATTCTTCTTCATTTATTCTAGAATCTCCTTTTCAACAATCTTAATTAGAAACTTAGACTTGAAAACCCCATCAAGGCTATGTCCAACCATCATGTTGATGTTCTTGACTACAACCTCAAAACTGCTTCAAAAACCCTAGCAGGAACTAGGTCGAATTTGAACTATGGATACATGCAAAACTGATTCCATAGGGAGATGCACCCTATAAAGATGAGTTGAATATACCTCCTTTTCTCTCATATCTATGGACAGAAAAGATAAAAACTATAAACCCTATGGTCTTGGTAGTGATTAGGCCAAAAATGAAAATTTATGTATTTGAATTCTGCTTCCATAGATAGTTGCACCCTACCTAGGAGAGCTGAAAAAAGGTAAGAACAAGCCAAAACAAATTTCAGAAAGGTTGTATCTATGGATCCCTAGGTCTTGACCCCGACAGTATTAGGTCAAAAATGAAACTTCACCAAATTGAATTTGGTCTCCACAAAAAGATGCACCCTAGGAATGCGAGTTGCTCTATGATCCTTTTCAAATAATCTGAGGTTGAAATCACTCCAAAATGAGAAGCCCTAGTTTTTTGCAATGACTTCTTTTAGCATCGCTCTGATACCATGTTAGAATTTGACAGTTGTAAACTAAGATGACTAAAATAAAGACAAATCACATAAACAAAACAATGTGGAGCTCGTTTAACCACAATGATCAATGATCATCTCCCAACCATAGACAAAATAATGTCACCCCCGAGATCGCACCTTCCAATAGAGACAAATCATTCAAAGATAGAAATACATCCAGATCGTAGTAGCACAAACCCCAAGAAAGATAATAAAACATTCTCCAAAGATGGAGAGGCCCAGAAAACTCCTCTCTTAGTTGTAGTAGCAAACCCTAGTAGCAGAGGAAAACTTGTGTGTAGTAGTTTGTAGTAGTGCTCAAGTTGTAGTGTGTCCAAATGAGGAGAGGCTCCCTCTATTTATACTTCTTTTGGGTGACTTTTGACTGGGGCATACTTGACCTATTTACTGGGGTCGACTTGTCATTTAACAATAATAAATTACATTTTATTACCTTTATTATTATTTATTTATTGAACTGACTTGTGAGGTGATGCCTCATGCAACTACTACAACAAAAACTAGTATTAGATTATATAATGAAAAGGACATGTTAGTGTGGCCCTTGGAAGAGTGCAAATGGAGTTCTTACTGCAAAAAAGGTATATGCAACTATCACAGAAGAGCTAGTGAAGACTTCTCCAAAGTGGTGGACTAGATCTATTTGGAAGTGGAAATTACCTTCAAAAATTAAATGCTTTATTTGGCTTTGCCTTGAGAATAAGATTCTCACATGGGGAAATCTACTTAGCCAGGATTTTGTGGACTAGGAATGTGTATATTAGCAAGGTTGAGATGGAAACTGTGTCACATAGTTTTAACCATTGTCCTTTCTAGAGATGTCTAGGTTGAGTTGAGATCATTGTTAAATTTTCAAGATGAAAGGGAAGCTTCAAAGTTTTTGGACAATTTTCATAATTGGTTCCATAAACATGTCAAATATAAGGAGCTATCTCTATTTACTATTTGGGAGATATGGAAAGCTTGAAACATGCATATTTTTTAGGATAAAAAGCCTTCTATTTATGTCTTGAGTCAAATATTATCAGTTTGATCTTGGATTTTCTAAGAATCCTGGTCAGATGAGAGCACTCTGTATGCCTCAACTGGTAGATACTATTCCCATAGGCTACTTTGATGGTGTAGGAAACGATGGACATTGTGGTGTTTGCATGATCTTGAGGATTAAACTTAATCACAATATTCATTTAAGGATGGGTGTTGGTCATGGGACCAATACAAAAGCTAAACTTCTTGCTCTGTGGGGGCTTTTGTGTTGTGTAAAGAAAAGGGGAATTATTACTATCTAGATTGTAGGTGACTCAAAAGTTGTGATTGACTCTGCAAATGAGGTAACTTAATTACAAGTGTTTAATATTGATCAATGGGGCAACTAGAATCAAGGAAAAGATCAAAAGCTTTTCTTTCATTTCTTTCATCCATGTATATAGGGAATTTAACCATCACGCTCACTATATTGGTACCATGGATGGTCACTTGCATTTTGGGGAGTTCATTGAGGGTAGATTGATAGAAATTGGATCAGTTTATGCTCTTTAAGTGAATGGTGGTAACTCCATGTTTTTTGTATGGTACTTTTATATGGAAAAATTATCTTCTATGTATTGGGGTAGAGTCTTTTTGGCAATAATAGTGTTGACATGGAAAATTTTGTCATTAAGTTAACTTTGATTCTATATGTTTGAATAATAAGTTACCGTGTTTTTCTTTAAAAAAAATTCCAAAATGTGAAAAAGAAAACACTTTGAATATTTCTACCATTATATTTATGATTAACAAAATTTTCAATAATAAATTTGTATACACAATAAGTACATTTAAATAATTATTTATTAAAAATACAAATTAAAAAAAATTAAATTGTTTGTCATTAAGTTAACTTTGATTCCTTATGTTTGAATAATAAATTACAGTGTTTTTCTTTCAAAACAATTTCCAAAATATGAAAAATAAAAAACTTTAAATATTTCTACCATTATATTTATGATTAACAAAATTTTCAATAATAAATTTCTATACACAATAAGTACATTTAAATAATTATTTATTAAAAAAAAATTTTAAAAAAAAAATTAAATTGTTAATTCGTTATAACCAAAAGAGTCATTTCAAAAGTCAACCGACGAAGCAAAGTTTGAGTTCCTCTATTTAAACATTTAGATCAGAACATAATAAGACAGGATTGTCATAGATCAAGAATCTTTAAGTTGGCGAAGATTCATCGGAAAGCAAATGTCTGGACCCCCAACCAGCAAGCGTTCAGCAATAATAACATTAGTAGCTTCACATGGATGATATGGATCCCAAAAAATATTTTTGGAATGGTCAGGGCATAAGCTTGCTGCTGCACCACATGGAATAATGCCTTTATAATGCCCTCCACCACAGCATGCAGTGTCTGCAACTTCAAAGCCTGCAGTTTAGTTCAGATGATGTATTAATGGTTAGTAATACAATCATTTGTCAGAGCATATCATAAAGCAATAGACAATAGGTGCAAGGTGCAAGTTGTCAGAGCATATCATAAAGCAACAGACAATAGGTGCAAGGTGCAAGTTCAAAGAACATTTGAAAGTTCATTTTCACAGTGGTTGACCAATAAAAGTTGGTAAAGGCACAGAGGAGAGGAGAGCAGATTTCATTTAGATTTGGAAGCAATCTCAGTGAAGTCACAATGTATATGTACTTATTGTTTGTTAAATTGTTATTCATTCACACAAATAAGAGAGGAAGAGATGGGATCTAATTGTATATATGATAATCTATTAATAGCAATTCAATTATATAATATTATGTTAATAGAATGTATATATATCAATTTTACAATTAATCAATCCTTATAATAATATAAAAATTATTGTTTTTTTAATATAAAATATAGAAGAAAAATGAAGATCCAAAACCAAAGTAAGAAGGTTTATATTAACCCTAAAATTAATCGATCTTTATATAATAAAAATAATTTATTTTTAAGATCATATTTAAACAATTATAGTTTAAGAAAGTGTACATATCTTACCTTTCTATATTTGAACCTATAATTTTTAAGGAGGAAATACATATTTTTAGTTAATCAAACCTTTAAAAATACTACTTTTGAATACAAAATATAGAAGAAAAAAGAACACATAAGAGAAAAGAGACAACCAGAATTAAGAAGAAGGTGTATACCAACCCTACAACCAATCAATAATAATAATAATAATAATTTATTTTTAAGATCACATCTTGGATTGATATAGTTTATTGAAATGTACATACTTTACTCTTCCAGCAAGCTTTGAATATATAACTTTATAGAAAGAAATACATATTCTTAATGAATTAAACCCTTTAAAAAAAATTACTAAAACTCCTATATTCTCAAAATTTAATTAAATTGTATAAATTTGATTCCAAACCTTAAACTACACATAATTGACCGAGACACGCTCCGCTGAAGCCCCACCAAATAAACAAACAAAACAAAACAAAACAAAAAACCAGTAGCAACATGATAAACTTTCGGTGGTGAATAGGGTTTAGGGATTTTACCATATGAGTTGTAGTTTTCAATGATGTCTGCAACAACATCGTAAACATTGGCATAAACGAAAGTGGCCCCAGGGAAATCCGCATTAAGTTCCATGATGAGATCCTTCAATTGACCGTTGAAACTCAGAGCCATTTGGTTGGCGAGAGAGACACAGTCATCGGCTCCATGAAGGGGGACAGTGGCTCGTTGATAGGGTATGCAGCCTATTGGTCCCACGTTTGCCACCAATATCTTTCGAGCATCGAGACTGTACAGTCTCTGGTAATAAAATCAGATTGATCAGAATTATATATATTGAAAGAGGATATATATATATATATAACAAGTGGGGAGGGTGACATTCTTAATGGAATATATATATACACTTTCAACCACGTTAACCAAACCAAAATCAATGTTCAAATCGCAAGAAGAGTTCAGAGTTAAGGGTGCTTACAGCCAACTGAGGTCTATACGACTGAATAAGATTCTGTACGAATTCTTCAGGGCTAACGTGCTTCCTCTCTGCAACATTGGTGGGTACAAGATAATTGTTGAGGAAATCATTGGATCCCATAGTGACAGAGAAAATAGAGGTACTTAGAAATTCTTTGGCTCCTTCCGTTCCAAGCATGGAGATCAGCTCTTCTCTGGTATTAGCATAGTTGTCAAGCTGTGTATCCATTGAGAGCCTCCCAATCTCCAAAATAGCATATGAAAAGCGTAAGATACTGTTAAAAAAATGACACAAACTTCTAAGAAAAGTAGGGTTTAGTCTACCCGACCTCGGACCAACTTACAGTTTTCAATGACGCTTCATGTTATATGAAGCCGTTACCTCATTTGTATTGAGACAACGATTGAATTTTTAAATGATATGATGGAGTAAGATGATTGTGTAAGAGAAATCAGCTGCAATTTTGGTGGGATAGTTTTTAGTTAATATTTTAAAGGATTTATTTATGGAATATTTTCTGGTTAAAATGTAAATTTTATGATTTAGTTTGTATTTTTAATGTATAAATGGATTTAATTTCTTTAAATCTTGATATTGCATTATGATTTTGTAATAGCTGTAATTTATATTTATAATTTCAATAATTTTTTTCAGTTATCTATCTAGTCACTTTAAACTGAAAATGACACTAAAAAAGAAACAGAAAGAATCCAAATCCTAAACAACTGGGATCTTTAAAACTTCTTAAATTTGTGCAGATGGATCTTCAAATAATTTTTCCCAACTTTTTATCGAAGAAATTTAAACACCTGACCATTTCACTTACAGGAGTTTTTTATTTAAATTAGGCTATTTTTTTATAAAAAAATCTTAATTTTCTGCTATTTAAATCTTGATTTTGAATCTAAAAATGGATTCAGCCCACTCTAAAACTGTTGAAAACCCATAATCTGAAAATTTAAGCACTATCCTTATAAAGTTTAAAAAGGATTTCTTCAAAATTTTAGCTATATTCAATAGTATTCTTGTGCTGATAGATAGAAATCTTCCTAACAATCTTCCTAACACTAGACAACTGCTATCTTTAAAACTTGGTAGGTTTGTGCAGATGGATCTTCCTAACACAAGAATACTGCTCTATTAAAACTTCGTAGGTTTGTGCAGGTGGATCTTCAATAATTCGTGGATATGTCACTAATTCAATACTTAGTGGATGTAACTATGTTGGGTGCATCTTAAATACTTGGTAGATATGTGAGGACTTTAATACTGGGAGGGCATGTGCTTTTTTCAAGGAAATAATGTTAGTTTATTTTGGATTCAGTTTTTGGTTTATGAGTCTAATCTAAATTTTGTTCACTTACTCATAAATTCATACACAAATAATTTTAAAAGCCAAAAGCTAACTAACTGTAGAAATCTTCATTCTCATTGGTTCTTATTAATGATTTCATACACAATTATGAAGCTAACTAACTGTAAAAATCTACATTCTTATAAATGAATTCATACACAATTAATTCCAGAAGCTAACTAACCGTAAAAATCTACATTCTTATTAGTTCTTATAAATGTTAGTTCTTTAGTTAATTCCAAAAGCTAACTCCAAATTGTTGAAACCTTCATTCTCTTATTAATGTTAGTTCTTGTTTATTACTTTTAAGTGAAATGAGATTGACATGCTAAACTAGTCTGAAACTTCAAAATAAAGGCAATTTTCTTGCATGGAGCCTTATATATTTGCAAGATGTTTGAGAACTTGTCACAAGATTTCTGAAGAGTATTTAAATTGGTTTTTCTACTATACAGAGAACAGCTAGATGACTAATTGAATGCTTGAGAAGTTCAGCAAATGAACATGGACCAAACAATAGGCATTTATGATTGAAGCATGTCAGCCACTAAAACCTCTATGTGTTTGTTCATAAATGAATTCCAGTTCTATGCATTTAAACATTTGAAGGAAAATGCACTTCTATTTTTAAGAATGGAGCGTGCCTACCTAGGCTCCCAGTTGCCCACTAAAATCTCAATAATCTACGAATTTTACATGTTTAATGTAAACACTAAACGAATTGAAAAATAGTCCAGAAATTGCACTCACTTTAACTCTTAATAGATCTAGCTTCAGATAAATCTATGAACTTATATACAAAAGTTAGATTACTTACAAAAAGGCTACCAGTATCCTTAAGTATCCCACCGCCTCCTGATCCATAGTTCACTCCTGCTTTCACTAAAATCTCTCCACTAGTAGATGGTGCCAAGTACGGCGGTGAAAATTCTTCTGCTCCCAGTAGTTGACCCAGAATATCAGGGATGGTTCTGCCATTAGTATATCGGCCATTAGGCAAGCCACCAGAAGCAGCGAAATCTACTCCATTAGGTGCATTATCAGCCTTCGACAGAGAGAAAATATAGTTATTGTTTCCTGCATCCACCAGAGAGTCCCCAAAAATAAAAGAAGCTGTTGAACCAGTTTGTGACTGGCACATCTGAGATTTGTAAGCAATACTGATCATAAATATACAATGTACCCATGCAAGGCATTTTATTATAACTGCACCAGCCATTGATAGAGAGAATCAGATCAGCCAGGCTTGGTACTGAGAATCAGAAAGAACTGTTATTGACAGATTAGTAATCCAGTCCATCTATACTATATAACAGGGAGGAATTCAATACGCAGAAATTCAATACAGTTGTATGAATATTAAAAATTCTGCAGCATTTAAGAGGATAACATGGGTCAGTTCTTGAAGGTGGTGCATGCCAGACTAGACTAGTATCTATTGTCATTGCTCTGGTTATGACATAAATGCTTGCAGCGCTGTGTGACATAAATAGACACATGGTTGTCTGGAATTGAAATATTTATCTGGGCTTGTTTGTCTGGAAATGAAATATTCATTTGATGTTTTGGCAAATCTGGTGGATTGGCTTTATGATGGAACTGTAAACAAATCATATATTTATGACTAGCAAATCATGGCCTTTGAAGGCCTGACATAAGGATACTAAATGGGCAATTTCCTATGCATAAGAAACACCTGTTTAAAGCAAACGTATTGAGAGAAGTTAGCTGTTAATCACGTTGCAGACGAGAATGATTTTATAAAATTACAGGGCCGAGGCAGAAGTTGGTTGGCATTTTGAAATTTCAATTGGGTTTGTTGCAGCCATTATTGTCACTCGGGAGAAGACGTGCAAATCATTCCAATGATCCATTGGGTTGTGCATTGGTCAATAGAACTTGAGACGCGTGTCTGGGAAGGTTCAGGTTCATGGGTATCCATGCTTCGACCTCTCGCAAATCTCGACAACTTTTCAAAGTTATGCTCCCGTTTTGTCTTTTACGCCGTTGGACTTTCATTATTGCTCGATGGCTTCAAAAGAAAATAGCATATATTTATTTTAATATAAAATAATTGAAATATTAATATATTTATATTAATATTTTTAATATTTTTAATTTAATATACAATAATTAAAATATTATAAAAGAAAAGTCTAGTTATAAACTTTTTTAAATAGTTTGAGGTATTAGGCCACAAATAAGTTTGATGGGCTAGTACACAAATAAGAGGTCATTTTATAATTTTGTTATATTCTTATAAAGTTTTTTTTAAATAGTTGGAGTGTTTCACTGTAAAAGTAAGAGGTTAAGTGGGTATGGAGTATATATAAACTAGTATAGATCTAAATTTTAAGTTTTATTAAGGGCTAAGAGAGTTGAGAGGGATTAAATCTTTCAATGGGAAAATCTTTATCAGCTTTGGTGTGTCTTATATATAGCCATTAATTTGATTCAAACTAAAAGAAACATCTTTACGCCGAAGGCGTTTTCTCTTTGGAGACGCAGTCTCGCAAGATTCCTCGTCTCCCTAGCCACTAACATTCTGACATGTGTTTTGGATGTTGTCAAATGACAGTGGAACAAGTGTCTCGCAATTGCGTACCCGATCTTCCTTCTTCTAGACGTGTTCACCAAGTTTCCTTCGAGCACTTAATAATTCTCCGAGGAAGGCTACCAAATCTTCTGCTACCATTGTTGGCCTTAATGTCATCGCAATCATTAATGAACCCATCGTTGCAGCTATAGCTTATGGGTTTCATCAAAGCTCACAATCTCGGTTCCGATGCTCCGGTGTTTTGAGCCTATTAATATTGATTGTTGTTCAGTGATGTATTTTTTGGCAATACAGTTTATGTGTGGGTTTGGTTTATGGCTTCATGCCATTGAGATATTGCTTATTTGACTGTCGGTCTTGATTTTTTTGTGATAATTATTGCCTTTTCCTCTTATTTGAGGCTTGATCTTACTCAATCTTCCATCTCTGTCTTGCTCAATCTATCTACTTGATAATTTTCGGTCTTTTTCTCTGCTTGGAATCTTAATCCCGACAGTATCATGGAAACCACTCGTTTTGTGCACATTCTGCAGAAAATGTCATTCTGGGAGAACATGTTATCCGAGTTTTCTATGGTCGAGTTAAGCAGCGATCCATCCGGGTCCGATTTGACTGCCTTTCTTAACAACAATGGGGCTCAATCTTCCATCTCTGTCTTGCTCAATCCATCTACTTGATAATTTCTAGTCTTTTCCTCTGCTTGGACTCCCAATCCCGATAGTATCATGGAAACCACTCATTTTGTGCGCTTTCTGTAGAAATGGCATTCCGGGGGAACATGTTATCCGAGTTTTCTACGGTTGAGTTAAGCAACGATCCATGTGGATCCGATTTGACTACCTTTCTGAACGACAAGGGGGCCTCTATGTCTTTTTTGTATCTTTAGCGTCGATAGATGGAGCCACCAATTCAACTTTCTCTATATTTCCTTCATCTTTCTTTAAAACAAAATCATGGGGCTGAATCTAACGACTTGAGTGACTTGCCTGCATGGTACCTTCTTTTGTGAAGATACATATAAAGGGTGCAGCTCTCATATAAAGTCATGGGCTAATTTGAAATTTTTTAAAATAATATGAAAAAGAAAACACAAATCACTCATTGATGATGCAAACTAAGTTCAAAATTCTAAAAACAATATGAAAAAGAAAACACAAATCATTGTATTCACTGGTACACAGGTGTGAAGTCAGTTGCGAATTAGTAATATATTTGTTGAATTTCAGGTAGCAAAGTGTTCCAATAGCATTGTTTTTCCACAGGCTATGATTCTTGGTTGCAGTGCTGAAGATCAATGGATTTCTTTCAAATGGATTGCAAATCCGTGTAAATTCCGATATCCGTGTTCTGGACAGCAAAATGCGGAAATGGGAAACATGGAAAGTTTTATTACTAACTTGTAACTTCTGATTTTCGTGTTCCTCCACGGAATGTGGAACACATAAAAGTATTTTTCTCATATTTTTTTATTTTTAATTTCGGATTCCCGCTTTCGCAATTTTTGTTTTCATCCGCTTGCCATTTTCCACATTGCAGAAAGTGGGATGCGGAACTTCGATCTGTTTTTGGGTTGGCTCCTCGACTTAGTTTTTCGGATCTACTAATTTTAGTTTGCTCTTTTCATCTTTACAAAACCCATGCTTCAAGATTTTAAATGTCCGATCGGAGTTGTTTTCTGGATTTGTCCAGGTTCCTCTAATAATATTATTTAATTTATAATAACCAAATTTAATCATTTATTATTTTTAGACTCCTTTCATATATCATTCTTTTACCTTTTACTTCAATTTAAAACAAACCTGAATGTTCTGTACAAATTCTGAGGATAATAAAACTTTATGTATTTCCGATTTCCGCATTCCGCAATGCAAAACATGAATATCGGAATTTACAAGTTAGTAATAAATCTTTCTGTATTTTCGATTTCTGCATTCCGCAGTGCGGAACACGGATATCGAAATTTACAAGTTAGTAATAGAACTTTCTGCGTTTCCTATTTTCGCATTCCGCACTGCAAAAAACAGAAAACTGATATTTGAATAAAATAAAATAAGAAAATATATATAGTTTTGGATGTGGGTCTTAAGCATCTTCATATGCACCTTTCAAAGCCAAGGTTTATGTGATAAGCGAGTTTCTTTGGCCATAGGTATCCATACATTCAGTCTACTGCTGAATTCAAACCTGAATGTTCTGTACAAATTCTGAGGGTTTGCTCATCCTAAATCATTATTCATCGGGAAAGGTCATTCTTGTTACCAATGATTATAGTTTTTGAGGATCTGATTTGAACCCAAAAAAAAATACATGAACAAGGATGCCCATATGAAATGAAAAAACAAAAAACTGCCCACAATTTTTTATTTGCGCATTCCATGTTCTGCACTACGGAATGCAGAAATCAGAAATACAGATAAATTTATTACTAGCTTGTAACTTCCAATTTCCATGTTCCTCTGTGGAACACAGAACACAGAAAAGTATTTGTCTCATATTTTTTATCTTATTTCCGAATTTCCGCTTTCCGCATTACGGAATGGGGAAATCTGAAGTTTCATTTTTTTTCTGCAATTTTTGTTTTCATCTGCTTTCCATTTTCTGCATTGCGGAAAGTGGGATGCGGAACTTCGATCGGTTTTTGGGTTGGCTCCTCGACTTAGTTTTTCGGAACTACTAATTTTAGTTTTCTCTTTTCATCTTTAGAAAATGCATGCTTTAATATTTTAAATGTCCGGCCGGAGTTGTTTTCTGGATTTGTCCAGGTTCCTCTAATGATATTATTTAATTTATAATTAACCAAATTTAATCAGTTATTATTTTTAAATTCCTTTCATAAATCAGTTATAAACACCTTTCACAGCCAAGGTTTAATTCATAAGCGAGTTTCTTTGGCCATAGGTATTCATTCATTCAGTCTACTGTCGGATTCAAACCTGAATGTTATCTACAAATTCTGAGGGTTTGCTCATCCTAAATCATTATTCACAGGGATCGCTCATTCTTGTTACCGATGAATATTGTTTTCGAGGATCTGATTTGAACCCAAACAAAAAATACATCAGAAAGGATGCCCATATGAAATGAAAAAACAAAAAAATACCCACAATTTTTTATTTGTGCATTCTACATTCCGTGTTCCACACTGCGGAATGTGGAAATTGGATATATAGATAGTTTTATTACTAGCTTGTAACTTCTAATTTCCATGTTCCTCTGCGGAACGCAAAAAATGGAAAAGTATTTTTCTCATATTTTTTTATCTTATTTCCAGATTTCCGCTTTCTGCATTGCGAAATGGGGAAATCTAAACTTTCATTCTTTTTTCCGCAATTTTTGTTTTCATTCGCTTTTCATTTTCCACATTGCGAAAAGTGAGATGCGGAACTTCGATCTGTTTTTGGGTCGGCTCCTCGACTTAGTTTTTCAGAACTACTAATTTTAGTTTGCTCTTTTCATCTTTAGAAAACGCATGCTTCAAGATTTTAAATGTCCGACTCAAGTTTTTTTCTGGATTTGTCCAGGTTCCTCTAATAATATTATTTAATTTATAATTAACCAAATTTAATCACTTATTATTTTAAATTTGCTTTCATGTATATCATTTTTTTTAACTTTTACTTCAATTTAATTACTTTATATTATAATTGATTAAGATTTTTCAACAAAATTTATTCCTTTTAAATTTAATTAAAACACAATTCAATCCTTATCCATACCCATTAAATATTTGACTTAATTCTAATTCTAATTTTTTATATTAATTAAATATCTTAATTCTCATGCTAATTATTTATATTAGTTTTTTATTTTATTTTTTATTTTTATAGCTTGTTGAAGCCTCAGTTGTGTATGTGCCAGAAAAGGTGTCTAAGACTTACAACAAAGGGTGAAAACCCAGAATTTAAGGCATTGAAATGTCTTGCACAAGAATCAAATGCACATTGATTGAAAAATCAACATGTTTATCTTTCTAACTTTCACTGTTGAATCATTTGCAGAAATAGATAAAGACAGTTAACAGAGTAAATTCTTTTAAAGCTTCATCAATGCATGAATCAATAACACAGAGAAATCAAAGTTATTCATAAATGTATCTATTAATTGCAAGACACCAGTAGTGATGCCAGTCTATCTGTAAAAGGAAAAACCATGATTTGTTAAATAAATTTAATCAAATCAATAACAAGAGATGTGAAATGATATCAATATTGTTTTTAAATTAAGTTCTGTAAGAAATTACATAAATGTCAAGTACACAGAGGTATGTTCAGTCTCTTGTCGAAATCTTTTGTTAGTTTTTCATCATTCAAGCTAGCATTATGTTAGGATCTTTAATTGAGAGAACAACAAGTACAGTAATCAAACACAAGAGACAATGAACATAGTGTTTTTTTTCAGGGAAACCATAAATGGAGAAAACCCCACAACTTCCTCAGAGATAGAATCAACACAAAAGGTAAAACCCCAAAACAGTAAGATGATCTCCTGACAGCAATAACCTCTTTCTTCCTTTCCCCAGAGTCTTTCTCTTCCTCAGCTATGCACTACAACTAAGTGTGGACGAGTGTGTGCTAAATAGAGAAGTCACCTCTCTATTTATACTAATTCTCGACATGACTAAAACCCTACTAGGGATGACTTCACTAGGTGAGTCTAATAACCCTAGTGCCCAGGAACTGCAGGGACTTTAACCCTTAGACAATAGGAGGGTTACCCACAATGACTTGTCATGACTTGTTTACATTATAGATCCTCCCAATTGGAACATTGGGGGCATGACATGACACAAGAACATCCAGGAATAAACATCGGGTTACAATAGATAAGAAATACAAGTGAATACATTCTGAAGTTACAATTACATCAACACTCCCTCTTAACTAGGAAGGTATTCTCTCAACACAATTTTCATCATTGGTCTTCTTCTCTAGATCTTCTCGTCATCTGTATCTTCAAGTCATCTTCGACTTCAAGTCATATTCATCTTTGGATCTGGATCATCACTCGATCTGGATCATCATCACTAGATCTGGATCATCACTTGATCTGGATCATCATTGGATATCATCATTGGATCTGGATCATCACTCAATCTGGATCATCACTCGATCTGGATCATCACTGCTGGATCTAGATCATCACTCGATCTAGATCATCTCGGAGACATCATAACTGGATCTGAATCATAGCTCGATCTGGATCATCTCGGGTCATAATCATATGTTCTATCTCATTATTCTTCTCGACATAGGAAGTTCTACAGAGCCAGCCTTCTTTCATGCTGGTTGTAGGCCTAGCCATCATGTAGGTCTTCTTCAGCACTTATATCTGACCTACTCATTAGAATGGCCCGCCCAACACTTACATCTGACCTACTCGTCAGAAAGGCACGCCCAGCACTTACATCTGAGCTACTCATTAGAAAGGCAAGCCCAACACTCACATCTGATCATATAGGATCATTCCTATAATCACATCAGAAAGGCCTAGCACTCACATTCACCAACATGATAGGACACAAGTACTATCATCTTTGAAAAGGCTCAGCACTTACATCTGACCTACTCATCAGAAAGGCATGCACTCACATCTAATCTCGTAGGAACCAAATCCTACACCCTCATCAGAATGGCCCCCAGTCCCAGATTGAGCTACATGGTAACTGATGAGGTGCCTCCAATCTCCCGGAGAATAGAAATTTCCCTTACATATGACCTACTCGTTAGAATGTCCTGCACTCACATATGATCTCGTAGGAACCAAATCCTACACCCTCATCAAAATGGACCCCAGTCCTAGACTGAGCTACCTAGTAACTGACTAGGTGCCTCCATTCTCTAAGAGAGTGGCAGTTTCCCTTACATTTGACCTACTCGTCAGAATGGCCAACACTCATATCTGACATGGGAGGAACCTAATCCTTTAACCATGACAGAATGGCTTAGCCCTTACATCTGACCTGCTCGTCAGAATGGCTCTCTCAGTCCCAAACTGAGTGTTCTTGGTAACTGACCAAGTACCTCCATTCCCAGAATTGCATTCAACACTCATATCTGACATGGAAGGAACCAAATCCTCTCACCATGACAGAATGGCTCAGCCCTTATTTCTAACCTGCTCGTCAGAATGGCTTCCAGACTCGTCACTTCCCCTTGGAAGGGACCTTGATCTGGAGAACACCAAGCTTCTCTCTAAAGTACTCAAACTTCTCCCTTGATAATGGCTTCATCAACACATCAGCTATCTGATCGTCCATCGCAACATACTGGAGTTTCACTACTCCCCTCTGCACCATATCCTTGATATAGTGATACTTGATCTCGATATGCTCTGACTTGTCATGGAACACTGGATTCTCTGAAAACTTCACACAACTTTGGTTGTCACAATGTATACAAGTAGCATCCATCTGGATATCAAATAAATTAGACAGTAGCTTCCTCGGCCATACTACCTCACAACTAGCTGAACAAGCTGCGACATACTCTATTTCAGCTGTACTCAGTGCCACACAAGATTGCTTCCTGCTAAACCAAGAGATCACACTTAATCCCATACTGAAGCAACACCCTGAAGTGCTCTTCCTATCAATGGCACTGCCTGCCCAATCTGAATCAACATAAACCTCCAGGTTAATCTTCTAATTCGCATCGTACTTGATCCCATAATCAATTGTACCCCTCAGGTACCTTAGAATATGCTTTGCATCAATCAAGTGAACATTTCTCGATTCTGTCAAGAACTGGCTCAAGTTGTTCACAGCAAAGAAAATGTTTGGTCTCGTGTTCGTCAGGTACATCAAGGACCCAATCATCTAATGATACATCGTGGCATCAACCGACTTTGATGAAGCATCGCTCAATAGCTTCAGGTTCGATGCCATAGGTGTGGCCATATTCTTGCAATCCATCATCCCAGACCTCTTCAAGATCTCTACTGCATACTTCCCTTGTCCAAGGAAGATTCCATCCTCACTCTGCCATACCTCCATACCTAGAAAATAATGCATCATACCCAAGTCCTTCATTTCGAACTCAACAGCAAGCTTTCTCTTCGTATCAGTAATCAACCCATCCATACTTGTCACAAACAGATCATCTACATACAGTAGAAGCATCACTGGGTTGCCATCTTCAACCTTGTAGTAAAGGTTGGAATCTGCTTTACTCTTGGTAAAGCC
>LPNX010577885.1:780274-801259 GCA_001517045.1 Pseudotsuga menziesii
CCATACCATGTCCTAGGTGCCTATTTCAAACCGTACAGGTATTTCTTCAATCTGCACACATGAGATTCCCTGTCATGTGTCTCAAAACCAAGTGGCTGTTCTACATACACTTCCTCTTCCACTACACCATTCAAGAAGATAGTCTTGACATCCATTTGGTGTATCTTCCATTTTATTACTATAGCCAGAGCAAGTACTGATCTGATGGAAGTGTATCTAGCTACAGGTGCAAAGGTTTCTTCATAATCTATTCCTTCTTTCTTAGAGAAACCCCAAGCAACAAATCTTGCCTTATATTTTTCAATGCTACCGTCTACAGCATGCTTGATCTTGTAGATCCATTTGGAAGTTACAACTGACTTCCCTTCTGGTCTTGGGACAACATCCCAAACATCATTCTTCATGATCGATTGGTACTCTTCGATCATAGCATCCTTCCATTATTTCTGATTTGTCGCTTCTTCATAATTGGAAGGTTCTTTATCAATGAAATCACATAGTAATGCTACATGCTCGAAGCAGGATCTGATCCTCTTTCTTTCTCTGTGATTCTCTTCTGGAGCCCCATATCTTTCCGCACCTTGGATAACTTCTCATACCCAAGTAGATTTCCTCTTGTGAGGATTCTTTTCCTGAGGTGGATCTACAGGTCTTTGTGGTTCTTCAAATTCTCGATCTTCTTCTTGAGCTTCTTCATTCATGGTTGTATCATGAATTCTGGGTGCTTCTGTTTCCTTATATTCTTCAGTAGGTCTCTTTCTAGATTTGTTGTAAACTATGTCTTCATCAAATGTCACATCCCTACTAATGTCAATGTTCTTGAATCCTGGGAAGTATATTCTATAAGCCTTCGAGCTTTCAGAGTATCCCACAAATATACCCCTTTTTCCTAAAGGATCTAATTTAGTCCTCTTCTCTTTTGGAATCTCTATGTACACTAGACAGCCAAATATTTTAAGATGGATGACTTTTGGTTTCTTGTCGAAGAAGACCTCTTCAGGAGTCTTGTTCTCAAGTACTCTGTGTGGAGTACGATTTTGTACATACACCGTTGTTCTGGCAGCTTCCGCCCAAATATGCATAGGAAGATCTTGATCATGAAGCATTGCTCTTGCAGCTTCCATGATAGTTCTATTCTTCCTTTCTGCAATCCCATTTTGTTGTGGATTATAAGGAGTGGACAACTCCCTCTTAATCCCTGAGTCTTTGCATAGCTCTTTGAATTCATTTGAAGTGAATTCTCTGCCATTATCTTATCGAAAGTTCTTGATCTTCTTTTCAATGTGACTCTCGATCAAGGATTTGAATTCCTTGAACTTGTTGAATACTTCGTCTTTGTTCTCCATGAAGTAAACCCATGTCTTCCTAGAAAATTCATCAATAAAAGAAACATAATATGCATACCCGCTTAGTGAGCTTGATGACATAGGACCACATACATCGGAGTGGATGATTTCCAAGATTCCTTTTGCTTTGCTTTCGCTGCTTGGAAATGTCTTCTTTGTATTCTTTCCTTTCGCACATCCTTTGCAGACCCCATCATGTTTTGCTTGGATTTCTGGAAGAACTTCAACAACTTTGCTTGCAAGAGGTAGTGCTCTGTAATGCACATGTGCAAGCCTTCTATGCCAAAGTTCATTTGGATCTACTATGTCATGAACCAAGGCTTGTTCTGGACGGCCCTTCAATTTGTACAATCCTCCTTCTTGTTCTCCAATTACCACCGCATCATCGATAGTCTTTCCTTTTAGAGACATGATGACTTGACCATCTATGAATGCAACTCTCATTCCTTTTGCATCTAATGCAAATATAGAGAGGAGGTTCTTCTTGAGTCTTGGTACAAACAAGACTTCCTTGATTGTCATAGAATTTCTAGAGTCTAGCTTATAGGATGATTCCCCACTACCTTTTATTGGATATTGGTATTCATCTCCTAGCTTCACCTTGTGAGCTGATTCATGTTCTGATAGTCTCACAAAGGATTCCTTGAATCCTGTCATATGTTTGGAAGCCCTGCTATCTATGAGCCAATCATTGCTTCCATGAGTAATGTTTCCTATGAGAGCAAAAATCAAAACATATTCATCCTCGCTTGAAGAATCTTCACTTTCATATCTAGTTCTTTTCTTGGATGATTCATCATCCTCTGTAGCATGAGCATGATGTCTTCTTTTGTTGCTCTTTTTCTTATTATGTCTCTTAGGAAAATTTCTTACAAAGTGTCCTGCTTCATCACATGTATAGCATATGATTCTAGACAAATATTTTCTAGTGTTATCTTTGTGAGAGTGCTTACCTCTGGAGTGATGAGATCTTCTTTTGGTTGATTTGGAGTGTACTATGAGAGCTTGATCTTCACTTCCCATATTCTCTTCTCGAGGTGCTATCCGAGCTTCTTCTTGGGATCATTCTTCCCATAGTCTGCAGAACTTGACTAACTTCTTTCTAGCACAGATCCATTGAATGAAGGAGTCCCATGATCTAGGAAGACCATTCAAGGTAGTCATCACAATCTCTGCATTTTCCACTTCTTCATCTACTGCTTCCAGTTTTTCCTTAATTTGAGAAACTCTTGTGAAGTAAGACTGGATTGTTTCTGTATTATGAATCTTCACATTCTTCAGTTGGTTTCTCAGAGTCATCTTTCGGTTTATGTTCTTCCCTTCAAACAATTTGGTTAGGGCATCAAACATAGATTTAGGTGTCTTTAGGGAGGACACCTGTGGTATGAGATGATCCTTGATAGAATCAGCACTGATACTCTTTTCCATAACCAACTTCTTCTTATGTAAGACATTTGTCTCATCTTCCTCTAGAACTGGAACCTCCTCATTGATATAGGAGTCCAACTCATTTTCTTCCAAGACCAGGGAGATCCTATACTTCCAAGCTCAGAAGTTATCAGCTCCCTCAAGCTTTTCATCAAGCTTGGCATGATGAGACATCTTAACTGAGAACCTCAAATGGAAATACAAAATATTTAGATCTTACCAGTTCAAGATGTCGGATCTAGATTTGGAGCTGAAATCGTGACAGAGCTGGTTCAGGAGCAGATTAGGGTTTTTACTTTCCAGAGTTCTATCTAACCAATTGCTTTGAATTTGATCCCTAACTTCGATTTTAGGGAGGAGATCAATCCAGGCTTGGGCTCATTGAAAAATTCCTCTTCTGTGAAAAGCCCTAATTTCCAGCAGCAGTGTCCGGTCCAAAACTGAAAAACCTCATAATTGAATTCTGCTTCAATAGAAAGATGTGCCCTAGGGAGGAGAGTTATTCCAACCTTATTTTGCTGAAAATATATGGAGAGAGATCCACAAAGTAGGAATCCCTAGTTCCCATAACTGCACAATGTCTTCTTCTCAGGTTAGCTCTGATACCATGTTAGTTTTTCATCATTCAAGCTAGCATTATGTTAGGATATTTAACTGAGAGAACAACAAGTACAGCAATCAAACACAAGAGACAATGAACACATTGTTTTTCCTCGGGGAAACCATAAATGGAGAAAACCCCGCAACTTCCTCAGAGATAGAATCAGCACAAAAGGTAAAACCCCAAAACAATAAGATCATCTTCAGACAGCAGTAACCTCTTTCTTCCTTGCTCCAGTGTCTTTCTCTTCCTCAGCTATGCACTACAACTGAGTGTGGATGAGTGTGTGCTAAATAGAGAAGTCACCTCTCTATTTATACTAATTCCCGACATGACTAAAACCCTACTAGGGCCGACTTCACTAGGTGAGTCTAATAACCCTAGTGCCCCAGAACTGCGGGGACTTTAACCCTCAGACAATAGGAGGGTTACCCACAATGACTTGACATGACTTGTTTACATTATATATCCTCCTGATCAAAACATCAGGGGCATGACATGACACAAGAACATCCTGGAATAAGCATCAGGTTACCATAAATAAGAAATACAAGTGAATACATTATGAAGTTACAATTACATCAACATCTTTCCGCTTCCAAAAGTCCCTAATACATCTGAAGATTACCCCTTAAATAACTATTACAAAAGAATCGATTCCCTTCAAAATGAGATCAAGTGAACCAAATAAAGTTAATATCCAAGAAAAGCTCTCCATATTTTCCAAATATCCAACAATTCTCCTATGTTGGGATAGTCAGCGGATTCAAGTCCAAGTTGAACATTACATTTATGATCTTCTAAATCATTCTTTGCTAATTTATGCTAAATAGGAATGTAGATATAGATCTTCCCTTCAATATGAAGTGGTTGTTTTATTAATTGATCCACATCATCAATGTCGATATGACTGAGTGCCTGGATTTTCTCTTCTGTCTCACCTTTGCGTTGTTCAACTTGTTCAATCACAAGTTTCGGTGGGCATGCTTTCTCAATGAGACCCATTATAGGAAAACACAGAGTGTCCATTAAATTATCAACATCATACCACCTTCTTCCACAGATAGCTTGCATCTTCTTGATAGCTTCACCAATTGTTTCATTGAGATCTTCCCAAGCACGCAAAATGATTCTGACCTTCTTCAGCTGGAAACTGCTAAGAATAGTGATGTTCTTGGGCTTATATTTTGTGTATGTTTTCCAATCTACAACATCATCATATGATTTAGAATCCTTCTCCCTTTTTTCTACCCGATCTTGCAGAGGTGCAGACATCTTATCAAAAGCAACATAAGTCTCAAAAATACTATCCAAGGTTTTGAACAGCTCACTAATTAACTCATAATGATCTTGATTAGTCTTCGGAGCCAAGTCCTTAAATTATTCCTGTGAGAACTTAGAGAACGAAGATGAAGCTGCACTTGTAGTTGCATCTTAACATTGCTTCTCAAGCAAGGCTATTCTCTTTATGAAGGTGGCATTTGCAGTCTTTTCACCTAGCAGCTCATCCTAAAGAGAGGCATTCTTTACCTCTAGCTCATTCTGCTTCTCTTCAAATATCTTCATTAAAGCAGCAACATAAACCTCATGTTCCTTTTTAACCTGTTCAAGCTCTTCTTTCAGTCTATCTATTTCTTCTTTTTTCTTTTCAAACACCTTGTTCAAATTATTAATAGCATGGAAGTTTGCACGTGTTAAATCTCCCAAGGCAGAAGCAATATCTGTAGCATCCACCTGCGTGTCACCAGAATATTGAGTCCACACTACCTGCTTAGAGAAAGATGTATCTGCATCACCTTGATTTCTGCTTCTCTTCTTACCTCTTCTAACCACTGCTTTGTTAGAATTGTCATAACAATAATCGGGCCAAGAGATATTACAATGTCTTCATTAAACTCATCTCTTACCTCATCAGTAGAAGAAATGTCAATCCCTGTGGAGACCAAGGGAGAAGTCTGATTGATGGTAACAGAAGGCACAGGCATAGTGATGTGAGTAGAGAGTAAAGGAGAAGAACCACTTTAGAATACAGCTGCTTCAGAAGTTGAAGTAGTGATTGGAATAGAGGTTTCAGGGGATGAAACATGAATGGTATCAACTGGAAGTGATGATGAGGTAGGCCTTAAAACTTTCTAAAAAACAAAGGATGATGATGAAGTAAAGGAAGGTATGTGCAGTGGAATCTTAAAATTTTGAGGTGCAGTGGATGACGACATGGGTGGTTGTGCAAAGATAGGTGTAATAGAAGCAGGTACATGTATCAAAACATGATAGAACTGGGATGATAGAAGTGAAAAAGTTGATCCAATAGGAAAAATTGACAGGGGTTGAATCAATGAATGAACTAGTGTTAAGGAAAAAGAATAAGACCCTCGAGTGGGTTGTGTGCTCTCAGGAATAGAGGATGATTTTCTGTTACTCCCACTAAATAAATTCATACATGCTTGTAAATTGCTACCATCATCAACCTCTTCAGTAACAGGCACAGGAGAAGTTCCTCCTTCTTCAGCATCAGAATTAGTTAATTCTATGGTGGAAGTTGGGATAGAAGAGACCTAAATCTTCAATATTTTGAATGGTTTCTCCTCAACCATGGTCTTATCAGAGTGTGCTTGAACAGTTGTAGAGGTTACCTAAGCATTATCAGCAGGATGAGTAGTTCCAAATTCTTTAGTGTCTAACATAGAGGCCATCTTTGTCAATTCTTGTCTATACTGCTGAGAAGTATGAATCAGGTTTTTTACCTACTGAGCAACAGATGCCTATGGGAAACCCTCCATAGGACCTTTACCTTTATCCATGGTTGAGCTAGTTGTCAATGAAGGATATTTAGCTGCTTAAGCCTCCTTTTCTTCCTGACATTTTCTCATCTTCTTCAAAATATCCAATTCCATTGCTCTGTAATCTCGAACCCTATCTCTGATTTCCTTCTGGTAGCATAAGATCTTTCTTTGTTCCTCTTTTCTTTTGGCTCTGGATAAAAACTCAGAAAAAGTATCGAATCCTTGATAAATAGAATCATTTGGTACTTCTTCATGAGTATAACTTGCTTTGAAATGGTTCTGCCTAAGATGAGCATCAACAAACTGGTTGGGATCATGTTGTCTTTTATTGGCAAAACCTAGCTTCAGAGAAACTATGTGGTTACTAAGTTTTGTAGCCTAGGTAGAATTTGGTATGCTCAATGGTCCAAGATTTTGAGGAAACTTAGGCCAAACTCTTTTCTTAGGCCCAACAAGTTTTTTGTAAACTCCTTCAATCACTGTCTGGAAAGATATTTCCTCAATAACCAACCTATCAGGTACAACTTTGGGTAACACATGGGCAGTATTGTTGCCCAAGAGTCTTATATATGCAAATAATTCTCCAACGTACCAATCACCCAAGGTAGCAATAAGATTCCTAGCTTTAGGAGAGAAGGCTGGAGCTTCCCTTTTGAAGATTAGAAAATAAATACGACCAAGGAAGTTTTCACAAATTTCGTAGAACCTGGCCACATAGTTGGTATCCCATAATTTTGCATGGTAAATGTGTACAGTGGGCTTGATAACATCTAGTTCCATCCCAAATTGGGAAAGTGGAACTCAGTACAAAATGCATCGATAATGAAGGCTAAAAAGAAGAAATTAGGTTTCTTCTTAGCAGAGGCCTTTTGATACTCCTGGATAATTGTTCTAAGTTCCAGGGACAAAATGGAAGCCCAAGGAAAGGATTGTCTCGTGGTTAGAACGTGATGAGAAATTGAGGCCCATTCAGCTTTGGAAAAAAAACAATTTGGGAGACCATAAATCCTGCACAACATAGCTTCTAGCAGGGAGTAGGGTTCCCTAAACCACTCAAAGGGATAAAGGTTATCCTTCCTCTGAGAAAACCTACCGGGATCGCTCATCCAGGACTTCAACATTTCATCGAAATTATATCTAGACTAAAACGCTTTGACAAAATCAGTGTCAAGGAGCTTTCTAGCTGGCTTCAGATGATCTGGTGAAGATCTCAGGACAGGATTTAGTAAGTTGCAACCCTATGCTACTGTTGAAGGAGCACTCTTTTGTGTTGGTGTGTTCAATAATCTATTTAATTGTGTCATTGTAAGGGAGAATGGCAAGTCTAGCAGCAATGAAATGGATACCGGAATCCCTGATTCTCTGGTAGGTAGACTGGTCATTCTCAATGTCTGAACGGTCATCGTTGTCGAAAATGGAGTATATCCTAGACCAATCTACTTGGTAGGTTTCACTAACTCTGCCACTAGTATCAGAAAAAATGCCAAAGTTTGGGTCCTTAGTGAGCATATCCCTTTGTAGGTTCTTGCATCGGGAAATTCGATACATCTTGGGGTTGTTTATTCTGTTAAATACATAAACCAAGAAAAAAAACTAATTTAACTTAGAACAACAGTAAGTAATTTTAATTATGAAAATGACTAAAATACTAACTTTGTAACCAAACCAGACAATGACAACGTCGAATGGTAAAAAAAACAAGGAAATTTAACGCAAAATAACAATTTACAGCAGTAAAAATGGTAAAGAAATCGCAAAAGACGAAAATGTATATAGATTTTCTTGACTCTGTTACAACCGTAGGATTAGGATAAATGAAGAATCGAGATAAGGCCTGCAGGATGCGGGATCTTATTATGATTTCAAACTTTATTTAACTATTCCGCACCCCGCATTCTGCAGATGTAGGATGCGAGCTGCGCTATCACAAAACTGTTAACAGTTTATTCAATTATTCCTATAACCCGCATCCCGCAGATGTGGGATGAGGGATATAGGATGACCAACTCACACACACAATAAAAAATTTAATTAGCTGACTGTGAAATGCTCTGGTGAAGATCAATAGTTGGTATCCCACAATTTTAATTAAAACTAATTTAACCCAGAATAACAATAAGCAATTTGAATTATGAAAACGACTAAAATATTAACCTGTAACCAGACTGAACAATGACAACGTCGACTGGTAAAAAACACAAGGAAATTTAATGCAGAATAACAATTTACAGCGGTAAAAATGGTAAAGAAATTGCAAAATATGAAAATATATATAGATTGTCCTGACTCCATTAGGGCCGTAGGATTAGGATAAATGAACGATCAAGATTAGGCCTGCGGGATGCGGGATCTTATTATGATTTTAAACTTTATTTAATCGTTCCGCACCCCGCATTCTGCACATATGTGATGCGCGATCACAAAATTGTTAACAGCTTATTTAATTATTCCTATAACTCGCATTCCATAGATGCGGGATGACCAACTCACACACACAATAAAAATTTTACTTAGCTGAGTGCGGAACCCAGGAAAGTGAAGAATTGCAATTTTCAAAAGTCCAGAAGATGACTTCCGTATCCCAAACAGGGAAAGCTTAAAAGTGCAGGAACCATGTTTCGTAAGTGGAGGAGCTGACTTCCACATCTCGAATCGAAAAAACTTGAAAGTGCGGGAACCCTATTTCGTAACTAGAGGAGCCGACTTCCGCAATATACACAAAAAATTAGAAATCGGAAAAGAGACTTGTTTCTCTCTCCACATTATGCAATGGAAAAAGTGGAAATCAGGAAATAAGATAAAACAAAATATAAGACAATTTTTTTCAATTTCCGCATTCCACACTGCCAAATGCGAAAATCGGAACTTTGAATTTTTTTTTAATCCACTTTTTGTAAATACATTTGAAATTTATTTAAAAATATATTATAGTTCAAATGTTATTCATTGAAATAAATTTACGGAAAGTGGATGAAACAAAATCAAAGTTCCAATTTCCGCAAAGCGGAATAAGATAAAAATAATGTAATTGCTCCATTCCAATTCAAAGCATTGTTCAGATTATTCAGTTTTAACTTAATGTAATTAGTGTGTTAGCACTATGTTTAAAATTGTGAATGACGGGCTTAAAGCATTTGAACTTGACCCTATTCGATGAAGAGTGGTGGAAGCGACTGTCAAGCTATCAAGTTAGCAGGTTCTGTCATCAAGAGTCGTCAGATGGAGGGAGATTTCTGATCTATGGTGATAGATCCTTCTATGGTCAAAACATACAGCAGGGGAAACAAGATGATGAGTGTCATGGATCGATGGTCCAAATCCATGACTAGGAAAATCAACGACAGAGTGTTATTCCATGGGCCGGAGGTGCAAGGAAAGATTTAGTGTTGAAAATTCACAGAGTCCCTTAAGTGGGTTCGAGGTTGAAAGGTCAAGATCAACACAAGATGATATCAACAACTCTAATTCATCCCGCACTGTGAACATGCATGGGGGGAGAAACTTTTCCAAATCGTGGAATGGATTGGAGGGTGAAAACATCTGACAACGGAGATAAGAGAAGGAGTAGATCTACGTTTGTGGATGATTCCGTGATTCAAAATAGTGCAGACGGAGTCAAATTTTCAAATTGTGAAAAGTGGTAGGGGCCATGGTAATCGACGGTATATATGTCATTCGATATTTGATCTACGGATCGAAAGTATTCCACATATGAGAGTTGCGCGATGGATCGAATGGGACTAGCTTGGAAAAATATCAAATGTACCCACGATCGAGCGGTTTAGATGAAGGAAGGTTGTCCATTGAGGGTCTATGTTGATTCCAATGAATTAAATTGTGCAGGTGTTAGCCTCGGGTCTTGATATTGAAATCGCGTGCACAAAAGGCTCGGATATTGAAAAGAAGCTGATCCACGGTACATATAATGAGAGAATCCCAATGCTTAAGGGTCGTAAGGGATTATAAATAAATGAAATCTACATGGAGCTAGAGGATTCGTTGTTCTTCCTTTCGAGATCGGCTGATAACCCGACTGCATGCAAAAATCTAGCGTGGAAAAAATATCCCAGTGAACCTGGTATAGAAACGACATTCCCACATATGATCTATTTTTTCTGACCAGTAATCAAGTCCCCATATGCCATTCACAACACCCCATAGGTGAAGACCATCTCCCTAGCATCGCCTCTTGTCCCAACTTCGAGGATCCATCTTGAAATTTAGATATTTGAAACAACAAATCTGACCTCTACACGAAGAAAAGAAATGCGGCCAACCGAATCCGCTCTTATCCCACCACCAGCATAAGAGAAAGGGAAAGAAAGGTCAAGTCCAAATTCCTTGACCCACCTGGGAAGCAATGCGGGACAACACCTAAGGTCTTATCCATGGCCACTATGATAATTCAATATCAAAGAAGATGACTTCACTCGATTATCTGCAAGGAATGAAGATCCTCACCCACTTGTCACTCGTACTATTGTTATGATGACCAGTTTTCAAGTGTGCAGCCATGCTGGTAAGTTATTCTCAGGTTTGTCTAGCTCACCCCATATAGCACCACCCTACATAGCTGCTGAAGAACAAGGATGAATGAACACTGAGAGAAAGGGAAGAAGTGCTCAATTACATGAGGTCTTCAGTTTTCTTGTAGACAACAATGGCTGTGTGGTTCGAGAAGCTATTTTTTCAGGGGGTACTGATGGTTGCAAACATGAAATTATGTTCCTTTATCATCTTAGTTGTCTACACTAGGAAATCGCCAACCATTAGGGCCTGGATGTGATTCACTTTGAATATTTTTGGATAGTCGTACCTCCAGCTATGCGATACTAGGGTTTTCCTGTCCTAGGAGTGTCTCCCCAAAAACCCCCGAAGAGGTCACGACTTCCAAAGTCCCAGTGCATGGGGGCCATGTTCAGCAACAACCAGTCGGAGCGAATGCTTGTACTGGGGTGGCGGGTGTCCAAAGTCTTCATCACCTCGTTTGTAATTTCCATTTGCTAATTTTCTCTTAGGTGGCAACGAGTTTGAGCACACACCCCATTGTATTTCCTGTAGGAGATCCCACACCATGGGAGGTGAGGAGAACAATAATTCCCCTCTCCAAGTCCTCTCATACAACAATGTCACCAGGACATAGGGGAATTATGTACAAGGCTGAGCACAGAAAGCATATAAACTCCTTGTCCAGTCTGAAAACCATGCAAAAAGGCACCTTTGAGCATGAAACACACACCCAAGGAAGGACACATGGCTGATTCAATAGACAGACAAGTGGTCGAGCCCAGCGTGCTTACTGCATCCAATGCTATACCTTTCTGTAATTTTATGCTAACAGAGATGCAAACTCATTATAATTCTTACATTTCACAAGATTTTGAGCATTTCGGGATTTTAAGCCATGGCCGTATCATAATATTAGTTGGTTAAGGCTTGTTTATTTGAAGAGTTGTGGTTAATTTATGGGTAATCTATTCCAAAATAGTGCTTTCTTATAAGATCATTCTTAATAGTCTATGGTTAAAATTGGGGTCCTCTTACACTATTAATAATCAATTACATTTCAGGATCATTTGGAGTCTCGACAAGAGATTTAGACTAATGTTGTGTAGTCAATAATGGGCAATGGTAAAGAAAATCATAATGTACTTTATGTAACCAATTTAAATAACAAGCCAAGCTATGAAAGCATTTTTTAAAGTAATTCTCTGAAGCAAACCTTATTGACTCTCAATTAATTCGTTTAAGAAATTATTTCAATCTCTCTTTATTTCATTAGCATGTTTTTTTTAGTACTTAAGAGAATAATGGTAAATTTTTCAAGCTTTCTTTGTTTCATTTATGGCTCTTGGACTTTCATTTTCTATTTTGGACATTAGGGTATGGTAGCTTTGTGTTCAAGTTTTCTTTTTTTTTTAACATAAGCCAACATTCATTTTTGAGTTTTGATGTCTTTTTATGTGATAGTTGATTCACAAATTCTCAAATTCAACAACCAGTTATCCAATGTGACAGTTTCAAATCTTTTCTCCATAAAAATCATATTAAAATACAATTCCTGAACTGTTAAAAAACTGAAACTTATCTAAGATTTGAACAACTTAACCTGTTTAGTATAGGAGTCTCTCAGTATATGCTATGGAAAGAGGAAAGGTAAATTGATAATCAATTTATCACTTTACCTTTTTGCTTTATGCTTTCCGCATTCGCAAAGGTAAATTGATAAATTGATTATCAATTTACTTTTCTGCACTGCAGAAACTCTACCTTGCGAAAAGCTGACGGTAAATGGTAAATGGTACATTAATACTATAATATCAAATTAAATTGATAAATAATATTAAATTGATAAATCGAACGATAGGTTTTATGTTTCAAACAACTTTGTGCAAATGGAGAATGCTTTGAATTTATGTCTCGGTGTATCACTTAATTGTCCATGCACTATTTGTCTGTAGAAGATGCAACAATTATGAAAGGAATTGAAATTCAACAGGAAATGATGTAACAAACATCATAAAGATTAAAATGCTAAATCAGAACAATAATTTAAACAACACAAAATTCAAAAATACAATACAAGCAAGAAATAAGACCCTTCCTCATAGAAGAGAAAAGAAAATGCAAATAAATGACAACCTCTCTCAGAGGTGAAAAAAGAGAATGGAAATAAATGACAACCTCTCTCTAAATTTTATTAACTATCCTGCGTTTATTTTGTGATTTTTGTTGTGGGAACACGCAACAAAAAACTTCGGTACTTTTGTCATACCACATCCTGGATCATGCAGACAGATTTTGTGTGCGCGAGTCGTACATCCCGCAAACCGCATCTCGCAAATTGCGGGTTGCAGGATAAAAAATTAACAAATTATAAACTTCAAAATCCCGCATTCCACATTGCAACTTGCGGGACGCGCGATGTGGGATACGGAGATATTTTCTGTGCACAAGTCGGACATCCCGCAACCCGCAATCCTGCAATTTGCAGGTTGCAGAAATTGATTTATTTTGTGATTTTGTTGCGTGAACATGCAACAAAAAATTCAGTGCTTTTCTCATCCCGCATCCCGCAATCGTAGCATACAGATTGCGGGATAGTTAATAAAATTTAGATCTCGTGATAAGATCTCGCATCCCACAAGGTTTAATCTCGACCGTTCATTTATCTTAATCCTACGGTCCTAACTGACACCGAAAAATCTATATATATGCCGTTGTTTTACGATTCCCATTGGCAAGATCTCTAAGGGTTTCTCATTCAGTTTTGAGGTCTATAAACTAACAGTGCCAACACAATAAGTCTACCTTTGCACCTCCTGGTGCAAATGCTAGTTTATTTAAGGTGGACATATAATATTTTTATTATTAATATTTAATATAATTTATGGCAACATACAATATTTTTTATTATTTTTTATTTTGTTAGGAATGAACATTACAACATCTCCCCCATACATGCTTTTAAAACCATGTGCAAGGGCCTCCTAAAACCATGGGTTGTTTAGGAGGCCTTGCACATGGTCTTAAAACCATTTTCAAGACCCTCCTAAACCATCTATAATAAAACCATGGGTTGTTTAGGAGGGCACATGGTTTTAAGCCATTTGCAAGGCCCTCCTAAACCATGTACACTAAAACCATGGGTTGTTTAGGAGGCCTTGCACATGGTTTTAAAACCATGTGCAAGGCCAACATTTTTTTGCCGACAACATCTCCCCCATATTGTGTTATTTTTCTAACCGACATTTTTTTTGGCGGATAATTAAATATTTAATTCTTTATTGTTTTTTAGGTATGAACATTACAACATATCCCCATATTAGGTTGTTTTTGTGAGGATAAATAAATTTATTTATTTTTTTTTTGTTAGTAATAAACGTTACAAGATAAACAAACAAACCTTACAAGATCTCCCTCATACCGAGTTGTAGAGGGCGTTACAAGATCTCCCTCATACCAGGTTGTAGAGGCCTCTTGGTGCATAGATCCAAATCCTAGGCACTATTAAGGGCTGAGAGGGATCCAATCTCCTTAAGTGCAATACCTGAGAAAAAGTTTGCACCTAGGAAGATTGGATCCCAAAAAACAAAAACAAATTGTTACCCATTTCTTTAACTACATAATAAATTTAAAAATTACATAATATAATTATTAAATAGAATAACTATTTATAATTTATAAATAAATGAGTTCACAAAAAAAGTAAGTAGCACATTTATAAATAGCATATTTTCATTATATATAAGATGCTAAGTAATTAAAAATAGTAAATTTAGATAAATAAATTTTAATAAATATTAAAAAATATAATAAATAAATTATAAATTTAAACTTTAATAAATATTAAAAAAAATATTGAATCAAAATCAATATAATAAATATAATAAATAAATTATAAAATTAAACTTTAATAACCCTTCAAAAAAGTCAATGTAAAACTAATTACAATATAACCCTACCTTCCACATAAAGATAAATAATAACATGGCTAGTAACCTTTCTTTAGTTAAGCCAATATCAACCTATCAATTCTTGTTCTCCTTATCTGAACCTATGATAGTGCATGCATGAAAGGTTCTTTCTTTTGGTACATATGATGACGGGACAAGTAAATTTGTCTTATGTACATGTGTATTGGACGTTGAATTGTTTATATTTAAATTTTGTTTATATTACAGGTTCATCTCTCTACCTGTCACTATAACTAATATCCTCCTATGGTTTAATATTCATTTGTAGGATCCATGGTTTATGGCGTCGAAATAATTAATGTTGGAATGCTATTATGTATATGCAGGTTCTGAGCAACAGAAGATACAGGAGTCTGCTGAATCGTGCTCATTTTAATGCCCTTCTCCTGATGCAGTCCTAGATCCATTGACTGACCCGGAGCATCCTGTTGTATATAGAAGCTTCACGTACGAGGAATATTACCAGAAGTTTTGGAACAGACAACTGCAAGGGAATACTCATGAACGCCAAGGAGAAGACTCCCAAATATTAGAGCCTTACTCTCAGGAGAAAGAGGACAACCTCTGAAAACTTGCAGTATGAAATATGGTTTATCTTATGTTTGTCGTCCTATTTTATGAGAAGTTAACTGCATAGTTCACTCACTCCCTCTTTGATAGGAAAAGGCCAACCAACGTCAAGGCAGGTGGAGTGGAGCTGGAAGGCTGGGCAGGAGAGTGGAGGGGAGGTCGCGGGAGAGTGGAGGGAAGGCGCAGCTCGAGGTCGCTGAGGAGGGGAGGAGAATGGTGAGGATCTGGACCTGGAGAATCATTAATTACGTTTAATTAAATTTTCCCCTCAGCTCAAGCCTTTCTGGATCATTCACGCGCAACTGTATCCCGAATAAGGAGGTTATATCGTTGGATAAAAAGAGGCAGTTATCAATGTTTTTAACCTCCAAAGTTAAGAATCAGGAATGAGCTGTACCAGCGAGCAGACAATAATAGAAAGTCCGGACCAAGCCTCAAGTAATGAAACGGAGAATAAACATGACCCAGGTATTTCTTTATTGAGCCAACAGGAGGGTAGGGGTATACATGGCAACGGTTCCTCCTTACTGAATAAAGGCAAGTAGATACCATTAACGGGATAATATGTGAGCACAATGGAATCCTAGAATAAGGCTAGCACCAGTTGAATGAAGTTGGGACTTTTGAGCTTAAATATTTATTTCTTCAAGAGAGTTTAGAGCATATGCATGCTAGTTTTCTACTGAGATTTTGGTGTATATCCATCATTTGTGCTCGCTTTTGTCACGGATTTTGGTTTTACCGTTTTGACTTTAAAGTTAAAAGTGGAGAGATTTCAGGTGCAAGCTCGATTTTGGTTTTACCGTTTTGACTTTAAAGTTAAAAGTGGAGAGATTTCAGGTGCAAGCTCTGTTGATCTTGCGTATTCCGTTTGCCTTTAAAGCTTAAAATTCGAAGACAACGACATAAAGTGGTTGCTGCTTATTCAAATAAAATTTCAGCAGATTTCTTGTATATTGTTTTTTAAAATTTGGATCGAGTCCGGAAGGCAGTCTGCAGGCAGTCGATGGGAGGAGTTCATACTGGAAATTATCTGGCAAAAAGCCTCCACTTTGGCAAATATTTAAGGCTAGGAGGGGAGTAGATTGTGTAGAGAGGAGGGGGAGGAGATATTCCTTCTCTTTTCTTTGTGGTAGTCTTTCTTTTTTGGGCCGAGATAAATTTTTATTTACTTTTAATTAATGGCAGACAAAATCTATATCATAAGTAAATAGAAGTAAAAAGTAAATATTTATAATGTTACAACATCTCATAACGTTACAACATCTCTCTCGTAATTTTTATATCCGACATATACATTAAGAACGTTACCAGTGTAGATCCAAATCCTAAGCTCTATCAAGCGCCGAGAGGGATCAAATCTCTTCGTAGGTATCCATTGATTTGATTCAAACCAAAAGACTCATCTTTTTTATTTAAGGTCCACATATAATATTTTATTATTAATCTTTAATATTATTTATGGCCCACATATAATATTTATTATTATTTTTTATTTTGTTATGAACTAACATTACAACATTTCCCCATACATGGTTTTAAAACCATGTGCAAGGCCCTCCTAAACCATGTACAATAAAACGATGGGTTGTTTAGGAGGCCTTGCACATGGTTTTAAAACCATGTGCAAGGCCCTCCTAAACCATATACAATAAAACGATGGGTTGTTTAGAAGGCCTTGCACATGGTTTTAAAACCATGGTTTAAAACCATGTGCATAAAAACCATGCACATGGTTAATGGTTTTAAAACCATGAGCAAGGCCAACAGTTTTTATTATTTTGTTAAGTAAAAACATTACAACATCTCCCCCATATTGTGTTTTTTTCTTCCCCCATATTTTTTTACGGATAATTAAATTTTTATTTTTTTATTGTTTTGTTAGGTAGGAAGATTACAACATCTCCCCCATATTAGGTTTTTTTTGCGGACATTTATTTTGGCCTATAATTAAAAAAAAAAAATTATTAATAAAAATAAGGTTAAGTAACGTTACAAGATCTCCCCCATACTGGGCTGTAGAGTGCCTCTCGATGCAAACAAGATCTTCCCCATACTCGGCTGTAAAGCGCCTCTAGGCACAATAATAATACAAATTTTTTATATAGTTTGATGTGCTAGTCGAGTCCTTGTATTCGTTGTATATATAAATTATAATAATAATGGAAGTATTTGAATACTTTTATATACATCACATTTTTAAAATAAAATAGTTTATAAAATGTTTTTTATAATAAAATTGTAATAATTTTAATTTTATTTTCAAATAAAGAAGTCTTTAAAAAAAATTTCAAAATAAATATAATAAATTTCAAAAAAAAATTGTCAATTTAAAACCTAATTTGAAATACAAAGGTGTGTACACATTCCTCCTCACGCTAAAGTTGGGAGATATGGGCAAAGAACGTGATAGCCATGAAGATAGTCATGGTTCAATTTTGAGTCAAATGAGGTGCGTTTGAATTAGTATCTTGCTAAGTAAGAAAAGGGGTCCGCCTTTGACTTTATGTTATCAATTAAAACAAATTTTAATTTAAATAAATAAAACTAATGCATGGTAAGTGTTTTACACTAAGACATAAGGGAAGAATTACCACTATAAATGGAGGTTAGATTTTTTTCATAATGGAGTTAAAGTTGGTTGACCACCTACCTATGAGATCCATATGAAAGGTTCAATAGTTAGTCAATATCACATGTTGTAGGGCCAAGAATAATAGACAAAGCCTTGTGGTGTCCAAAACTATTGCAAAAAGATGTATTGTTGGAATTTTTTCTAAAGAGGTTAAAAATATTTAGGTATGTGCTAGTCAAGTTTCTAAGAGATTAATTAAAGAATCTCTTTTAATGGCTCGTTTAAATTTCATTTAATCTTTGGTTGGTGGGTAAGGACAGTAACCTTAACATGGAGTGTGGACGTAATGTTTTAGATCCCATTGGAGAGTATGGTGTCATTTTCAAGTTGCATTCATCACCGAGGCATTGATTATGTTGCCTTCTCAAATGAGGGATTCATGTTGAGCATGTGCATTCAAAGAGGCCTATTGTCAACCCTATATGTGTTCCTTCATTTCGCTCTATGGAGTGTGTCTATGGTTTCGTTGGTAACTTTGTGGATTTTGAGCATTGAGTGATGGAATTATTGAAGAGGGTAAGGAAGCTACAAATGATAAAGGTTCTCTTTTATCAGCCATTAGGGGCGATGGTGATGGTTTCTCGCACAAATGTAGAAAATGTGTCACAAAAACAATGCTATCCTATTAATCTACTTCTTCAAGATGAGGTGAAATTGAAGGTGGGTCAATTCTAGGGTCGAAGGCTAGGGGACAAAGCTCTTAAGAATCGGGTTTGTGACTAGTGAGAAGTAATGTTAGGTTACTCTCCTATATTTATGCCCTAACCAAGGGTTGGATGGCATTTGTTTTCTAAATAATGAATGATGTGGAGAATATTTTGTCTTCCCATTGGTGATGGGGTTCGACCACAGTTTGACTCTATTATCTATGAATATATGATTGTTGTTCTTTGATGCAAAGACTAAGAAGACAAAGTTGACATTACTTTGGGTTGAGTTGTCATGTCTCTCACTAATTCAAGTGTAAATTGGTGGCCACCCACTTGTTCCACTAAGTTATAACATTCTCCATCTTCTTGGCAATTTTCTATAGTTTTTCGAGTCCCAAACTTCCAAGGGCATTTGAAGGCCCTAAATGGTGTTTTTTGGCCATTAGAGGTCCCAAGTGCTTCCGTTGCATGCCCTATCCCCTACCAAACATTGTACATCATAGTTAGGTCTTTTTGACAAGCCATCATGCACACTAAATGGAGATCGTATGCAAAAAATTGTGCCCCCATGAAATTAGCTACCCACCTTGGGGCCCACAAATCATTTTAATGCTTCATCTCCTATTATAAGGTTTTTTGATGTTTAGTGTATTTTCCTCTATGCTCATGATAAAAGGTATTTTCGGTCTCTTTATAATCATTTCTTACAAATGAGCATAGCCGACACATCTCTCTTTAAAGATAAGCTACCACCATGTGAGCTAGTTTGTATTGCTTGTAGTTTACAATATTTTTCCATTCCAATCATTAATAGAATTTGGGCTTCATTGTACTATTATTCCCTTTGCAAAATATTTGTGTGTGTTTCCATATAATTTTATGTTCATTACGTTCTCTAAATAATCCAAATCACCCACTAAGGCTTTGATAATAGGATGTATTCAAGGAAATCAAACGTGCATTAGGGCATTTTCAAGAAGTTGATTTATCATTTCATGAGATAGGTTTGATCGTTATAGCACACATATTCTTGGTGGCAATGGATTTATAGGAAGGATTATTATAAAGAAATACTTTAAAGAAAGGATAGTGTGTTTTTTTAAGCTTCTGGACTATAACGATATTCCTTTCAAGTGCCTCTGGTGTGATAAATATGGGCATTTGTCCATGTAATCACTAGTACATGTGATCAATTTTGCCACGGCAAAAACGTGGCAATATCCACGGATAAGCGTGGATATTGCCACGTCTAAGTGTTTTTTTCCCCGTGGAAACTTTTTCGTCGCAATAGCGACGACCCGTTAATTGCGTGGCAAGAGCGACGATGTTCTATTTTGCTGTGTGTATATTTCCATGGCTAGGCCGTCTCTATAGCGACGGGAATACGTCGCAATTGCGACGGCCCTTCCTAAAATGAAAAAGACAAACCCAATACCTGCGACGGTCAGACGTCGCTATATCGACAGAAATTCGTCGCTATATCGACGGAACTACGTCGCAAAGTTCCACGGAAATCCGTCACTATATCGACGGAAAGACGTCGCAAAGTTCCACGGCAAGCCGTCGATATAGCGACGCTCGCTGTAGTTTTTAAAAAAAAAAAATATATATATATATATATATATATATATATGGTCATATGATTTAAAACCTAATTAGACCGGAAATGTTTCTGCATTTCAAAGGAATGAACACATGAGATTCTTATGACAAAACAGGAATCATCTCTTTTATTATTTATCTACATTCAAACCTATCTGGGTATCAGAACTTAATACAGTCTGCTATCAATGGTTTTGTCATTTCTTTAAATCAATCCATATATAATTGTGTACTGCGCATTTGGAAAGAGTATTATTTATCACTAATCTCCCTGATCTATAAATAATAAATATGCAAGGTAATGTTTAATCCTACTATTTCTGACCATCTTCAGTTTCCATTTCTGATGCTACACCTTATGCTGAGTTGTTTCCAATCCAGTTAGTTACTCCAGCATAAGCATAATGTACAACAAAAGTTTTAAAAGTGTGTATGCCAATCTAAAAAGTGCAGTTAAAGTGTGGAATTTCAAAATAATACAATACAGTGCAGATATGGTTTTGTGATATGCAGTTTGGGAAAAGGAAGGCCCGGGGTATCTCATCACTAAAAAATGTTCAAGCTGAAACCCTTAGTTATACTAAAATAGGATAAGAATAAATACTACTAAATAGTATCACTAAAATTCTAGAACATTTGTAGGCCTCAGTGTTACAAATTTCGCACACTCATGGGACATTAACTTCCTGAGGGAATTACAAATACCATGTGTAACCTGAGATGACGTATGTGAGAGTGTCTGATGTATTATTTCTGCACCAGTACTAAATTAATATTTCATAGTCGTTGTTACCGTATGCTTCTCATGTATGTGTATGCACACTAAAAATTAACAAAAGTGTATACGATATGGTTCTAAAAGAACTATGTCCAACCTCTTCACCCTTGTCCTA
>LPNX010577906.1:0-13253 GCA_001517045.1 Pseudotsuga menziesii
CCTTATGCATTCCAACAATTTTACATGGTTCATCATCCCCCAATAAAACATGTCCAAAATCACCTGGAACATAATCATGAAAGAACTTCCTATGGGGTGTAGCATGACCTGAAGCCCTTGAATATACTACCTAGTAATCGCTAGTATTATCTAATTCAATAATCAAATCATCTTGTAACAAATCACCTGCTACACTTGATTCCTAAGTAGTNTAGAATGACCTGAAGCCCTTGAATATACTACCTAGTAATCGCTAGTATTATCTAATTCAATAATCAAATCATCTTGTAACAAATCACCTGCTACACTTGATTCCTAAGTAGTCTCTTGTTTCCTGTCTCCTTTCTTCTTTGGAGCTCTGCAGTCTTTCTTCATATGTCCTCTCTTACCATAGTTCCAACACTCTATATTTCCAAATATGGACTTGGATCTGCCCTTTCTATACTTGCTGGGATTACTTGGGATCCTTCCTCTCTCCTTTTTTCTTCCCCTGCTCTCCACGGTCAACACATTATCTGATGTCTCACCTGTTCTTTTTCTTCGCATTTCCTCGTCATCAAATTTAAGAGTGTTTGAACCAGGGACAGAGTTACTTACATCCAGGGACAAAGTTAACACCAACAACACCATCAGAGATCCATGGACAAAGTTAACACCAACAACACCATCAGAGTGTTTGAACCAGGGACATAGTTACTTACATCCATGACCAAGATATTCCAGCTTTCTGGCAACGAGCACAAGATTAGNAGGGACAAAGTTAACACCAACAACACCATCAGAGTGTTTGAACCAGGGACATAGTTACTTACATCCATGACCAAGATATTCCAGCTTTCTGGCAACGAGCACAAGATTAGAAGATCCCTAACCTCATCATCAAAGCTCACTTTTACGGAACTTAACTGAATAGTAAGCTTATTAAACTCATTTAAATGGTTAGCAATAGATCCACCTTCTGACATCTTCATATTAAATAAACGCTTCATTAAAAATACCTTGTTGGAAGCCGTAGGTTTTTCATAGAGCTTAGCCAATTCTCTCATCAAACCCTTTGTTGTCTTTTATTTTGAGATATTTAAAGCCACCAACGAAGCTAGGAAGAACCATATTATTCCCAGTGCCTTTCTNATTAGCCAATTCTCTCATCAAACCCTTTGTTGTCTTTTATTTTGAGATATTTAAAGCCACCAACGAAGCTAGGAAGAACCATATTATTCCCAGTGCCTTTCTGTCAAGAACCTCCCATTCTTCATCCTTCATAGTCATCGATTGTTCTGTTTTTCCACCCAACGATTGGTACATATTCTTCTGGTACAGATAGTCCTCCATTTGCATCTTCCATAATTGGTAGTTTTGGTTGTTAAAATTTTTGACGCTAAACTTTCCTTCTTCCGCCATTACTCCCACTTGAACCAGGAACCCTTTTTTCCTACGAGTTTACCATCCAAATAGACCTTTTGGATATGATATTTATTGTTAGAGAAACAAGATCGCAAAGAAATAACAATTATACAATTAAATTATTAAACATGATGCACATATTAAACACATTAAAAGAGAGAGACATATATAATGTGGTTCACCCAATATGGGATACGTCCACACAGAAATTGTCAGTCCTTTATTATTATACCGTCCAACAAAATGAAGTGATACAACCTAAAGCAACCCCACTGTACTTTCTCTTGACACTCTCACAGTCTCTCTCACACAATCACAGAGATTGTTTACAATGCTACAGTACAATACACANACGTGATACAACCTAAAGCAACCCCACTGTACTTTCTCTTGACACTCTCACAGTCTCTCTCACACAATCACAGAGATTGTTTACAATGCTACAGTACAATACACAACCATATTACAATTCCTTCTTTTTTTAAAGGGAATACCATGGGAAAATACCACGAGTTTCCCAAATACAATGGACCGATGTTAGGCTCCGGAATTGTCTTTTATAATGATGTTATTTACATTAATTTCTCTTCCTATCTACCATAATTTAATACATCTATGTTCGATAAGGCTATATTTTCCTTTCTTTTATTAATTAAATCTCATAAATGTAAAGTGAGCATAAATTATCCCTCATTTCTTCTGATCATGAGTTCTACACTGGATTCGATTACATGTTAGTTTACTGGTTTGGCTTACCCGTGTCTTCCGATTCTTGTTAATCCTATTGATTCGCTTATGCAAATAAAAAACATGAGTTACCAGAAGCCTTGTTAAAAAGACAAAATATTAAAGTAAATATTTTCTACCTTTTAATAAAAAATAACTATTTTAAATCCAAAGGAAACACTTATAAATAGAATTAATGTGAATAATGACAAAGTAAATATGGAAGATAAGTTATGGAAATTTAATAATATAAACAAAGTGAATTGATACGTTCCAAACTAATTTAAAAAATGTAAAAGTTATGAAATGACAAAAATTTTTAACCTAGAATATTGAGCCACCTCATAATCACTTTATTCCACATCAAACATTAACTTAACAAAATAACATGTGGAGTTTGTATTTAATTTGTTTTAAGATTGATTCAATATAACAGATTGTTTTTATGTGCAAGTCATGAGTTAACTCATGCCAAATGGATTTAAGAATCACGTGAAGGAGGCATGAATCCAACATACAGTTCAACAACCAACACTCAGCTGTCAGTGTGGCCAACAAACCAACATAAAATCCACTAAGAATCCGGATTTATGAACAAATTTTAGTTACAGGTCATTCGGACGCTCATCGAGACGCCCATTCTGACCACGTGTTTTTAAAAGATAGTAGATCTTTGGGCAAATAGAGGCGAAATTGAAAATTCCTGCACATGGGTTTTGTGCAAAATAGGCCCATTTAGGTCACAGTGAGGAATTTTGTGAAAATTCAAATCCATTTGGGAGAAAATCGTGGTTCTCTGAAACCAACTTTTCCAGAAATTGTGGTTGGTCGTTTTCTAAATATAGAACTAGTTGTAACAGCTCAGGGAATTAGGGGATTCGACTCTATCCTTCCCCACTTGGTTGTTCATGTATAAATTAGACCCTAGAGGTATGGAGATAGGGTTGCTATTGTACAAATCCATTTTTGATAATATTGAATTGCTGCTTCTAATTCAAGTTTGTTTTTATACATTTGTGACTGATTAATTCGTGAATGTGAAGCCAATGTCACCTGAGTGGGACCCTTAGTGACAAGTGTTCATTTCTGTGTGTGCAATATCGATCTTGTTCAACTGTGTTTGTGTTTCTCAGCTAAGTAATTTTGTTTCAGTATTTTAATTTCATTAATTTCAGTTTAGTAGATGTTCAGTTGTGTTTGTGCTTTCAATTAAATTCATTTTAGCTTGGTAGATTAGGAAGTTTTCCTTAGTTGCAAAGCTTTACCTAGTTGTTCATTTCCTTTTCATTTCTGATATTTATACTTTTCCCATGCATCTTTCATTCCACGTTTACTATTTGTTGCATTTACTATCACATTCCCGTCATCATTCCAGGAGACAAATTTTGGGGGCAACGTTTGAGAAAACCATAAGGAATCTGGGGAAATGGTTCGAAACCCACTTCCCAAATAGATCCATTTACCCCTAGTCACATGAAGTTTCTGAAAATGATTAGCAGATAGGGACAAAAATGTTGCCAAACATACCTATGCATTTTTCCCATTTGCATTTGATTTCATTCTTGTGTACTTTTTTGTCATCTCTTTCCTCATAGTTAGTATAGTTTCTTTTATAATTTGTTTATTTGATTTAGCTTCTTGTCATCGTTCATTTCATTGGTCCCTATAGCATATGTCATATTATGATGCTATGTTGTTAATGTAGTTTCATTTCTAGTTTTTAAATCAAATAACCGTTTTCGTGCATAGCTTATTTCTAGTTTCCTTCCTAGTTTTACAGTTTGTTTCCTAGTTTTATATTGATAATCAGACAAAGTAGTTTGTTTTAATATCTGAGTTCTGTTCATTCTCATTTTCTTATAAATTCACTTAGTTTATATCTTAGCTTGTTTAATAATGCAATAGAGAATAATTTCTTTATGATCATGAATTAGATTAAGTCATTTTACTGTCATTTCAATTACCGAATAAGTCTACTCATTGTTCTTTTTGAATTTTGTTATCATGTGCACAAAATTAGGTGATCCTAAGATCATTTAGGTTAATTTTCATTGTTTTCTCTATACAGACTGTCATTTAGACAACCTGTTCAGCCCGTCATTCAGACCTATATTTCAGCCTGTTATCCAGCCCTTCGTTTGACCTTCAGTGTTCTTAATTTGTTTTAAGCCTATTTTAAAGCTTTGTTTCTTTAGCTTTTGAATTATGTTTTGACTATGGTAATTAGATATTGGTTATGCTTATCATTAGGACCATAGGTTAGGTTGTTTAAAGTATTTATTAAAGTTGAACATTATTTCTTCTTTGCAATTATGTTAAAACTTGAAATTTGAATGCTTTGTAGATTTTAGATTTGATTGTATTTACTTAGCATTAGGATCTTAAGTATGAATTGAATTAATGATCACTAGATTAATAATCTTAGTATTAAACATTTCAAGTTCACTGATCAGTTGTTGATTAGACTAGATTTGTTAAGCTAGTTTGCTTACATTAGTTTATGATTCATCGTAAAGTATTTGTTTACACTTGGTCCTTAGATTAGTGTTTCAATCTGCTTTATACGATTGCGTAGAGTTCGATAACTAGAGTATGATATTTGGTTAGTTTGCTATTTTGAAAATATAGAGTAGTTTCGCTCATAGAATAGATATATTAATTGCTCTTTTCATTTGTAGCATAATTTCCTTTTTTACAGTAATTAGTTTCAGATTTTCTTTCCTAATTAATTTCAGTGTTTTCTTTCTTAGTTAATCACATGGTTAAGTAGATTATTATCCATGCATAAGCATATAGTTCATGCATTCATGAAATAGTTTAGTTGATTTGTTTCCTGTTTTGAATAGTTAAATTTACTTTCATTAGATTAGATTTCTTTCGGACCAAGTGACCACTTTCCTAGATTAGTTGTTGCAATTTTATTTCATAGAATAGATTAGCATAACAGTAGACTAGATTTGAATTCCAGTTGTTAAATAGTTTCCTTGCTTTCATAAGCATATATTGGATTCTTGCATTTAACTCATGATAGTCATGCATGTATTTTAACACCATGTAGTTGCATGATTAATGCATTTGCATATCTAGTTAGATTAGATTAGAATAAGCTTTAATCCTGCACATATAGTGTTTGCATCTCACATGCTACCTTCCTGGGTTGACAAATTAAGCGTTGAATTAGATAGCATATATTTTACCCAACATTTTGGCGTCTTTGTAGGGGAGGTGCTAAAAGGATTAAGTCTATCAATATAGGTTGCTTTTACATTACACAACAAGAGGGAGGGGAGAATGGTAAGACGATAGGTAAGAACCTGTGCATCCACTATAGTGGGGTGCCCCAAAGCCTTGTTGTTCCTTTTCCGTATTCACTTTCCGTAAGTTAATTTTAGATAGGTGTTTTAGTGTGATGTGATTTTATAAATTTACTTTAGTAGTAGACAGTCTTTCAGAAAAAAAAGAGAAAAAAACACATAAGATTTTTGGGTGCTGTAAGAACCCTAAAGACTAATCCTTTTGTGAAGTAGGACCTATCAACCAATGAAATGGATTCAAAGGTGTTCATTAGTATGAGATAAATTTATCAACTCTTATCAATAGTTGGGATCTTGATCTCTACCTCTCAAGAAGAGAAGCTCTTGATAGCAGTTGAGAGATTATCAGCCTCTCCTGAAACGACAAATGAACCAAAATCCCAAGAACTATAAAAATATGTTCTTTGCAAGATTGCAAAAGAAGCTGATACATTGGGGATCACATCCGAAGGAGAGAAACCAGAAGTTAAAGAGTTCTTCACATGCAAGCTAATAGATCCATCATGTTCTCAAACCACTTCTCAATTAGAAGAAGGGGATCTGTATGACATAATGAAGGGAGGTGAGTACCAGGACTACATCGAGAGATGGTTCCACGAGGTAACCTAGCCACAATACCATTCCTTCATTTGGCACCTGTTGATGCAAAGCATAGTAAGTTGGTTGAACTTCCACATTCAGGTAATCACTGCAACAATCTTTTCATATGTGGATAAAGGTACAATTCTCATGTTGCTTCACACTTGGTTTCCTTCGAAAAGCTCATATACTTGAATAAACATGTTTTCTTTATTCTTAGGGTAGGGAAATATGTATATAAATAAAATGTTTCATTCTTAGTTTAGGGGATAATGCAACTTCATTTTTTCTTATTTTTTTTCTCAAATAAAAGAACTAAAAAAAAAGATAATGGCAATGACTAAGTCGAAAAAGTTTTCTATCATTATTTCTTCTCATACATGCATATTTCTAATTATACCAGCTACTCAAGACCAACTCTAAACATCATTGGGATTTGTCATAAGTTTAAAGTCTATCTAAAACCTAGAGGTCACTCGTACGTCCTGTTGGGCCCACTATATGCTAGTTAATTAAAAATTAACATGCAGAGTGCTAAACATAAATTATCAACCCGAGGAAGTCTTTTATTTCAAAGTTATCGTGCAAGATCTATGCAAGCACAATTTCTACCTAACATTGTTATCTATTGGTATGCAATTGAAACTCCTTGTAAAGTAGATCACACATTCTTGAAAGTAAATCAAACCTCAAACCTATTCGTAAATCAAACTGTAAATCAAACACACTTCAAACAAGATCTATTCCTATGAAACAAGATCTGATTGCATAAATCTAAAATAAGTGTTGTGTTGGCCAACAATCTATCAAAATGAATGAACAGGAGAACACTATGATAAATATAATGAATAAAAACATGAACTAAATAATAAAAACAACTATGATTGATCTAATGCATGAAAGCATGAATTAACAAATAACAAATCTACAAAATAAAACACTTACAATCAACAATACCAGCATCTGCTCAGGGAAGAGGGCCCTTCCTCCATTGAGCAGAGCTGGATCTCCACAATGAAAGTCTACAACTCCAGAATTAAGAAATTTCTAGCATGTATTATCATAATGGAAGGATTACAATAGATCTCGATCAAATCCTACATCATAACATTGTGTTCTCTCCTATTCTTGAATCTCCTTTCTCGATGAGACTGATTACATATTTATACATAAAATTATCTCATGGAAATTAGGAACTGAACTCTCAACTTGTGATCTGTCACAGTTGAAACACGGCCGTAATTGCTGGCAACTTTGGAACCGGCCACAATAGCAAATCTGGAAAATACCCTCTCGAAGAACCACCTGCATATCGCAAACCATGGCTTTGTTTGGAAATTTCCTCGTGATTGAGGTAAATGAGGATGTTACACAAAAAACCTATGTCTTGGATATTCGAGATTCGTTTCCGTCGGCCCAAAAATCAAGACACGAATCAATGTGTTCTTATGTGGCATGCATTTTTGGTTAAGGCTGTAACAGTTGGCTATGAGCATATTGTATGTGACAAATCACTCCACAAACCATCATTAGTAAAATTATGCATAATAGTCTTTAATTCATCAAAGATAAAGGAAAATAATCATTATTAACCACTTAAAACATCAATGGAAGTAGCATGTTTTTTTACGCACAATTACAACAAATAGATGAAAAATGGAATGATAAATGGGTAATAATGGTAAGAAAATGGATGAAAGATATGTTGATAAGTGATGGAAAAATAGACAATTCCAGAGCCGAACATCTCCCCCAAACTAAACTTGTTACATGTCCTCATACAACCCAATACCTGTGTAGCATCCAACTAGAAAAACTCATTTACTTGTTCCTTCATTTTACCATTCGCACAGCTGTAGCTAGAAGAAATGGAGAGTTTAACAGAAATTGGCAGAGTCACTTAGCGGAGGATTTAGTAGAAAATTTGGCGGAGTCACAACCGTATTTTAGTAGAGAATTTTGTGAAAGGTTTTAGCGAAGATTTTGGCGGAGTTGTAGCCCAAATAATGCTAAATTTAGCGACGAATTTGGCGGATTCGCGGCTGAATGGAGTTGCAGCTGAATAGAACGAAAAACGGAGTTGCAACTAAACGAAACGAGAAATGGAGTCATATCTAAATGGAACAAGAAAATGGAGTTACAGCTAAACGGATCGGAAAACAGAGTTGCAGCTGAATGAAATGAGAAAATGGCAATATTTTACGGTGTTGCAACATTTTGAACGAAAAAATTCCGAAGTCATTTTATCCCAAACAACGAACTGGGTTGGGCTAAATTTTTTCAATAAATTAACTACCATTCTAGTGCATTTCCATGCCAAAAATTAGACAAACCCACATCATGGATTTCAAGAAAAATGCAAATTGGTTGTAGGTGATTATGACCATTTTCTCAAAAATCATGCACATGATTGAGCTGAAACTTACCACGGTTGTTCATCTTGGTATTATACACTTCTTGTATAAAAATCACAAGAATATAACTTACCAATTGAAAGATATGCCCATTTCAATTTCTGCACTTTTGTAGATGAACATGAATAAAAATGTGTTGCAGCTGAACTTCTTGAACCAATAATTCACAAAATACAAACTATGTTGTGCTGAAATTTTGCAAACAAGTAATTACCATTATAATGCANTCGAATAAAAATGTGTTGCAGCTGAACTTCTTGAACCAATAATTCACAAAATACAAACTATGTTGTGCTGAAATTTTGCAAACAAGTAATTACCATTATAATGCATCTCCACACCAAAAATTAGACAAACCCACATCACAGATTTCGAGAAAAATGTGAATTGGCTGTAGGTGATGATGGTCATTGTCTCGAAAATCGTGCACAATATTGAGTTGAAACTTGCCACGGTTGTTCTTTATGATGTTATGAATTCTCTGTCCAAATTTCATGAGTATCCAATTCATGGTTTGTGAGATATGCTCAATTCAAATTCAGCATTTTATGTGAAGAACAATATGCAAGAGAAATATGAATGTGAATGGAAAACCAGCAAGCATAGTAGCTCCTCCCCCAAACTGAATAATTTTTCACGTCCTCATGGAAAGTAGGAGTTGTTATCTTAGTTGGAAAGTATCCATCTCCCCCAAACTAAAATGAAAATGGAAAGGAATTGCAAAACTACTGAACAAATGATGCTACAAGTCATTGTTGAAACCATTAGATCACATAATCTTTAGCTGCTACAAAACTAAGGTACAATCCTTACCATGCGAATGAATGTGCTGAAGTCGAGCATGGAAAGAAATCATTGGATTACCAGCCATTAATGTATGCTCTTAACAAATGTGAATAAATTCACCTTTGATGACAGTGAGCTCTAAAGTACCTTAATGCATCTTGACAGGTACAAATGGATGTGTTGGAGTCGAGTCACCTGCAAGATTTGTCAATGAATCCCCATGATGAACAAAAAGGAAATCTTCCATTGATTCATGCAGATACTAGGGCACTATAAAACTCTAATCTTGATCCCAGATGATGTGTCAGAGTCGATGGGGCAATACCATTGGAAAGTGGACCTTAATGAATTCCACATCATTCAATACGAGTACACAATAAATGATTGTGAAGAATCATAGTGAAAAATAGAACCAACATGAAATTTAGAAGTGGAAAGTATATGTGAAGTCATGATGTAGTAATGATGGGAAATAAAATGGTTATGGTGACTACATAAGCAGTGGAAAATGGGACTTCGACATGAATGGAATTTTAGGGTTTTGAAATGAGGAGGGTGAATGAATCTACCATAGGGAAATTGGATTCTTGAGGGGTTTTTTTCAGCAACAATTAGTATGACAAGTTTCTAAAAATGATTCTTGGCATGTAACAATGGGACTTGAATTATTGAACATTGGTATGGTTTGCACATCAATCTATCCATTTTTTGTATTTGCTCAATCCATTTGCGAATTGATAAAAATTCCTCAAGAGTCACTCGTGCATGCATTGACCTTCTTCTTCCAAGGACCTGCAAAAACCTAGCATTTGCCTGCAATAAAACATGAGATGATGGAAGAATAGATATTATTGGTCTCTCTTCACCCAACACTTATGAAAAAAATAATAAGCAATTACTTATAAAAGAAAATTCAAAGAAAAATGAACAAAGCAAAATCCATTTTATACCTGCATGGTGAGCAATGCCCATCTAGACTCACCAACGGTATTCTGATCATAGATTCTTCGTTCCTTGTCCAATTTGAGTGATTCCAAAGCAAAATGAAATTAAATTCATAGGTATATTTCCATTAGAAACAAGTTTTTAAAATTCTATGTAATGATGTTCCAAATCACTCAGTAACAACCTGCATGACAAGGTGTTTTTTCGAATTCTGAACTAGACCAACAGTCACGGTTTTAGGCTTAACATTTTCGTTTGATAACGGATTGATGTGATTCCAATTGGAGAAGAAAGTATATTCCTGTAGGTATCTCCATTAGAAATAAGTTTTGAATCCAATAAGAATTGATGGGTCAAATAAGCCAATGAACAGTCTAGAAAATAGAGTTTTAGTAATGCAGATTTGTGATAGGCAGTCGATATTATGGTCATAAAATTTGCATACGATATCGGAATGGAGTGATTCAAATTGATTTGTAAACTAGATTCATAGGGAAATATACCAATGAATTATGTTTTTGATATATGTCCAATAAGGCATCCAAAAATTGACTGTCCCAGCTCTGTTCTTAAGCTGTCAGCTTGACACCTTGTTAGTATTTTGGCCATAAAATTTTCGCTTAAAAAATGTCACCAAAAATTTAATAAATGAAATTTGACCCCAAAAAGTGATCGGAATAGGTGTGAATGTTTTTAATGATGTAAATTTAAATATAAAACACATCCATACAAAAAATTTCAAGCATTAAGCACCTAGATTGACTTACACAGTCTATTGCAGCCGTAGCTGCAACTCTTAAAAAATGACATAATGTTGAAATAAAGCATGTGCATTTTTATGGAAAATAAGAACTAAATACATATCATGATGTGCAACACACACATATCTCAAAATCATAAATTTTTACCTGTAGCACAGTCACAGTTGGGTGTTGTAGCTCACTATCACAGTTAGTGTTGCAGCTCACTGTCGCAGCTGAGAGTAATCAGTCACAGCTGGGTGTTGCATCTCATTGTCACAGATGGGTGTTGCAGCTAGCAAATTCATGCCAAATTTCAAGCTTGAAGGGTTCCAACGATCTATCAAACACACTTCAAATAAGATCTATTCCTATGAAACAAGATCTGATTACATAAATCTAAAATAAGTGTTGTGTTGGCCAACAATCTATCAAAATGAATCAACAGGAGAACACTATGATAAATCTAATGAATAAAAATATGAACTAAATAATAAAAACAACTATGATCGATCTAATGCATGAAAGTATGAATTAACAAATAACAAATCTACAAAATAAAACACTTANTGAACAGGAGAACACTATGATAAATATAATGAATAAAAATATGAACTAAATAATAAAAACAACTATGATCGATCTAATGCATGAAAGTATGAATTAACAAATAACAAATCTACAAAATAAAACACTTACAATCAACACTACTAGCATCTGCTCAGGGAAGAGGGACCTTCCTCCACTGAGCAGAGCTGGATCTCCACAATGAAAGTCTACAACTCCATAATTAATAAATTGCTAGCATGTATTATCATAATGGACGGAATACAATAGATCTGGATCAAATCCTACATCATAACATTGTGTTCTCTCCTATTCCTGAATCTCCTTTCTCAATGAGATTGATTACATATTTATACATAAAATTATCTCATGGAAATGAGGAACTGAAATCCCAACTTGTGATTTGTCACAGCTGAAACACGGCCGTAACTGCTGGCAAATTTGGAACTGGCCGCAACAACAAATCTCGAAAATACCCTCTCGAAGAACCACCTGCATATCACAAACTGTGGCTTTTTTTGGCGATTTACTCAATAGTCAAGTAAATGAGGATGTTATGCACAGAACCCATGTCTCGGATTTTTGAGATTCATTTCCATATGCCCGAAAATCAATGTGTTCTTATGTGGCATGCATTTTCAGTTAAGGCTGTAACAACTGACTATGAGCATCATGTACGTGACAAATCACTCCACAACCTATCATTAGTAAAATTATGCATAATAATCTTTAATTCATCAAAGATAAACGAAAATAATCATTATTAACCACTTAAAACATCAATGGAAGTAGCATGTTGTTTTACGCACAGTTACAACAAATGGATAGAAAATGGAATGATAAATGGGCAATAATGGTAAGAAAATAGATGAAAGATATGTCGATAAGTGATGGAAAAATGGAAAATTCCAGGGCCCAACACATCTTAGCTTCATTATCAGAGTCTGTTGTTTAAACATATTTACTACAGGGTAGCATAATGGTAAATGAAATTCATAGTTTGTGAGGGAACACTACCATAACTCTATATGAAAAGATGAATTTTGGGACTAGAGACACCTTTCATTCATTATATTATGGCTTCATCCACATTACACTAAATCCATCAACCGTGTGTATCCTTGGTTCAGTAGATTCCTCTTGCAACCTTTATTTTGGTTTCGTGATAAAAATAAAAAAGAGACCAATTGTCCTCCAACCTATATACCATCCCATCCTGTAACATGGTTTTTAGAGCTACTCCCCTACCACTCCTTCATAGGAAAATTTATTTTTCGAATATCTATAGGGAGTGGATATTCCTCCAACCTATATACCATCCCATTCTGTAACATGGTTTTTAGAGCTACTCCCCTACCACTCCTTCATAGGAAAATTTATTTTTCGAATATCTATAGGGAGTGGATATTTGGGACACGAGCCTTTGATGCAAAACGGGTTTAAGATGTTGACCTGCAGGGGTACTGGACAAGCTTGCTGGCAGAGGGTACCAGCCTCTGGGATGACTAGGTAAACCCGATGGGGTACTGAACAGGCCCAACTGAAAGAGGGGAATCTGCTTGGGGAGGACAACTTGTTAAAAAAGAGAGAGAAAAAGAGCCTAAAAAAAAGAAAAAAAATGAAAATGATTATGTAATAATAAAGGTTGTTATGGGTATACTGGAGAAAGGTATGCATAATTGATCTAAAGAAAATGAACTCCATCAATCTGTTGTTTGAGAATTTTTGTAAGTTGCACTTAAGACCATGTTGTCTAATTCATACTATACCTAGGATAT
>LPNX010577927.1:0-20328 GCA_001517045.1 Pseudotsuga menziesii
ATCAGGGTCCTCTAGAACTACCACAATTTAGTAAAGCATGCTAACATCCCAAAGAAAAATTATGCTAGGGAAGGTTTATTCAAAGGGTGCAGACCACGAATTTAGCCCTGACAATGCATTGGGGGTAGTACACTTATGGTGAGATTATAATTTGGAGTATAGATGCAAATAGTTTTTACTGATCTCAGATTACAAGTGGAACCTGTAAATTTAACACCTAAATAATTGTAAGCAATGGTGGCCTCAAGGGTACCACTAAAGAAGAAAAGAAGCTGCCTGGAATGATCTGAGCGCCCAGAAATTCCCATAACACGCCCAGGTGCCAAGGTGTTTTAGGCCTTTTCCAACACCCTCTTTCAATGTGAAGCTCATGAGAGTGTGTTCTTATGTTTGCAATATTTTTTTCTTCATTAAGTTAGCAACAAGAGAAAGATTGTTTTGATCTTCTAACATGGGGTTAATGATTTATTTGTAATAAACCATCTTATTCTTATTCTCAGTTTCACTATAAATTTCATTAGATTAGAGTTTAAACTGTTTATAATCCCAATATATGAATTAATCTCGGTTAAATAATGTATTCCCATTGGTATTATATTTTTTCTGTAACACAAAAACTATGTGTTTAGTGTGCACTTGGCTTTGCTATCATGCTTTTTCAGTGTAGCCATTTAGGCACTCGTTAACTGTAAACTTAACCTTCATGCTAATTGTGAGTTCTATTCTCAAAAATGAATTTCACTGGCGTTGTTCATTTGACTAAGAAATCTCTGGAATAATATAATAAGGTATGGCATAATATAATTTCCATTCATCAGCTCCATCACAAATTCTTATAATTCTTCCACTTCGATTCTTTCAGAAAGTTTAGAATTATGGTCCTTCACACCCTGAGTTTCGCCCCCAATGCTGTATCCTCTTCACTTCAGCAGCTTGAAACATGAAAATTATGGTTATTACATTTCCTTTATTCTTTTCTTGATGTTAGTTCTGGTTTAATACTAGAGTAAGTGTCACGTTTTCCCTCATGGGAATATTACAATGAACCGTAGCTAGCTTAAAACAGGGATATTCAACATTTTCCAAGCTCGAAAACACTTCAGCCGAGTCCCTGTAAATGAGTTTATCTATTCTGCCAAATTTTCATAGGACTTGCACCTGATCTCATCCATGAAAAAGAGTCTTCTTAAGGCAAGACAACACGCTTGCATGGGTGAGATGGATCACAAGGGGCAAACATGTTGATGGGGGATTTGATCCTTTGCGGGTTATAAAACACTTACTAAACTTAACTAGATTTCCAATGTAGAAAATCCCTCTTTTAATAAACTTAACTAGATTTCCTATGAAGAAAATTCCACTTTTAATAAAATTAACTAGACTTCCTATGTAAGAATAGACCTTCTCTTGGAACGTGACAAAAGTAATGGAAATTCTGTTCATTGAGCTTAATTTGTTACTTTTCATCAATTAATAAAGAATACAACCAAGAAACCTGAGGAAACATATTGTCGACTTGTACTGTTCCAACTTGATTTTGTCTCAAGTACAAAAACAAGAGACTCTGCCAAAGATATGCTTTAGCTTGTCTATGTTCAGTGTGTAATCCCCAGCTATATTAATATTCAAAAGCTCATATTAAGCACACATCCGCTGTTTTATGAGGAACTTTAATTCTACTTTTTGTTCTGAGATTGATAAATGGCTGCCAGACAGAATGACTAGTACTTAGTATCTACAGCGTTCCTTTTAAGTTTTAATATTTAATTATGTTGTAGTTATTTTAACTATTTCTACACAGGGGGTCTACAACAGATCTACTGTAGCCTTCGGGAATGGAATTGCAAGGATATATAGTAAATGTTCTTGGCCACCCCTATTTTCACAGGGGATGGCTTCAAAAATTCCTGGAACTTCTCTTACTAAAAGTGGATATCCAGAACATGCCCATATCTGAGACTGAAGGAGTGCTTTGGTATTCTTTTTCCATTCTTGTTCCCTACAAGGAGATGGGGCATCATCTAATTACCATCTCTACTACGTGCTGTCCATATATATATGTTCTAAATGGAAATTATATTTACTCTTTTCTACAAAGCTCAAATCCTTGATTAACCTAACGTAAATAACTGGCAGACCTGCACCTCAAACAAAACCCTAAAGCTAAAAGTCACTTACAAATGAAAAGTCAACAACTGAATAATGGGGCTACTTGCTGTAATGACGAGCCTTAGTAAAGGGATAGTGACAACAATGGAGGCATTATTAGATTGCATGGATCTAGAGGATCAAGATGGGCTATTTGAGCTAGGTTGATGATACACTTTTTCTCTTTGTTGTATTTTCAAATTAGCGTGGCGATGTTGTACTACTTTATGCTTATTTTTCCTATCAATGAAGAGATCATTGATTCTCCAACTTAAAAAAAATCCGATTTGATGTTTGCAACGTGCATATTTATTTGATTGTATCTAAAATTACAGTATTTTAGAGTTGTATTTACTATTTTCCACTTCTATTGGCTGAGATATTTTATATGTGTGTGTGTGTGTGTATTTCAATTATGTTTTGTGTTGCCACATCCTGTCCATCCCATGCTGTCCCCATATCTCCCACCCTTTGTTGCATTTTCTTGAAATTTGGCTCTACTTTTCCAGCTGTTATTGAGATATGTTCCCATGCCTCTCAACTTAGATATGCTGCTCATTATAATTTTTAAATGTCAGAATATGCCACAATAATATATGATAATTGTACATAGCAGTATCAATCTGCAGAGCTTGGAACCGTAAATCATTGTTTTAGTTATTGTATAATTGATCACACCTATCACTTGGCTTAACTTTGCAGCATGGGAGCTATTATAAGCCTAATTTGAAATCTGATGTGAACTATGGTGTTATTTGGGGCTCAGATGCTGCTGCCATGAGCAATAAACCGTTATGAACCCAAGAGACTGCACTGACAACAAGGTGATATGTCTATAGCAGCAGATCTAGTGCTGCTTGTTAATGGAAACAACAATAAATTGGACAAATGCAAGTACAACGGTATAGTCAGCAATAGTAAAAATATAACAGCATTTAACATAGTAATCTTCAAATCTAAACATCTAGCTGACAGTAGTTATAATTCTGTAGCAAGATCCAAACTATTGCAGAATCCACCTTGTTTAATAAGGTATGGCATCATTGCTTTGTAAATTAAAATTTGACTCTGTAGAGAGATGTATACATTATTGAAACATTATTCCCTTTTCCAGAAAGCTCAGAAAGCAGAGGCAACTTGTCCCTCTTACCCCTCCTGCTCCACAATCACAAAAGAAACGACTTAAATGAGAGTAAACAACTCTGTGACCCCTGTGGCACACCCTGGTACAAATAGAACAACACCATTTAGAAACAGTCAGATTACAAGTGTAGCAGAAGTACCAATGTTGTTCCATAAAGTTGCTTCCACTAGTGGTGAATGTACAAACTTTTGATGCAAGTGACCATTCACTGTTACTCTAATCAGGCCTTATTTAACACAAGTGACCTTGTGCAATGAAACAATTAATATCCAAAGGGCCTAGCCTAGGATCATGACTTTGCCTATTACTCAACAAAATAATGAGTTCACATCCAAAATAGCTCATTTAGTTATGACAAAAAATGACGATATGTAAAATAGAATGGTTTTGAGTATTTATGCAAGACAACTGAACAACCTTCTGTAAGAGGGGTTGGATTGGTTTAATTCCTTTTTTTATTATGAAAGAGGTTAGCCAAGAGCAGTTTCCACCCTTGGGGAGACTTGTGGGATAAGGAGATGAGACAGTGGTTGAATTAAAGAGAAACCAATCTTACATAAAGATTGCCAACAGCAGACAAGCAAGCTTTATGCTGTTAAGTTCCACTGGAGGACAACTTACATTGCTGAGGGTAGAAAAAATATTCTCTGCCATTTTGATTTTTTCAAATGCATTTGAAGAATGAAAAGCCATTTGTCTTGATGATATATAACATAGTGTAACAGTTAGTAAATGAACTTTTGTTCATTTTAGGGTCGTTGGAAGTTGACTTAGCTACTATACATCATTTTCAAGCATGCTTTTAGGGTAATATCCAAGGGAAGTTCATGGTGGCCTTTGGGATTTATTACAACTTATTTTTCTTAGTACATAACCAAACTTGCATGTTTTCCTTTGGCTGTAACAACTGTCCTCTAGTTAATCAAACATGCATGGGTTAATTTGAGAAAAGCTCATTAATTCTTTTCAGAACTTACAAATAGGATTCCATCAGAATTGATTAGATTTCATAGGTTCTCTTTATCATAGTCTGTTTTTAGTAACATGTTGAATTGAAACAAATTTGCTTCTGAATCTATACTCTCGTTTTTGTGGATTTTTTTTGGCATGCAGTCAAAATGCAATCCGACTTGAAGAAAAGGAGAGAAGTGAGAAGGAGAGGTTGCATCAAATTATGGATGAGGCAGAATCATTTAGGGAGGAATTCTACAGTAAGAGGAAGATCCACTGTGAGAAAAACAAAAACAACAACAGAGAAAAAGAAAAGGTGATCTACATGTATATTCTGCATAAATCTATCTTGTTTTATATATTTTTGTATCTGCTGCGATGTGATGATGAACAAAGAAGATTCTTCTTTAAGTGAAGTTTTAACTTCTATTTTGGCTGTAGATAGTCATGGGATATGATTATCAAATATTTTGCATAAATTTGATACACAATTTTTGTTTTCATTAGTATGGTCATATTGATCAGGTGATCTTTCTTTGCATTGTAGTAAGTCTAAGATGCTTGATTTGCACATTTAACTTTGGCTTTCTGTATGTGAGGCCACACATTTCCTACAATTGCTATCTTCAGTCATCTAATTGCTATCTGTAGGAAATGATCACAGTCAATGATTTTATGGAAGCCACAATATGTTATTTATATAGTTCATTCATTTTTCCAAGGAAAACATTGTTAGATTCCCCCCCACTTACCTGGATTATCGGGATGGAGGGAAGCTCAAATGCCAGCGACAATAGCGTCCCCGTTGGCGGCATGCCTTGGTTGGATGCATTGCTTGATTGAGCTAACCCTTGTGGCTTTTATATTTTGGTTTTTGCTGAGGTTCAGTGAGTCACTGCAAGCTCTGGGCTAGGTTAGCCCTAATGACTTGTTTCAAAAGGGACTTGACAAGACTATTGAAGAGTTGGAAGTCATTGTCAAATCTCACACACTGTTATTCCTGGGGTTTGCATTTTTTTTTTTAAACTTATACAAAGCGTGGATACAGCGACGGACCGACGTGGATATAGCGAACGCCAGGCGTGGATACAGCGACGACTCAGCGTGGATACAGAGACGGCCAGGTGTGGATACAGAGATGGCTAGGCGTGGATATAGCGACGGCTTAGACATCTAACGAAATATAGAACATTGTCGCTCTTGCAACGCAAATTAGGGGTCATCTCTATTGCGATGGAATTGTTTCCATGGAAAAAAAAACACTTAGACGTGGCAATATCCACGCTTTTCCGTGGATATTGCCACGTTTTGCCGTGGCAAAATTGATCACTTTTACTAGTGATCCCACTTGAGAACCAGATCTCCCACTTCAAACTCTTTTGTTCCTGCCTTATGTTTGTCAAACCATCTCTTTATTACCTTCTGTTGTTGCTTAAAGTGCTCTCTGGATTTAGATCTAGCCTCTTCTGCTTTCAGGAGATTATTTATCCTTATTTGCAAAACTTCATCATCCGACCCTCTAGACTCTTGAGCTATTAGGGAAGAAGGTAGCATGATATTGGGAGGAAGAATGGCTTCTTTACCGTAGATAAGGGTATATGGTGACACTCCTATAGCAGACTTGGGTGTGACTCTATCATCCCAAAGGGAATTTGGTAGCGCTGAGTGCCAACTCCTCTGGTTTTCTATTACAGTCTTCTTTAAAATTCTAATCAGATTTTTGTTAGAGGATTCTACCAGGCCATTTCCTTGTGGGTAGTAATTAGCAGAATAATGCAATTTTATCCCTTTATCATGAGAAAAAGCAGTTAATTTAATTGATGAAAATTACTTAGCATTATCAAAGACTAACGAAATTGGAACTCCAAACCTGGTCATGATATGATCTTGTAGGAAACTGATGACCGCGTCTTCATTTATCTTGTGCAGCGGGATAGCTTCGACCCAGCGAGTGAAATAATCAGTTGCGGTCAGAATGTACTTGTGTTGCAGGGAGGAATTTGGTTTTATTTCTCCAATAATATCCAACCCCCATTGATCGAATGGTTCTGTAATCATCACAGGTTTTAGGGGTGCCGCTACTCTAGGTTGTCTCCCACTACACCTTTGGCAAATATCACACTTCCTGACATGTGCGTGTGCATATTTGAAGAGCGTAGGCCAATAGTAACCTGCTCTGAGAATTTTGTGGGCTGTAGTGTCTCCTGAATAATGTCCCCCAGCAGGCCCGTCATGTAAATCTGTCATTACTTTTCCTGCATCTTCTTTCTCTAAGCATCTCAGAAGAACTCCGTCATAATTTTTTCTGAATAATACTCCTTCAACAATTTGATAGGAAGCTGATTTAAGATGCAGTGCTCTTCTTTGCTTAGAATTCCAATGTTTGGGAAACAGCCCTGCCTGCAGGTAATGCACGAGGTCTCTATACCAACACTCTGGAGCTGTGAACAAAGGACATACCTCCATTACATGTAATTCGGCTTCATCCTCCCAGGCGTGTTCTTCATTTTTTCCATTTTCAGTCATCAGTTTGCACAACCCTTGTCCCTTAACTATAGAAGCTGGCTTGAATTCAAGGTCGTACTCTTGAATATCTGTTACCCAGTTGCCCCTTCTTTCTCCTAAATCTTTATGTACAAGAAGGGATATTACAGCTGGGTAGGGGACGATCACCTTGGTTCGATTTTTTAAAATATAAGGCCTGAATTGCTTCACTGCTTTGAATACTGCATAAGCTTGTTTATCAATGGCTGGGTAATTTAATTCGGACCCTTGTAGACCAGTGCTCATGAAAGATATTGGGAATTCATCCCCCCTATCTTCCTTTTGCATAAGCACAACTTCCAGTGAATCATCGGATGCAAAGGTATATAAAATAAAATCTTTGTCGAAATCTGGGCTTTTCAGGGAGGGTGCGTGTGCAACAGCAGTCTTGATTTTGCTGAAGGCATTCTTTTTAGTCTTAGTCCATTTGAATTGTGCATTTTTCTTCACCATTTGCTGTAGAGGCTTGACAATCTGAGCGAAATCAGGCACAAACCTTCGCACGAAGTTAATTGTTCCCATAAATGATTGCATCTCTTTTTTATTATGGGTAAGGGAATCTGTTCAATGGCCTTGATCCTTTCCGGATCGATAGAAATTCCCTTCTTTGAAACTATGTGACCTAGCAACTTGCCCTCCATGACAACGAACACACATTTCTTGGGATTGAGTGATATGCCATATTTCCGACAGCGTTCAAAAATATGCCTTAAGTGAAACGCGTGCTCTTATTTCCTCCTTGAAAATATCGTAATATCGTCAAGGTACACTACAATACTACGGCCAATCAATCCACGGAAAGCTATGTCCATAGCCCTCTGAAACGTCGCCCCAACATTTATAAGCCCAAAGGCCATCCTTCTGTAGGTAAAGGTTCCCCATTTGGTTCTGAACGTTGTCTTCAATCTATCTTCCTTAGCTACTAATACCTGATTGTAGCCAGAGAAACCATCTAATAACGAAAACAATTCATAACCTGAAACCATTTGTAGCAGTTGCTCCATGGGTGGAACAGGATAGTTATATTTGTCTGAAGCACGGTTTAAATTCCTGAAATCCACGCAGAGTCTAATTTCTCTAGATTTTTTCCTCACTGGTACCATATTTGACACCCACTCAGAGTGTCTGACCTTAAAAATGATTCTAGCATCCAATAATTTCTTCACTTCACTCTGAATCAGCGGTTCCAATTTTGGATGCATTTTTCTTAAAGGTTGTTGATACGGCTTGACACCAGCTTTGATAGGAATAACATGTTTGATGATGTTGGTGTCATATGTTTTCAGATCTTCATATGTCCATGCGAAAACATCTTTGTATTGTTTAAACAGAGTGACGAACTTGTCTCTTTCTGCTGGTGAACAACATTTGCCGAGATTCACAAATTTAGGATTCGTCTCAGTCCCTAAATTTATCAGCTCGAACTGCAGATATGAGCTGTGGGTCTTCACGTTGGCTGGTCTTCTGAACTTTTCATTTAAATCGAACATTCTTTCTAATGTTCTGACTCCTTTAGGGATGAAATTATCATACTTCAATTCGACCTGATGTTCTTCATCATCTATAATTGCTCCTTTAAAAACCTCATCATTTGTTAAACATTCTATAATCTGTTGGTCATCATCAAACTCTCGTAGGTTGGTAATCATATCCGGTACATAGGGCCTGAAAAGTAATTCAACAGAACATCGATTATTAGTGGGTACCAACCTAGCGGCTGATGTGGCCAACAGGTCAGCTGCTGCATTTTTAAGCCTTGGAATTGAAATAATATTGAATGCATTAAAACATTTAAGCAGGTCCCATACCTCATTTTGGTAATCCTTTAAGTGAGGAGAAACACAATGTATTTGATTCCAGATTTTTTTCACAATAATTTCGGAATCTCCAAAAACTTTTAGATTACTTACCTTTAATTCAATCGCTTTCCGTAAACCCTACACCAGCGCTTCGTACTCAGCTGTATTATTCGTACACTCAAACTCTAATCTACATGAGAGAAAATGTTTATTCTTCTGGGGGTCGATCAGGACACAGCTGGCCCCTGACCCTTCTAACGTCTTAGAGCCATCAAAAAACAAAGTCCAAAAATCACTAACTACTGAATGCAAATCTATTCCTACTGCTAAGTCTACTATTTTACAGTCGATTTCATGAACCTGTGAGAATCGAAGGAGATCAGGCTGAGTGTATGATGTGTTGCTGGCTTCTTCTGCTTGGTAATTTCCTGGTTCCAACTCAATAAAATAGTTTCCCAATACAGAATCCACTGGTTCATTCTTCTCATCCAGTTGAGTAACGTTGTATTTCATATGAGGCTCCCTCAAAATCTTAATTTGGTTCGGACTTCCTTTATACGGAAACCACAGATGTGACCAATCAGAAGCAAAATATCCATTGAGTTTAGCTGACCAATCTCTGCTCAGGAAAAGACCATATGTGTTTGGTATATCAGCCACCACAATATTAATGACTTGACACACTTTATCATTTGATGCCAAACGGACTAGGACATCCTCCATCTCACCAATTACCTTTACATCCGTTCTGTCCAACTGAACAATCCTCCACGTGGATGGCTTAGGCTGCCCATTTATCTTTTTACAGACTGATATTGGCATGACATTAACGGACGCCCCTGAGTCTACCAGACAATTATGTACATTATGATTGAAAATTTCAAAAGTGAGGAGGAAAGGTGGTTGTTTGCTCTTAGACTTACCTCCAATGCTGGTTTCTCCGATTTCTTCTTCTTTCTGAGGTTGATTGATAGTGGGCATCTTCTCGTCCAATGCTTCAAGTGCTTTCAATAGTTTTTCTTTTTGCTGCGGCACTTTACACATTTCAAATAGTGAAACGTTTGCCCTTGCCTTCTTAATATCTTCCAAGATGTCGTAATCCATCTGTTGTTCAATGGGATGAGGTTTATCAGCATTCATCTTTTCTTCATTTGGCTTGGCCAATGTATTATTCTGCTTAGGATCTTGGCTGGTAATAGTGAATTCTGGAATTTTATCAGCTAAGGATTTATTTTGAAATTTCTTAACATTCTTTTGCAGCCTTTTGATCTTTGGGAGAATGAGACTGTCTTCTTTAACCGCCCCTTGGCTTCTTGTTGTAACGTTGGTTTCCATGATGTCTTTTCTCTGATTCTTTTCCTCTTCAGCATCAAATAATGAAACAGAATTCCATAGAACCATGGTTTCCTCTTTTGGTTCCTTCGTTGAAGTGGTACTCTCTTTTCTTTCGTCATCTCCATCTTCTGTTAATCTAGAATCCAACAGCTAATTCATGACCAACGTCACCAAGTTTATCCATTGGGGACAATTCTTTTCAGAGTGTGGTTGTTGGTGGAAAGTGCAAAAATTGTCCATGCCTACCTCCGTTAAATTCATAGATGCAACATTGTGAGGAGGAGGTTGAGACTGATTGCTATCCTCTCTTTTCTTATAATAGGGCTTATAGAACTTTTGTGTTTCCTTCTCTTTCTCCAAATCTATGATTTTGTTGGAAAGCTTCTGCATCATTTTTGCCATATTTTTAAAATCTGGTGACTTCTCTTCCTTAGGCTTAGTAAACAATAAGGCTTTCCTTCCCGCACCTTTCTCTCCTGACTGTTCTGGATAATCTTTGATACTTTCTCTTTCAGCCTCCACTACTTCTGCCTCTACATAGGTTTCTACCAAAGTAGGCTTGGCCCTTATTTTGGCAAACATGGCCAACTCACGGCCTAAAGCTGAAGTATAATATTCAATCAGGACCTTGTTTGAGGGTTTATCCGTTTCAGAAAAATTCTTCAGATAGGCTACAAACCTTTGTGTGAAACTATGCACCTTTTCCTTTCTCTCTTTCTTTAAGGCACATAGCCCTTTCATGAGGGCTGCATGAGTCTTCTGAGTTGCATATTTACTCCTAAAGATCCTTTCAAAGGTATCCCAATTAGGAATAGAGTTTGCAGGCAACCCAAAGTACCATGATGTTGCAGCTCCCTTAAGGGTATGTGGGAACAGTCTGCAGACTACATCTTCATACTCCCTGGCCCTTAATCCTTCTATTGCCAAATAAAAGCTTTGTAGGTGGTCATCTACTAATATCTTCTCACATGGGTCGAACTTGGGCAACATCTTGTCAAAGGCCTAAGCTAGATCATGTAATGGAGGTGTCAGGTTTAACGGTGATCTAGCTCTCCAAGCAAGTGGTGGATTTGGTGGGTTGGGTGGTGGATTAGCATTTACTCCTACCATGAGTCTAGGTGGAGAGTGAGGAGGTGAGCCAATAGGAGTGTGAGCAGGAGAACTATGAGGGGTATCTAGGCCTTCTTGATTCAAAGGTAGCACAACCTCCTGTAAGGCTGTTTCTACAAGTTCTTCCCAGTCTCCAACCAGCACTGAGTCTTCTACTATAGGACGATCTTTCCTTTTATACTCTCTTCTGGGAAATTCAGGGATGATTGGCAATCCTCCAATATTCTTTACATATGCTCTGGTGTGTCTTCTCAGGTCATTAACAACTTCGTTGCCAACTGAATATAGATGTTCTCTATTCCTTTCTTCCAGAATTGGATTATGTAGCCCATTGCTTTCAGAACTGTTACCGGTGGAATAATCTTGAGAAAACGGGTTTCCTCGACCAGCCATGCACTGGCGGCCCTCCTTCTAGCACCAGAACTGTTGAGGCCTGGAAATTCGCAGGCAACAACAGCAAGGGATTCTCCCAAGTCAACGTTCCTAACTAGCCCGTGACTGTTTGGTATGGGGAATCCGTCCGGTTTGTGGTCCGGCTACCGTAGGTCAAAGTGACAAAAACAAAGGATTTACCGGTTGCGGCCCGATCCACCATGTATATTTTTGTATTTTTTTTACTTAAGTATGATATGCACGTGCCTAATTAATAATGCAGGGCGATAAAGATGCAAAGAGTAGTCACAATGTGATGCGCAGGTTCTTACCTCTCGTCTTGGAACTCACAAGCATCCAAATCATGCAAGGAAATAAATACTAACTAAACTATCTCTAGAGAGCTGGGTATTCATTCATGAGTAATGCACCCCTGTTCATGTGTTATGGCAAATCACAGATAGCTATTCTTATAAACAAACATATAAACATGAAGAAAAGTATATATGATAAGATAGCTCATCAACAATTAAAAATTCCATTACTCACAGTGGAAAAGATGTCATAAAGGTACTGAAGAACATTCAGACAAGAACATAGGTTCAAGAAATTAGAATGCTCTTATAGCTAATGAGGCACAGCTGAAAACGAAATAGTTCACATTCAACATTGCTCATTTAATCATATTGACATATTCCACACAACACTTCCTCCAACAGGCAAAATTTGCAGTCTCTAGTTGTAAAACAAAATAGTTCCTCTTACAAGCATTAAGTTACAAGTTTTTCCAGGGAAAAAAGCCCCTGTAATTTCTAACTTTCGAATATTTAAACAAAATCAGCAGACCGCTTGGGTTCCCCCCAAACGTGTGACTCGTCGGTTCTTCGAGCGTTTCATATTCCTCCTTTCATCTTTTCTTTCTATGCTCATGATCAGCTGAGTAATTGCTGGACCTTTCAGATCTGCGTTTTTTATTGCTTTCGATTTTTGTCTTTTCCTTCGCTTGTCTCCCTTGCGACTCTGTCGGTTTCGATTTGATTTTTTATTTTTTTTACAAACTGTCAAGCTACGCCTTCACACCGTGATCTCCCCAACAGTCCCTACAATCAATTACTGTGCATCATTCATTGGAATGGCATTTTAGAACGCTAACTTAAACCACCTGAAACGGCTAATCCATAAGAAAACGGCCAGGTGCATCCCTTGATCTGAGAATTTTAATAAACGGAAGAGTTTTGACTAAGCCTCCAGCGGGAAAGTTCTAAATAAGAATTCAGAAGGATATCGACATCGTACGCGAAAAGGATTTCCTAGCCGCAACGGCGAAAAAGGAAAGGGTAAGGATACGCGACCCGCGGGCGGGAAAACTCTCAATCGGAAGTCGGAAGGTTTTACACTTCGGAAACTTAATTACTTTGGGAGCCACAACGGTGGAAGAAGAAAAAGTTACAGGCAAGCGACTAAAAGACTGATGCATCGGTTGGCGAAGCATTTTAGACTTCGGGTGCTTAGTCAATTTGGGAGCCGCAACGGCGGAAGAAGAAAGGTTATAGACACGCGACGCATATTGGAGGGCGGAGTGCTTTATACTTCAGAGGCTTAAACTACTTTGAGAACCGCAACGACGGAAGCAAACCAGGAAAGCAACCTCCGATCTAAGTGACGAAAACTTCAAACCTGGCAGCGATTGAACTGTTTCGCCTCTTAAAACAGTGCTTTGCAAATGACAAAAACCTGATCCACGTTAAACTCAGCAAAAACAAACTTTAAAAACTGAGATTTATAACAATTCCACACACGAGCAAAAATTAAGCCAGATTATTTATAATCATCAAACCTATCCAAACTTAAAGCACGACCACAAGGTTCAAGGATCCAAACAATTAAAACAAACAATGCTAAATCACGAGGAGGGGACCAAAATTTAAGAAATTTGGGGAAACAGTTGCAGCCGCAACGGAACGATATTCTTCATCCATAGCTGCATCCTAATCTGGATTTCCTGAAGCTTCTGCAAAATTTTCTGGATCATGATTCTCGAAAACTTGAGCCAAAAGAGAAGAGGCTCACTGAAATGGAGAACATGTTTGACGTTGATCTCTAGGATCACTGGCAAGATCACCAGCTACTTCACATGTTGAACGGACCCATCGAGGAAGTATTGGTGTTGGTGCAATTGGAGGAACATGGTCAGGTGCAGGTGGATTTTCATCCTCACTGTCATCCTTAGAAACTGGAGTTGGAAACCTATCAAGGAAGCTGGAAGAAGAGGAAGAAGAAGGCACAATCGCCGAATCAGGCTCGCAGGCCAAAGATGGCACACCCGCCAAGTTAGGCTCGTAGGACAAGAGATTTTGATCAAATTTAACATCTCTTCTAATGATTATATCATGAGAATGTGGCTGAATAATTCTATAACCTTTTACATATTCAGAATATCCAACAAATATGCACTTTTCACTTTTAGGCTGCAATGCTTTCCGTTTTTCATCTGGAATGTGAGCCCATGCTTCACAACCAAACACACATAAGTGACTTACATCTGGTTTAATTTTACTCCATGTTTCTTCTGGTGTTATACCCTGTAAAACTTTAGTGGGTGTGCGATTAACTATGTAATTTGCACAAGTTATGGCCTCAACCCAATATTGAAGACTTAGTCCTTTAGATTGGATCATACAATTAGCCATTTCTTTTAAAGTGCGGTTCTTCCGTTCAGCTACACCATTTTGTTGTGGTGTATATGGAACAATGTGTTGTTGTTGGATTCCTTGTTCAGTGCAAAAAGTAGTGAACTTGTTGTTAACATATTCTCCTCCATTGTCATATCTTAACTTAATAATTTGATGACCAAATTTTTTTTCAACAAGGGCCTTGTAGGCCAAGAACATGTTAAATACTTCGCTCTTAAGTTTTAGGAAGTAAACCCAAGTGCATCTGGAGTAGTCATCAATGAAGGTTAAGAAATATTTGAAACCAGAAAAGGAAGCAGATGGAAGAGGGCCACACAAGTCACTATGCACAAACTCCAAGGGAACCGAGGCATGCCAAGAGGCACGTTTGTCAAAACTATCCCAATGATGTTTTCTGAGTACACAACCGAAACAAACACCATCCTTACAAGATACTAGCGGAAGACCAGTCACCATATTGTCTTTACATAGTTGTTGCAATAAGCGATAATTTAAGTGACCAAATCGCTTATGTCAAAGTTTGCTCAAGTTATCACTATGAGCAACAAAAACTGAAGGAAAAGGTGATGACCCAAAGTTGTTAAATTTGTAAAACCTGGTAATATCATCAACAGTTCCAGTAGCAAGGATATTTTGAGGATTTTTAAAATCCTTGGTTACAACTTGGTGAGGTGTAAACGTCATAGTTTTACCTTCACCTGAATGAGTAATTGTTGATGTATATGTAACTTCGGAATGTATTCTTCTATGTATCTTATGTATGATAACTCGATGTTTATTCCGGGATGTTTCTATTATGTATTTGAGTCATGTTGTCATGCCCCGATGTTCCGATCGGGAGGATCTATAATGTAAACAAGTCATGTCAAGTCATTAGGTAAGTCCCCACAGTTTCGGGGCACTTGATTTATTATACACTAATTAAGGTGTAGGCTCGAGTAAGTAATTGTTAAGTTGGGCCGACATGATTGAGTGCACTTCAAGTGAACGGAAGAATATAAATAGAGAGTGAGACTCTCTATTTATTACACACATCATTCACTCTCTTAAGTGAGGCGCACTTGTGGAGGAGGAAATATACTGGGACTAGAAGGCCACTGCTGTTGGGAGATCTCTTACTGTTTTGGTGTTGATTTTATCTCTAAGGAAGTTGCGGGGTTTTCTCCTTTATGGTTTCCCCAAGGAAAACTCTTTGCGTCTCTTGTCTCTTGTGATTTGCTTATGTTTTATTGCTGTGCTTGTTATTCTCTCAGTGAAAAGATCCTAAGATCAGAATGCTAGCTTAATGTGATGAAAAACTAACATGGTATCAGAGCTAACCTAAGAAGAAGACATTATGCAGCTACAGGAACTAGGGATTCCTAGTTTTTGGATCTTCCTCCACATATTTTCGGCAAAAGTAAGGTGGAACAACTCTCCTCCTTAGGGCGCATCTTTATGTCGAAGCGGAATTTGATTCCGAGCATTTTCAGTCTTTGATGCGGAAATTAGGGCTTTCTACAGAAGATGAATTTTTTGAGTGAGACCAGCATAGGGTTATTCTCCTCATCAAAACCAAATTTTAGAGACCTGGATCAAGAAATTTGGTTGGTTAAAACTCCAGGAAAGTCAAACCCTAGTTTGACCCTGAGCTAGGAGAAACCCTAAATACTAAAACTGCTAAGTTTTGGTACAGTCACTATATTTCGATATTGGCGAAGTCTCAGAAGCTGAAAATTTCAGGGGATAAATATAAAATCCTGATGAAGCCTGTGTCCAAAAATAAGACTCAGATTCACTATACTCCAAAAGATATGATCTCTCCAAGTTAGGGTTCTAGCCTCTTCCAGAATTCATCCCTAAACAGGACATATGGGGAGATATGAAATATCTTGAGCTGCAGAGGTCCAAATGGAATTCCTGAAGATGCTCTAGAAAGGGAATGGACTTTAATTTTGTTGGTCTGAATATCAGACTCAGAAGATGACCAGTGACACGTGGCATTCCGTACAAATTCGTTGTTTTGAACAGTCCTGTAACAGGTCACCTTGGGAAAAGGATCATAAATCCCAAATGGTTAAACCAATTCTAATTAAAATTGCAGTGTTGGATCAGGGACATGCGAGGTTACATCAGTACAAAATTTTAGACACATAGGAGCAGTAATTTTGGAGATATCACAGAAACAGTAACAGGCATTTCTGCAGAAGAAATTGGAAAATTAGGGCTTCTTGTTCCGGGAGCTTCCCTCCACTGTTTTCAGAAAAGGAGTACATTGGACAGCTCCATTTGAAGAGATCTATCTGTTTATCCAATCAGATCTAAAAGATTCCAAATTTTTAAAATTAGGGTTTCTGTGACAAACCCTAGATCAGCGAACTCCGGGACAAGGATGGACACCTCAAATCGGTAAGATCTAATCCTTTGCTATTTCCATTTGAGGTTCTCATTTCAATATGATATATCACATCATCTTGGTGACAAGCTTGCGGAAGTTGACAACTTCCAATCCTGGAAGTATATGATCTCTCTGAAGAAAATGGATTGGACACCTACATGAGTATAGAGGTTCCAGTTTCAGAGGGAGACGAGGTTAGAAGCCTTTCACAAGAAGAACTTTGTCAAGGCCAAAGAAGACATCATGCTCATGCTGCAAAGGATGATGAACCATCCAGAAAGAGATCCAGATATGAAAGTGAAGATTCTTCAAGCAAGGATGAATATGATCTGATATCAGCTCTCGCAGGTAACATATCTCATGGAAGTGATGAGTGGCTTATAGACAGTAAGGCTTCCAAACTTATGACGGATTCAAGGAATCCTTTGTAAGACTGTTGGAACATGAATCACCTCACAAGGTGAAACTAGGAGATGATTACCAATATCCAATAAAAGGTAGTGGGGAATCTTCATACAAGCTATACCCTGGTAAGTCTCTAACAATGAAAGAAGTATTGTTTGTTCCAGGACTCAAGAAGAACCTTCTCTCCATTCCAGCATTGATGCAAAAGGAATGCGGGTTGCATTCATAGATGGTCAAGTCATCATATGGCAAAAAGGAAAGACTATCGATGATGCAGTAGTGGTTGGAGAGCAAAAAGGAGGCTTGTACAAATTGAAGGGCTATCCAGAACAAGCCTTGATACATGAAATAGTAGAGCCAAATGAGCTTTGGCATAGAAGGCTTGCACACGTGCATTACAGAGCACTACCTATTGCAAGCAAAGCTGTTGAAGGTCTTCCAGAATTTCAAGCTATTTGAAGGGAAGAACAAAAATCAGAATATGACCTAAAGAAACCAGTTGAAGAATGTGAAGATCTAGAATGCAGAGACCATGCAGTCATAAGAGTCTCTCAAAATCAAGAACAACTTGAAGCAGAAGTGAAGAATGCAGAAGTGGTGATGGCCACCTTGAATGGCCTCCCAGGATCGTGGAATTCATTTATTCAAGGAATGTGTTCCAGAAGGAAGTGATTACTTTCAGCAGACTTTGGAAAGAAGAAGCTTGAATCATAAGAAGAGAAGAGAAGATGGGAGCAATTGAAGATCAAGATCTCACCATCCAAAGAAGATCCCTCAAGCAATGAGGAATATGAAGAACTCGACTCTTGAAGAACTTCTTATCCTCCATATCATTTGGATAAGAAATGATGCTACCATGAATCAAGAAGACGATGAAGCTGAAGGATCAAGAAGCAGTCTACCCACGAAACAAATAAAGATACATATTTAATTGTTATTTAATGATATTGTTTTGTTATGCATTTGTTTATATTCAGTTGATGTATTATGCATGATAGGATATTTGCATTAACGACACTATACTACTAATATGCATGTGATGGGTAAGTAGCTCATGGTGCTATACAACTCTCCATTGCTACTTATCTAGAATGAAACCTCTTTGCTGACATATTGGATTAATGCACAATCTCAATGTTGTCCTGGTAGAGATGGAAGGAATCTAGAAAGTTTCAGTGAGATATGGATGAATGTTGTATTGGCTAAAGTAGTTGCATGATCATATATTTATGCATAAGTGTTTGCCAGTATAAATATTCCTTATGAAATGTTTCTAACCATACAATTGCATTTGACTTGTAGGAAAGACCGCATACATAATCGCCTACAAGCAAAGAAGAATGAAGACTTGTTCCGAAGAGCAAGTGACGACATTTCAAAAAGAAGAATAATATGACGAGTGCAGTGACATCATTGATACAGAACCTTCCAACCACCAATTAGAAAGGGAAGACCAGTTCAAGAAGAATGATGTCTAGGATGCAGTATCGACACATAAAGAGAAGTTCGTAGTTCCATCATGCAGTAGATGGAAACATCGTGGGATACAAAGAAAGATTCGTAGCATGAGGCTTCTCACGAAGAGAAGGCATAGTATACGAAGAAACATTTACAGCTAATAGAAGTGAAGTCACATGACATGCATAATCATGTGTGCAAATGAAAGAAGGCCTTGTACGAGTTCAAAAGACACCCACGGGATAACACATACATGATGAGCTTGATGAATATCTTAACCTTTGCTACAAAGTTGATAGAGGATGACAAGCCCACAAATGGGTGCAAGATGAACTTTTGAAGAAGTTCAAGATAGAGGATCTTAGTATCCAGTGATCCTAGATGGATACTACTTGTCACTCCAGCACATAATGTTTTGGTGCATAGAGTATGGAAGACAGAGGGAGTATGATGCTCCGCTTCAGAGAGAGTGATTGCAGAAGATCCTGAGGTTCGACGTGGTACGACAGGATGGGAAGATTACTGATGATTCTAGGCTTTACTAAGAGTAAAGCGGCTTCCAACCTTTGATCCAAGGTTGAAGGTGGAAGACCAGTGATGCTCCTGTTATGTGTCGATGCACTACTATTCTAGGTATGGAGGTGTGGCAGAGTACAAATGGGATCTTCCTTGGACAAGGGAAGTATGCAGTAGAGATCCTGAAGAGGTTCAGGATTATGGACTGCAAGGCGATGGCCACACCTATGGCATCGAACCTGAAGCTATTGAGTGATGCTTCATCAGAGTCGGTTGATGCTACGATGTATCGTCAGATGTTTGGGTCATTGATGTACCTGACGAACACGAGACCAGATATCTGCTTTGCTGTGAACACCTTGAGCCAGTACCTGACAGATCCGAGAAGTGTTCACTTGACTGCTGCAAAGCATATTCTGAGGTACCTGAAGGGTACAATTGATTATGGGCTCAAGTACGATGCGAATCAGAGTATTAACCTGGAAGGTTATGTTGATTCAGATTGGGCAGAGAGTGCCATCGACAGGAAGAGTACTTCGGGATGCTGCTTTAGTATGGGATCAGGTGTGATCTCTTGGTTTAGCAGGAAGAAATCCTATGTGGCACTGAGTAAGGCTGAAGCAGAGTATGTCGCAGCTTGTTCAGCTAGTTGTGAGGTAGTATGGCTGCGGAAGCTACTGTCTGATATATTTGATCTCCAGTTAGATGCTACTTGTATACATTGTGACAACCAGAGTTGCGTGAAGTTGTCAGAGAATCCAGTGTTTCATGACAATTCGAAGCATATTGAGATCAAGTATCACTATATCAAGGATATGGTGCAGAGAGGAGCAGTGAAGCTCCTGTATGTTGCGACGGAGGAACAGATAGCTGATGTATTGACGAAGCCATTGGATAGGCTGAAGTCCGAGTACTTCAGAGAGAGACTTGGTGTTCTCCAAATCGAGGCTTCCTCCCAAAGAAAGTGATGAGACCCATAGCCATTCTGACATGGTGAGAGGATTGGTTCCTTCCATGGTCAGATGTAAGGGCTGAGCCATTCTGTCATGGTGAGAGGATTGGTTCCTTCCATGGTCAGATGTAAGGGCTGAGCCATTCTGTCATGGTGAGAGGATTGGTTCCTTCCATGGTCAGATGTAAGGGCTGAGCCATTCTGTCATGGTGAGAGGATTGGTTCCTTCCATGGTCAGATGTAAGGGCTGAACCATTTTGTTCATGGCTAAAAGATTAAGTTCCTTCCATGTCAGATGTGAGTGTTGGCCATTCCGACGAGCAGGTCGGATGTAAGGGCAACTGCCATTCTCTAGGAGAATGGAGGCGCCTGGTCAATTACCAGGTAGCTCAGTCGAGGAGGACTGGGGGCCATTCTGATATGAGTGCTGGGATGTGTTCCCCTCATGATCAGATATGAGTGCATGCCCTTCCATCATTGTGAGCAGGATGTGTTCCCGCCTGGATGGATGTAAGTGCTGAGCC
>LPNX010577927.1:20723-184581 GCA_001517045.1 Pseudotsuga menziesii
TACTGGGTGTGCCTTTCTGATGAGCAGGTCAGATGTAAGTGTTGGGCGAAGACCTACATGAGGGTAGGCCTACAACCAGCATGAAAAAGGGCTGGCTCTGTAGAACTTCCTATGATGAGAAGAATCATGAGATAGCACCAGTGTTGATCCAGATCGAGAGATGATCCAGATCCAGTGATGATGTTTGATGATGATCTAGATCGAGAGATGATCCAGATCCAGCGATGATGATATAGATCGAGAGATGATCCAGATCCAGTGATGATGATCCAGATCGAGAGATGATCCAGACCCAGATCCAGATCGAGTGATGATCCAGATCCAGTCCAGTGATGTTGATCCAGATCGAGAGATGATCCAGATCCAGTGATGATGTTCGATGATGATCTGGATCGAGAGATGATCCAAATCCAGATCCAGATCGAGTGATGATCCAAATCCAGTCCAGTGATGTTGATCCAGATTGAGAGATGATCCAGATCCAGTGATGATGATCCAGATCGAAAGATGACTTGAAGATGAAGATGACTTGAAGACAAAGATGAATTGAAGACGAAGATGACTTGAAGACGAGATGATCCAGCTGATACAGAGAAGAAGACCAGTGCTGAAAATTGTGTCGAAAGAATACCTTCCTAGTTAAGAGGGAGTGTTGATGTATATGTAACTTCAGAATGTATTCTTCTATGTATCTTATGTATGATAACCCGATGTTTATTTTGGGATGTTTCTATTATGTATTTGAGTCATGTTGTCATGCCCCGATGTTCCTATCGGGAGGATCTATAATGTAAACAAGTCATGTCAAGTCATTAGGTAAGTCCCCACAGTTTCGGGTCACTTGAGTTATTATACACTAATTAAGGTGTAGGCACGAGTAAGTAATTGTTAAGTTGGGCCGACATGATTGAGTGCACTTCAAGTGAACGGAAGAATATAAATAGAGAGTGAGACTCTCTATTTATTACACACACCATTCACTCTCTTAAGTGAGGCGCACTTGTGGAGGAGGAAATATACTGGGACTAGAAGGCCACTACTGTTGGGAGATCTCTTACTATTTTGGTGCTTATTTTATCTCTAAGGAAGTTGCGGGGTTTTGTCCTTTATGGTTTCCCCGAGGAAAACTCTTTGTGTCTCTTGTCTCTTGTGATTTGCTTATGTTTTATTGCTATGCTTGTTATTCTCTCAATGAAAAGATCCTAAGATCATAATGCTAGCTTAATGTGATGAAAAACTAACAGTAATTTGATAGACTGATAACAAATTGCAGGAAATTTTTGGAACACATAGTACATCACTGAAATGACCATTTTCTACTGGAACTGTTCCAGATCCTACAACACTTAGAGATCTATCATCACCAATAAATATTTGTTTGGTGTTACATTCATGCATAGTAAAAAAGATTGCTTTATCCTTGGCCATATGATAAGATGCTCCAGAATCAATGAGCCATTCAATTGAAGTAGAAGAAGAAGATGCAGTATAAGAGTAACCAGAAGCATAAAGTGCATGCCCATGAGAGGTAGATTCTAAAGACGAATCTAGGCTGGTGTGGTGCTTCTTCATTGCTGCTTCCAAGGCTGCCATCTTCTTAAAACACTTAGATTCATCATGATTATCTTTCCCACAAAAATTGCAATGACGCTCAGTCTTCTTTCCTTTTTGCTTGGATCCTTTGTCATCTTTTAAAGAAGGATTTGACTGAGAGGGTTTGGGACCCTTGTTGTTTGGCTTATTATTGCGAAAATTTTGTTTCTTGGGAGGCTTGGATTTTTCTTTCTGTTGGGACAATAAGGCTTTCCCAGATGTATCTGCATTGTTAATTATTCCAAGATGAATGAGCTTATCTTGCTCTCTAATTAAAGAATCACAAAATAATTCTAGGCTAGGCTCTTGATAGCTAGTTGCAGTCAAGGATTCTTTCATGGAGTAGAATGTAGATACAAAAACAGAATATGCAGGTCCAAGCTTGGAAAGAATATGATAAATATATTGTTTGTCTTATTTCTTAATCTTGCATTCTGCACATAATAGTCTAAGAGTTTTATACTTAAATAAATAGTCTTGAATGTATGAAAAATCATTTGGATTCAAGGAAATCAACTCATTTTCAAGTTGATGACCTCGAATTTCATTGTGTTTACCAAACACAGATTCCAACTTTTCCCAAGCTTTATCAGGTTCATCAATTTCAAATATGTGGAAACGCAAATCAATAGAGATTGACATCCCAATCAATCCATGAGCTTCATCACATCTATTTGCCCATTTAATTTTCTTATCATCATCGGTGGGTTCTGTTTCTTTCCCTGAGGTTATCCTGAAAAGTCCCATGTTTCATAGAAAATCCTCCATATGAGATTTCCATGAGAAATAGTTAAAACTTGTAAGTATAATATCACAAGAGGCAGCCATACTGTAAAATAATGGCTGAAAGAACAGAAACTAACTGTCTGGATGCAAAGAGCTCAAAAAAATATGCGGTTTAAGAAAAAAGGCACTTAAAACTGATTTTGGATGATGAAGTTATGCTTCATCAAAGAAAATGTTGAAGATGTCCCCAATAATGACGTGGCAGATATTAACTTGACCAACTAAAAAAAAGAAGCCCGCTCTTCCCAAGATCAACCTTTGAAAATCACTTTTACAATAAAGTTGCTTTGAAGTGAATCACTTTTGTAGAGTAATTGATGTTCACTTTTATAATAATGTGACTTTTTAAATAGTGCGACAATAAATTAAAAGACTTAAGTGACTCACTTTTATTTTATTTTATTAATGTGAGATGCACTTTTACAATAAAGTAACTTGAAAATAGAAATTGCATGCACTAAAAAGTAGCTTGATAAGACTTGAACTCAAGACTTATCAAGGTGTAAAGCAACTTTAGACAAAGTGAGCTAAGTTTAAAAGGTACGTAAAAATATGGAAAGAGGAAGGGGGCTTTTTTTTTTTTACTCTTCTCTATCATTTTCCGTGCTTGCTTTCTTTTCCTGCAAATCACAAAAAACAAAAATGAAAAAAAAAAAACTTTTTCCACGCAATGGGGTTAGATCTTGGTTAGCTTACCCGGAAAGTCTACATTTTCAAGTTTTCTTATTGTTTCTGATTTGTCGTGATCGCACAAGGTGCACAGCAAAGAGCATACGTAGCCGAGAAGACAAGAAAAAAAAACTTTTCCTTACTGTTTCTGATTCACTGCGATCGCGCAAGGTGAATGGCAAAGAGCATACGCAGTCAGAGAAAACAACAGTCCGAGACTAAAACATAAAAGATCTAATAATAAACTGATAAAATATGAGAGATTTAAAAAAAACAAATCTATCACTGTAACATTATACCTTAAGATTTGTCGAAATTGGTGTTTCTAGAGCAAACAGAAACGGTTTTTGGTGAAATGAAAACTATTTCCCAATGGAAACAGTGCTCCAAACGCAATGGAACAACTCCCATGAGCCACAAATGAAAAAAAAATCTAGAACCAAAAACCCTTTCAAAGTTTCGGCAACATCGGTTCCAGATCTTGATCAAAACCGAAAGCGGCTCTTCATAAAAGCTCTGATACCATGTTCGGGTACATAGGGTACTCCCAAAAGACCGAACACCTTTAGAAATCGATTCACACAAATAGATCACAGATCAGCACACCGATATTTTTCACGTGGTTAAAACCCTCGAGAGGGAAACAGTGCATGACCCCAACCAAATAGCTACTTGGAGCAATTTATTATGCAAAAGAAAGAAAGATACATGAGCTTCTCATAATCGATCAACTAGCCAAGGACCCTCTATGCTCTTTAAATAGATATCATAGACCAATCGGGTGTTAAGCCACGGATCAATGGTAGGTATGATCTAAGAGAAGTTGAACCGTCGGATCACTTTATATCTAGAACATATTCTGATCGTCGGATTAAAATATTTACAAATGCATACTAAAGAAACACACTTTTACCTAACGGATATATTACACAAGTTGATCTTAACTAACTCCTAAGTGTCTAAATATCTTAACATCCCTCTGTTCTGATTCTTTTCAAGTCCATGTGCTTGATTGCATTACTAACTTTGATATGATTTTTTAGGTCCCTCTGTTTTGATTCTTTTCAGGTTCCTCTGCTTTACTGCTTCACTGGACTTGATATGTTTCCATATATAAATGTTTTTTCAAGAAAACTCAGAATTTTAACTTCTTCAATGCCTTCTTCCCAACCTTATTTATTGACTTGTCCTCAAGTCTTTTCCACATAATTTTTTTTTATTTAGTAGAAAAAAAAAACTTGTTATGTACAAAAAGATACTCATAAGTTGAAAATTGACTGAAAAAAGAATACATATAGATTTTTAAAGAATTCTCATTGGTCAATGTTACTTGGTTTTCCAATGACAATGTTGGTTTATGTTGTACCAGTTTCCTAGATTTTCACAACTAAACCCCCTTTTTTTCCTTTCATTTACATCATTTTTTTTAACGTTTTTTTATATTATTTACATATTTTTTTATTTTAAGAAGAATGTGAAGGAGACACGGGAATGTGTTTGTCCAACACTTCCATTTCATGCTATTGATATATCTATTGCAAAACATCTTCTTTGTTTATTGGTTTGTTGTAAAGCTTTAACCGATGTCCATTGACTATAAATGAGCTTGCTTCATCGTCTATTGTTTGAATTTTGACTAAGCCATTATCATACACCTCTGAAATCTCATATGGACCAATCCAGTGAGTTGTAAATTTAGATTTAAAATTTTTGAATTTTGAATCAAATAATAAGGCCCAATCACCCACTTTGAACTGTTTCTTCTTGATAAATTTATGAGGCGGTTATGCTCTCTGTTGTTGTACAAAAATGGTTTTTTATACTGCTTCTTCTCTCATTTCATCTAATTGATTCAATTGCATGACCCTTTCCTTTTGTGCCTCAGAGAGATCTATTCCTAAATCAGCTTCTAAATTGAAAGTATGAATTTAAAATTCAATTGGTAATAGTACTTGCTCACGATAGACTAGATTCTGAGTGAAACCAATAGTATTTTTCCAAGCAATTATATATGCCCATAAAACTTCATTAAGTCTATTTGACCAATCTTTTCTATGCATTTGAATTGTTTTGGTCATAATTGTTTCCAAAGTTTTATTAGTAGACTCTACATGTCCATTGGCTTGAGGATGATATGGTGTTGATTTCTGATGATTGATTTTGTATTTGTATGCTATGTCTTGTACCATTTTAGAAGTAAATTGTGCTCCTTGATCACTGACAATTTCTCTAGGAACTCCAAATCTTACAAATATGTCTTCAAAGAGAAAATTGACTATTGTTTGTTATGTTGGTCTTGGAAATGCTTTGGCTTCCACCCATTTTGTAACATTATATGTACATACCAAGATGTACCTCTTTCCTTATTATGGTGAATTACTAGGAACAATGAAATCAAGAGCCCATTTTTCAAATGGATCTATGAGAACTTGTGGCTTAAGTAGAATTTCATCAGATGGTACTAGTCTTTTCAGCATCTAACAACTATCATAGATTTTAACATATTTCTTGGAATCTTTGAAGAGAGATGACCAATAATACCCCAAGTTGATTATTTTGTATGTTGTTCTTTTATCTGCAAAATGGCCACCACAAGGTTCATCATGACAAGATTTTAAAATTTCTAATATATCATCTTGTCTTACACATCTTCTAATGATGAGATCATGTCATGTATAGAAAAGATCTACATTAACCCATGTGTATCTAGCACTTTACTTAATTATTCTTTTATTTTCTTTTGATGAAAAGAATGGAGGTAATTTTCCCGATGATAAATAATTAGCTATATCAGCATACCATGCAGTTATAACTGAAATGGAAAATATGCGTTCATCAAGAAAATTATCTGAGATAGGAAAATTCTCGCCAGAATTATTTAATCGAGATAAGAAATATGCCATTTGATTTCCCTTTCAGGTCTATCTTGGACAATAATGTTAAATTCATGCATCAATAACAACCATCTTGTTATCCTTCCATTAGTAATAGGTTTGTTCATAAGATACCTTATGGCAGAATAATTTGTATGGATAAAGACTTCATAACCAGTGACAGTGACAAAATTTATTTACAACATATACTACTGCCAACATTTCCTTCTCAATGACTGTGTAATTAAATTATACAGGGGTTATATTTTTCTTAATAAAATAAATAAGATATGTCATAATATTTTCGTTTGGACCCAAAGATGCCCCTATTACAGTCTATGATGCATTTGTAGAGATGTGAAATGGTAAATCCTAATTAGGTCCTCTTAATATAGGTGTTGATGACAGCTTTTCTTTGAGCTTCTGAAAGGAAGTTTGACAATTAATATCCAAATAAAAAGGTATATATTTTGCAAGTAATTTGAATAATGACAAGGATATTTTACTCAAATTTGCAATGAATCTTTGATAATAGCCTGCATACCCAAGAAAAATTCTCACATCTTTCTAATTTATTGGTTATGATAAGTTCACAATGATTTGTATTTTTACACGATCCACTGTAATCCCTGATCATGAAATATGATGACCCGGTACAATTCCTTCAGTTAACATCATGAAACATTTTTAATTGCTAAGAGATAAATTGGTTTCTATGCATCTTTTTGGATTTTTTTCCAAATTCCTCAAGGAATCATCAAAAGTGTTTCCATACACAAAAAAATAATCCATGTATACCTCTACACATTCATGTGTTAATTCAGCAAAAATAGCCAAAACTTCTCTTTGAAAAGTAGTTGGGGCATTACATAAACCAAAAGGTAATGCCTTATAAGCATATGTACCATGGGGACATGTAAAAGTAGTTTTGTCCCGGTCTTCTAATGCTATTTTGATTTGATTATACACACTAAATCCATCTAGGAAGAAAAAATACTTATTCCCATCTAGTGCATCCAAGACTTGATCTATGAATGGTAACAAAAAATAATCCTTAAGCGTTTCTTTGTTCAATTCTCTATGATATACACAGATTCTCCATTTTCCATTTTTCTTAGGTACAACAACTAACGGAGAAACCCGTTGACTATCAGATATAGGGTAGATAAATGCCACCTTTAGTAATTTTTTAAAGTCTTCTTTAACTACCTTTCTCAACATTGGATTCATTCTTCGTTGCGATTTTCTTAAAGGTCTTATATCATCATATGTATAGATATGATGAGTACATGTTTCAGGGTGAATTCTAGGAATATCAGTGTATTTCCAAGCAAATTCCTTTTGATATTTATTCAATGATGTTATCAATTGTATTTCCTGAGATGGTTCAAGATGTGCACCAATATTCAAATTCTTTCCATGACTGATTTCAATTATTTTCTTTGGACATTTGTTATTGAATTAATAGGAAAAATGTCATTAAATGATGATCCTAAAGAGTGGATTGTACAATTTTCTTGAAAATTTTGTCCTAAAACCTAATCTACAGAAATGTATTATATGCTTCTCAATTGTTCAGAAATGAAATAATATAATAAATCTTCATTAATTTTCTCCCTAAAATCAAAGGCTTGATTAATACTTAAAATGGGTGGATTACTTCTTGTTGTTGTTGTTTTGTTTCATCAAACCATGATAATTGATCTACTACATAAAGTGTTTGAGAAGGAGGATAAATTATGATTTGTTTCTTTTCATTTCCATGTGAAATAATCATATTTCTTGTTCTACAACCAAAGAAAGCATCAGTTGTGGCCAGCAAAGGTCTTGGCAAGAACTAATGGATGTCCTCCAAGATTATATTTTGGTTGAAGAACTAAGAAATCTATTGGATACTCCCAAAAGTCCAAAGAGACTATGATATCTTCAAGTATTCCTTCTGGCACTACGTTAGATATGTCGGCTAGTTCTAAAATTGTAGTGATTGGTGGAAGATTTTCTAGATTAAAATGTGTCATTGTTCTAATGTCATCACATTGATAGATGAACCTAAGTCAATTAATGTTTTAGAAATTGAAAAAATGTTGATATTTATTGTTACCCTTGGAATCCCTGGATCAACATATTTTTCAACCAAAACAGTGTTTGGCATTAAGCCTGCTAAATTTCCAATTACATGAATTGTGGGTGGATCCTTCTTTCTTTTACCAGTTTTCTTTAAAGATGATTCATTTATTTCCTCTATATAAATTGGAATATCTTTAATAGCTTGCAATAATGGAATTTTTACACAAACATTTTTTTAAGTCATCTAAAACATCAAATTCAGGAAGAGATATTGGTAATTTTTCCCTAATTAACCTTTCCAGAAAAGGAGGTGCTTGGGTTATTATTGTCTTATTTTTCTGAATTTGATTATCTATTTGTAAATTTTTTTGTGTTAGATTTTCAGGAATATTCTCATCTTCTATTTGATCTTCTATAATAACCGAAGAATCCTTTAAAACTTTTCTAGACCTTAAGTGGATATTTTGAATAGGATTGATTGCGCAAGTAGGGAATGATGTTCCTGCATCAATGTTATAGATGGGTTTTTCTACTTTATTATTAGCGTTTTCCTCTGGTTGGGATAGTAATTGAGTTGGATTGAGTGGGGGTTGTTTAGATGGTAACTGGAGTTGTTGAGTTTGGGTTAGTTGTGGAGCAAGTGATGGTTGTTGAGAAAATGATTTTGTGGTTGATTTTGCTGAAATGTTGATAAGGAAAATATTTTTGAGGATATGGTTGTTGGTATGACTATGGGTAGGGTTGTTGGTATGACTGTTGGTATGTTTGATTTCCATAACAATATCCTATCCAACCTTGAGAATTTTTGTTTTTATTTTTCTGAGGAATCCAATTTTTCCAAGGCATAAGAGCATTCCATGAATTTTGAACAGGATATTGATAGTTTTGAGAAAATTGTTTTAGAGGATTTTGAGACATACCTGAAAAAGGTGGTTTCCAAGGTATTTTTGGTGCTAAATAGTAAAGAGATTCCATTCCTTGACTTTCTTCCATTCAAGCTTCCTGTAATTCAATCAACCTAGGACAATCATTAGTGCTATGATTCTCTGTACAAAGTCCATAAATCTTAATACTATCTAGAGTACATTCTCTTAATGGATGTTTTTTCTTACATTTGGGACAAAAAATTGATAGTAGTTGGTCTTGTATTTCTTGTATTTTTATAGTTTTTAATGTCTCAACCTATGTCCCTAATGTACTTAAAAGATTAGTTTTGAAATCTTCCAATAAAATTCCAAGTTCATCTCTTGTTATACTTCCTGTATTTGATTTGGTAATTTTAGAAATAACATCTTTGTTTCCAGCTCTTTCCCTACCTCTTGAGTATTTTTGACATAATTATGCAATTTTATCAAATGGTAAGGAAGAAATATCTCATTTTCCCATTACATTAAGAACATCAAGTTATTCATCGTGTATACCTTTTAAGAAGATTATTCTGGTGATATCATGAGTCAGAGAACTATGTTTAGATTTTTGGAAGATATATAGAAATATTTCAAGATATTCTTCTAAAATTTCATCCTCTTGCTTAGACATCCTAAAAATATCATCCTTTGATTCTTTAGTTTTGCAATATGCTTGATATTTCTTAAGGAATATTTTTCTCATGTCATCACAATTGGTTATATTATGTTCTGCTAGACCCATGAACCATTTTAGTGTAGTTGCTTTAAGAGTCACAGGAAAGAGACGAAGCTTACGTGTATCATAAGTATATCCATAGGTGCATCATAAAATGTCAAATTCAAACAAGAATGAATCTAGATATTCAGAAGCCATACCATAAAATTTAGGTAAAACAAATGGTGTTGGATGAGGTGTTGCTACTTGTATTTCTTTCCTTTTACTTTGTGAGCTAGGAATATTTGTCTATCAATGAAATTTTACCTCTATCTTGAACATTGTTTTTCCTCTAATTCTTCCAAAGTGACTTTTCCAGTAGTTGGTGTAGTGAGTTATTTTTTCTTAGATGTAGATGTTCCTGCTCCTAGTGATGGTTGATTAGTTTTTTGGGGGTTTTGTTTCAAGAATATACCTTTATCATCTCTTTGTCTAGACATAAAGAAAACATAACTAAAATTAAAACTAAATTCTTTGTTTATATATTTTTTATAAAAGATTACCTATGAATTTTTTTCTAAGTTTATTTCTAAATATGCTTCCCTGGCAACGATGCAAAAAATGTTGGCCTAAAATACATATTTAAATAGGGCATGTAATTTTAATTATCAATCTGATATTTGTAAACTTGGAAGCACATCCAAAAGATATGAATTCAGATCTAAACTTAGTTTTTAAGAAATATTTCTCAGATGGATTGAACACTTGTAATAATGAGAAATACTAAACTCCCTTACAAGAGTAAATTTCATTAGATTTTTCAACATTCATTAGTCAGCATTCCGTTCATCTAATATTTTAATTCTAAAACATTCAAGAAGTATGGAGAACTATATCATTCTAATATTGAAGACAAAATTATAAATATTGAATTCTTTTACAAGACGTTCACTCACAATATATATACTAGTGATGCAACAACAAGATGTAGGTCCTAAATTAAAAATTAATTTGGAATAATACTATAACACTATGAATTCAATGGAAAAATACAGAAAAAATTCAAATCATAACAAGAATTCAATGATACACTACAGGAAATAATTCAACTCGTACCAAAGAAAATGATGGAACAAAAAGAAATACGCGAACTTGGAAAAGGGGGCCCTTTGATGATTCACTTGCACACTTGATTAAAACCAGATCTTATATACTCTATTAAATACTGATAAACCACTCCAGCATCACAGCATACATCAATCGAATAAGGATTCAACAGTCTGCAAATTCTATTAAGTTTCAAAATTAAAACTCTCAATTCTCAAGTTGTCAAACTATGTATGCTCTTGAGGTATTTATACAAAAAATTTATAAATGTAAATACTAAAAATGCTCTTAATATGAGTATAATAGCCCGTATTTCCTCTCTAAAGTTCGAATACATATTTTAGATCCACAAAAATGGGAAAATCCCCACGAATTCTCAAAACTGCCAGATTTTATGCTAGAAAACAAGGTTTTTCCTGTACAAATGGCGTAGTTTGACCAATGTTGACCAGACACCTACGAAGATAATTTCATGAATCTGATAGATATTCATCCATCCTTGGACATTAGGGAATATGACACATCTCAAATCATTCCCATCTGTCCTGCAAGTATGCAAAGCTTGGAGCAATTACGGGAAGTTGCAAAATCCTGTAATTTCTGCTAAAATTGAATTTTAATGCTTTAAAAAATTGAAAGAATTCAATTCATAAAATGAAAATTTATACCTCATATATTCAATTCTAATGGAATTATGGATTAAATATGAAGTATATGGATGGTTTATGAAGGAAAACCATGGAATTTTATGACAAAATAAACGTAAAAAATGGTGACCAACAAGCAACTCTTCCTCACTCCATTCAAATGGTTATAATTATGATTTATAAGCATGTTTTCAGGATGGTATGCATGTAATGACACCATCCATACCATATACCATACCTTTGACTTCTCTTATGACTATACAAACCCCAAGTTTAGTAGTCAATTCCTCATTGGTTTCCTATACAATGTTAGTTATATCAAATGGTTTCAAGTCTTGCCTATTTTTCACTAGTTGGTTATCCACGAACTTAGTCGTCATTAGACTTGTTTTAAACAAGTTTGGATCTATTCTAAACACTTATGGTTCAGATATCAAGTCCATCCATCATTCATTTTTTTACACTCATAAGTTTTTCCCAGTTGCTCATCCTTTTCCTAGTATAGCCCCATATCCTCATGGAGACACTGAAGATTTGGTCTTTGTTGTTCCATATGACAATATTTTCAATATATAAGAGTATTTTCATCCTCATATCAAATCTAGGAAGTTGATACATAATATTGGAAGAAATATATGTGATCCACATCATAATTTTGCAGTTATACAAGGAATTGATTATGTAACTAATTTTCTTAATTTTTGTACTCTTTGGGAAGGAGTATGCACAGATCCCTTTTCCTTTTCAGATTATGTTTGCATATCAGAGTTTGTTAGAAGCAATAAGCATTCAGGTAATTCTCCTACTTCATCATATGATGAGATACAAGGAGTATCTCCTCTTCTTTCTTGCAGATTCTACACTCTAGTGCATGATCATGGAGTCTACAATTTATTCATCAAATTATTTCACCATAAGCAATTCATTCAACTCATTTAAGTGAATATAAATACCTATTGAAGACATATTTCAAATTTTGTGCCTTGTCCTTTCTTGAGGGAGGATTTTCCCCATGTGTTTTTTCCTCTTTCCTCACTTTTATGGACATGAATAATTGTAAAGGGTGACCATAGCCTTGTTGTTGGGACCTATATAGGTCGATATTTCTGATTATTTTAGACATATCATCATAAAGTAAGACTTAAATGGGGGTGTTGGGATATTATAAACACACTCCATACTTAGGATAACATGATTTAATCATTATTGATTAATTTCCTACCTATTAGCCTGGATAGTAGGCATCCACTACACCACTTGGTCAACACTTGCCATATATACCCTAGGAGCACCTTTATCCTGATTTTGGTTAGATCCTACCAACTTTATCGCTTCCAGAATTAGTAACTGTGCTTTCCTATAGATTATGTCTTTATACTTCCTATATGTTGCTTTTCAGTGGATAAGGTAAAGCTAGTCAACTAGGAAAATGTTATCTTTTGTTTCCAACCCATCCTCGATTATTTTCTCTCCAAATTCTAGGATTAGCATGTTTTTCCATCATCCATGAAAACTCACTCATAATTTAGCTAATTCGTGAGGTCCTTGACTGATTAGGAAAGTGCTTTAGCCACCTATGGGGGTTTATCATATTTAGTAAGTTTTCTTTCTGAGTTAGATGAGTTGTCTCCTATGAAATTTGAATTTTCCTATGAGGGATGTATTATGTATGTACATTAGTATACATCATTAATCAATGGAAGGATACACTCCATTATTCGTCTCTTCTTCATGTGATTCAGTCTCTCTATCTTCTCTATGTTTTCCTTATGCATGCTTGTGAGAACTATCATGTAGCAAGATCTACCTAATGTTCTTATTCTTTACATCAAGGATCTATTTATACATGGTATCAGAGTTGCAATTTCTACAACTAGCCACTACCTCATCATTGCAATAGGTAATGGATATCTACCTCCCCCATATTTAGCCGCGTGTTTCAGGTAATGCACATCTACATCCCCCATATTTATCCATGTGTTTCTTGGATGCACATTGACACATAAGTTTGAATTTTATCAGTAAATTTGAAACTGTTGCCAAAACTGAGAGGGAAACTAATTGAAATTCAGGACAAAATTTCCATGGATAGCCTACTATTTTTTTGTATTATGCTAATGAAAAAATAAAGTATACTAATTAATGTATAAAAAAACTAAGGGGTATGTTTATTTATACCCGATGTGCTTCATTTTGTAATTAAAGGAATATAGGACCAAATCACCTTTGGCATTATTTCTTATCCACTCAAACCTAATATATGCATGAAAGGGAAGTAGCATGCAAGAAATACCTACTAGTTAGGACTAAAAAATATTTTATGAGATAACTTTTGTATTATTTCCTTACAATGCCATTTTTATTAGGTTATGTACATATTAGATTCTTATTCACACTTAATTGGGAAACATGGAATATTGTCCTACTCTCAGCAACATCAACATTTAGTTTCAACATCATCATCATATGACAACAAATTAAGCATAAGAATCTATGTTTATTCATACCCGATGTGCTTCATTTTGTAATTAAAGGAATATAGTACCAAAGCACCCTTGCCATCATTTCATATCCACTCAAACCTAAGATATGCATGAAAGGGAAGTAGTATGTAGGAAATTCCTAATAGTTGGGACTAAAAAATATTTTATGAGATAGATTTTGTATTATTTCCTTACAATGCCATTTTTATTAGGTTATGTACATATTAGATGCTTATTCATGCTTGATTGGGAAACATGGAATATTGTCCTACTCTCGGCAACATCAACATATAGTTTCAACATCATCATCATATGACAACAAATTGAGCATAAGCATGCCTTCAACTTCACTTTGAGACAAATTTGCAGCAATTGCAATTAAGGTTTGCAATGGCCATGCCAATGTGATGGATTGTAAATAAAACATAAAACAATGTAAGTGTAAGAGCAACGAAGCAGTGCAAAAATGTGGTTTGGTTTTTCATTTAGTGTGAGAAGGAGATTGACCAGTGCAAGAAGATGGTTCAAGAAGGCGGTTTGGTTTCTCATTATTCAAGGTATTATTCAATACGATGACAGGTGAGATGACTTAGTTAACTAACAAGTGCGATTGGGTTGTTAATATCTACTCAATGCCAAGAAATCCATTGTATATTGGGCATTAAGACCTCAAGTGATCATCCAATGACATAATATACAAATGAATTAAAAACTCTTTGAGAAAAAACAAAAAATCAAGTCTATAATGTAAGAGTTAAAAAAATTGAAATAAATTTTGAATCAAAACACCAACTAATATCATTTGACCAAAGATTGAATCCAGTATATTTTGCAAGAGAGGAAGCCTAAATACCTTTATTTAATTTTATAAATAAACATATCCCCAATTTGAATCTTCCAACAACGGAAAATATGATACTTCAAATTTTGTATGTCCCTGACGGGGGACATTCATAATTCGTGAGGTTGTCTTAGTTATTTTTTTATTGTTTATCATGGTGTTTGCAATGTTAAGGTATTTGTAAAATATATATATATATATATATATATATATATATATATATATATATTGTCNCAAGCATAGGTGGTACACTCATGTAAGCATGTTCTTTAAATTGTTTTTTTGGTTTGTTGTTCCAAGTTCTAGGTGGCTCTGTCATGTTTTTTTTTGCTATGGGAAGTGTATCAATTACGATATCCAATTGTGTTGTCTGAGCGAATTCTATTTTGTTAGGATCGATCTCTGCGCTTTGATCTTGGAGGAAGACTATCGATTTGAGAGGGAGATAGGATGACCGTAGCAGGTGATTTAATGTAGTAGTTGGTGTTGATTACGAGCACCATCGATCCTTGATAGTTGGTGGGTGATCTGAATCCCCCAATGAATGCTCATTGTAATCCATTTGTGAGGATTTTATATTGTATTACTCTCTTCCATTCAGGGGTGGGACACTGGGGTAGACCATATACCATTGGGAATTTAGTATTCACGCAAAGCATGTAAACTCCTTGAGCTTCATGCCACAATTACTTGACCTTTAATGTAGCTGCAAGGGGATTGACTCTCTGAGATCACTTAAGCCAACATGTTACCCTCAGAACACATTTAGATTGTTGTCTAGATCCTTGGGCACGCTTGAGGAAGCATACTTTACCAGGTGAGCCTATTGTTGTTGCAATTAAGTTTACATTGTTGATGATTGCCATACATTTGCTTCTGAATACTAATCTAATGATTATATGTTCAAATAATTCAATCTTCAGAGTCACGGGTTATTTTTTCTTTAGCAACATCCCAACTCAGACTTAGAAATGGACTAGATAGACACTCAGCTTAGCTAGGTGGTCAAAAAGGTACTCAATGCCGCTTATAGAGCTATATTTTTTTATTATATAATCATATGAATTTATCAACCTTGGATTTTTTGCACAATTTATGTTACAGAGACTACACTAATCTTGCATTTGTTCTTCTCTTAGATGTGCCCCGACACGTTTCTTACCATATGAACATTGATATTGTTTTCCATGACACTGTTATGCGCTACAGACTTGGGCATTTGGTTATCGTCCTGAGACTAGGATAATAAATTTAGAATGTCAGTTGGCCAATTCCAGAATAGGTTTATATTGTTGTTGCTAAGGTTTGAAGTTGATAGTCTCTTTGTGTAATTTGTTCTTCATTATCGCCATTTGGATGCAAACCTATAAGATTCCAATTGGTTTGAATCAAATGCAAAATATAGTTAAGTTATGTGCTCAGTACTCTAACCATGATGTGGTGAACTGTCACTCAATTTTTTTGTAGTATGTTGCTCTATTCATAACTGTAAATCAATTTCCTTTCCTTGATAATGTTTTTTCTTCATTGCAATTTCAAATAATTGTTCAATGATATAGCTTGTATAGTTTTCAAAATGAGAAAACAAATGTTTTGAGATATATCTTCTTGAAATAAAAATGTTAAACAATATATCAATATGAATATACTGCAAACATTTAAGCATCACATCAAATATCATATTTTCTTCAATCATTATTTAATTATACATAACTCTATTAGAGCCCATAGTCTTTAAGGATGCTAAAGAGTATGCCAAGGCTTGTAATGTGTGTTAGACCAAACAATAACAACGCTTATTTTGTTTTTCATATAATATCTTGGTTCAGGTGCCCCAAGAGCCTTACTACAAACCAAGGGAATCATTTAATGAGTGAACCCATCAGGGAATTGACACATAAATTTATGATATAACATCATACTTTAAGCCTCTATCATCTGCAAGTTAATGGGATAGTGGAGGGATTTCAAGAAAAATCTGGAGCAGGGCATACACCCCAAGAGCCTTACTACAAACCAAGGGAAGCATTTAATGAGTGAACCCATCAGGGCATTGACACATAAATTTATGATACAACATCATACTTTAAGCCTCTATCATCTCCAAGTTAATGGGATAGTGGAGGGATTTCAAGAAAATTCTAGAGCAGGGCTTTACCAAGGTATGCTAAGCCAACCATGAGCTTATAGCATATTAATATATTATTTATCAATTACTAAAGTTTGTATTTAATTATACATTACTTTATTAGCTTATAGCATATTAATATATTATTCATCAATTACTAAAGTTTGAGTAATTCGAAGTACACACCCAAACAAATATGATGTATCAATTACTAAAAGTGTAAGTACTTTGAAGCTCACATCCTTTTTGGTTGAGTTAGATGTTTTGAACGATAATTTGTTCTTTGATAATGTGTTAATTTGTATGGCATTGTTAAGGATACAACGATCTCTTTTCCATACGAAACATTTGTTTAATGTTTCTCTGACCGGTGTGAGTAATTTCATAAACTCATTTGAAGTAGTGTTTCAATGCCAATGTAATGATTATATAACTAAAGCACCACTGTAATGACTATATAAAGAAAGTGCCATTGCAATGGCTATATTTACAATGTTAAATGTAAGTATATTGATGCAAAGTAACACTTCATGAGGAAAATGGGGTGTGGTGAATTAGGAAAACTGTAAATTTTAAAATAATGCAGTTGAAGTTCGAACAAGCAAAGATAATTTATGAAGACTTGTTTTTTTGTAGGTTGACATGATTGATATTTACAGTTAATTAATAATTAAAAGAGAGAATGTTTAAAATTAGCATAGATCCATTTAAAAGGGGATCTACCAAACATCGAGAGGGATTAGACATCTTATTGTTTTATATATATGCAATTCTAAATAATTTAAATTTAATTTAAGTCGACATGTTATTTTTAATAATATTTTATTAATTTTATAAAGGACACTTGTCAACTCTAGGATGAACACGGAAGGAGTTACACATCTCTCCCACACTGGGTTGTAGAATGCACCTCTTCGATGCAAAAAATGATAATCACTTTTAAAAATATAAATATTTGAAAAATTTAATCAAGTATACAATAAAACATACCCTTGAATTTTGTCAAATATAAAACAAAAAGCAATTACCAAAAGTTATAAAAATTTAAAACAACTAAATGTTTATCCTGTATCACTATAATAACTCTAAGGTGTGTTTTCTCTCTAGATGTTTTTGGAAAGATATTTCTACAAAAGATTTGATTTCATCAATTCAAGTAACTTGTATTTACACATGAGATTGGAGAAGCAGTTTAAACTCAAAAAAACTTGAATTTATAAGCCCAACTAAGAAAGGTTAAAATCAATAAATAACTTTGCGTTTATAACTGCAATGAATAAACATTAAAATTAATAATTTTGAAATACGATTATTAATAAAGTATATGGTTCTTGGAAACTTTGGAACACTCACGTGTTTATATTTTAGAATTTGGAATGGAATAACACCTATATTTTTCCTAGATTGCACAAGAATGAATCTAAGGATAACAACTTTACCTTAACTTGTGGATCATGGTTATTCACTAATTACAAGTTAAGCGACAATGTTAGTATATATGATATATGATGGGTAAACATATATTCAAATTTAATTTTATTATATAGTTTTTAGAATGGGTTCCTTCTATATAAATTTAATTTTCTTTAATATTATTATTTATACACATTATTTCATAAAATTATATAAGTTATCGTATAAAATATCATTACATATTGTAAAAAAATCATTAAAATTAAAAAACAAAAAATTACATATTTTTTAAATTTTATATTCAAATTTAGTTATTTCCTTCCCACATCTTATTTGCCAAACTAGTTTTATATCTTTCTTATTTAAAGGTGAAATTTTATCCCAAAAAATTATAGATACTAAACTAATTCTATATCTTTCTTATTTTAAGGTGGATTTCCATTGCTTTAAACTCAAGTCAAATCCAACTATTCCTCAAGCGGTGTTGGTGTAAATATACCATGGCTTGGTTAAACTATTGGGGCATTAATGAAAACGACATTTTGCAGAACATTGATAATGTCAAAAATATTTTACTTCTAAGTTTAAAGAGAAATTCTGGTGTGAGGAAAATTTAGTTGTTAACAGAAAATTAAGATACTTTAAGGAGGTCATTAATCCTAACTTGGAAGATCAAAAGTATCTCTCAGTAGTAACTAGCTCACGGAAGAAAATTAATATATCCAAGATTAGAACAAACCCTCATGAACTCCATAGCGAAAGAAGGATTTGGTATATTCCTAAAACTCCATGGGCGGAAAGGGTTTTCCATCTGTGTGAGTCTATGAGCGTTGAGGATGAAAATCACTCTCTTAGAGTGCCTTGCTTATACCCACATTAGATCTAAGTTTCATGGTATTTGCTACAATACAAACCTTTATAACCTCCTAACTTGCCAAAACTATAGTGAGCTCGAAAAGCTTCTTAACAAGTTTTTTGAGTACATAAACAAGATTTTAAAGTAAACCAAGTATTATCCTTCTTAAAGTTCAATAAACCAAAGTTAGTCTCAATGGAGGTTAATCATCATCATCATACTTGTCAAGCTCAAAAAAATTACCAAAATTTTTAATAAAGTTTTTAGGAGTATTAATAATTTTATATTTTTCCTTTAAAATTAATGCTTAAAAAAAAAATTAAAGATCTTGTAAACTAAATTTCTTGCCATTTCAAATCAAACATCATATGTAACTCAAACAATTGTCCAACCCTTCCTTGCTAACAGTTATCAACCGCGTAGGATAAACGCTCACCAAAACGCCCCGCTTTGCCGGCGAATTTTGTATAGAAACCGGTTTAGATTTTTAACGGGAAGTGTTATTTTTTCAATTAAAAAATTTCTGCGATTAAATTTAGTTGATCTATACGAAATGGCCTATTTCAAAACGACCCAGATTGCCCAAATTGTAATTTAAAACGTCGAAATCGTTGTTTCAGCAAAATATTCTCTGCCAGATTCCAGCGAATCAAGGACGTGAACGCTTATACTGCTCCGTTATCAACAAATAAAACAGATAACAACCAATCTACTTCACTACTCTTGTTTTAATTTTGAAATGCTCCCACATTTTAATTTTAGATGCAAACATAAAGTTAAAATTCAAAAAGATGAGCTGTATACAAAGCTATAAGTCATTATTGTAAGATCCTGTCACATTCTATGGAGTAGGTGAACTGGCAAAAGGAAAAAACTTATATGAAACGTCAAATATAAAGTCAAAATTCCATTACACAATCTGACATGTCAGAAGTCTTAATTCAGAAGTCATAGCTATTTAATATTTAATATTGCATAGTTGATACATCATACATACATATTTTTCTTTCGACAGCTCCAATCATGCGACGCCCGTGCTACAGTCAGAAGGAAACATGGAAAAGCTCAGGGTTCCATATCTCTGTAAAGTAAACCAATGATCAATCCGTATAAATAAATACATATTGTATTAATAAATATACTTCGTATGAAGCCATCAATGCGGTCCACGAGGCTGGTTTGTTCTAACTTCTACTCGAGAATCGCACAGACGGGACAATGAATTTCTTCTTTTATTGATGCTCTCCGGGTTTCCTCCCAATAAAGAAAAACCTACAAAATAACTCAATGACACTGATGTCTCTGCATTTATTGATGTGTTTTGATTAAAAAATGTTGTTATTTTAGTCTTTTTTTAGAAGAAAAATAATTGTTTTGTTGTTATTTAAAATTAAATCAAAGATAACTAGTTACAACAGCATGGTATTGGGATATCATTTCAGTACAAAATCAAAGAGTGATCATATGTTAACAAAGAGTTGTTCATACAATGCCATATGAGTCATCATAGAAGATATGTGGGGTTATAAGAGTCACCATACAAAATGTCACCTCATGACAAAAGAACTATCCAAAAATAATGTTTATAGAGAAGACAAAGAGAGCCTAGATCATTTTATCCAAGGAAGTGCTCGAAGAAGAGTACTAATATCAAACACTCAAAGGAGAACAGTGTCTACCATAGGTATCCAAAAGATACTCCATACAAACTCAAGGATCCATAGTCAAAAGAAACCAAAATGGTTTGTGGAGTAGGGTATACAAGCTCATCTTTTTAAAAGAGTTGAAGCTTATCTTCTCCAATAACTAATCCTTCATAGTATTTTGTGAAGGATAGCAGGCCAGTGGCCATGGGGAGTGCTTCCTTAGATAAAATATCTGCCCTCTCATTGTGTTCCCTATAGACATGTTGGAAGTCTAAAGAGGAAAAATGAGCTATGAGTCCTTTGATGTTTTCACACCAGGCCTCCAGATCAAGTGCTGAGAATGTTGCTTTGTCATTTTCCCAGTTGATAATAACAGACGAGTCTCCAAAAACATGAAGTGTTGGGATTCCAGTTTCTTTTGAAAAGTACAACAATGCCCAGAGGGGCAATAATTCAACTCTTGTGTTAGTGTTGTGACCACATCCCAGCTTGATGTAGAAAAAATGTGTTTGACTGATAAACAGATATATACCAACACCTTCTCTTATTTGCAGCAGCACCATAAGAAAAACCTATTGGATATGATAAAGCAAGTGCATTACCTATGTTCTTGGTCCTAGTTTTTCTGCTATGTATCACAGGATAGGAATTGACTTGATCCATAGTTTTAAAACAAAGAGAGATCATATCTGGTCTTTTATCTTCAAATATGAATAAATTCCGAGAGATCCATAGGTTCCAGATGTAAAATAGGGGAAGATAGAGTAGTGCATTATCTCTTTTGAACCAGTCTTCAATATTTTCCAGTAATGTAGGACGATTCCAGACCAAGGAACAACTATAATTTTTGTGCAAGATGTCGATAGTAGCTTGTGCAAATGAGCACTCAACAAAAAGGTGGTTGACAAATTCTTTAAAATTTATGCAGAAGCAACATCTATTGGGCCCATCCCATCCTTTTTTTTTAAACTGTCCCAAGTATTGATTCGGTTTTCAATACAGAGCCAGACAAAACATTTTATTTTAAGGGCACATTGCAATAGCAAAGCCGAGAGTGAGACTTCACCTGTGAGAGAGGTAAGGAGGATGAGACTATGAGATCATACGTCAAACTGGTTGTGACCATACTTGTCATCTTATTATGCATCTAGAGAAGAGTGTCCTCGGTATCTTTTAATCTGATGCCACCATGAGTTAATCCTTTTATATATTTTGTCCACTGTTCTTCCCATATACCTCCCAGATTCAAATCGGCAACAATATACCAATATGCTTGACAGTTTGGCCCATAATCCATATTCTGAGCCTAAAAGAGATGTGTGATTCCATAATCACAGATATAGTCTTTGAGTCCTTCAGAGAGCACAAAGGGAGAGTTCAGTCCAGCTATAGGGTCAATCCCCAGTCTTATGTGCATGCCATTTCCAACCTTCCATCCTAGTTGGTTCGTAATCCAGGAGAGAGATCATATAAATCCATTCCAAAAGAAAGAAGTGCCATGTACAGGAAAATGTTGAATGTGGATCCAATCATCTACAGAGAGGTTTTTAAGGTATTTATGAGCAATAATGTGACTCCACATACCCCTGCCATTTAACACCGTCAATCCACCATATTCAAGTTAGATACCTCTTGCTTATTATATACATGAAAACTTTGCATAACTGTTATTATACGTTAAGCATTATAAATAAAGTTTTTTAAATGTTTGATGATTTTTACGTGACGATGAGTATTTCCCTAGAAATCAACGAAATCATGTTTCTAAAATCTCAACCAAGCAGTGTTCTAATCGAAATTTTGAATGTAGAAATTGATTCAACACTCAAACACCCCTAAGACACCTAAAATCTGTAATTTTGACAGTTGTAACAACGATTTTCCCAAATTTTTGTTAGATTTTTGAAAATCATGTTAGAAAATCATCGAATTTTTAGACTACATCGTCACAAAGAAGTTATATGTTACTTATTCTCCATGTATAGTTGTACTCACCCATTGTCAATGCCTTAGTTACTTGTCATTGTTGGAGGTTTTGCAGTCAAATGAAAAAAGATCAGAGTGTGATTTGGTTGTCATTGATGGAAACATAGTTCCAAGCATATGATCTAGATAAGTAGAGGACTCATTTTAAAACCTGCAAAAGAAATCAATGGTCAAGAGCAAATCCACAAAGTTTTAAAGGTAATTGGATGAACAAATCCGATGGTCAGGGGTGAACCTGCATAAGAAATCAATGGTCAAGAACAAATTCACAAAGTTCGAAAGGTAATCGAACGAATAGATTCGACAGTTAGGAGTGAACCCGCACAAGAAATCAACGGTCAAGAACAAATCCACAAAGTTTGAAAGTTAATTTGTTGAACAGATCTGATGGTCAAAAGTGAACGTGCACAAGAAATCGACGGCATAGAAGGCGTTTTGGAAGCAGAAGTCAGAAAGCAAAAAGTATAGAAGTTGTTTAAACAAATGTTGAAAACCAGAGATCCGCATCCCGCACCGGATCTAAGATCGACAGTCGAGACAGGGTGCACAAGAAATCCACGGTGCGGAAGGAGTTTTGCAAGCGAAAGACAGAAAGCAGAAAAGTATGGAAGTGGTTTAACAAAATGTTGAAAACCCAGGATCCGCATCCCGCACCGGATCTAAGATCGACAATCGGGAAATGATGCACAAGAATTCGATGGCGTGGAAGGAGTTTTGCAAGTGGAAAAGTGTGGAAGTTGTTTAACAAAATGTTGAAAACCTGGGATCTGCATCCCGCACCGGATCAGAGACCGATGATCGGGAAATGTTGCACAAGAAATCAACGACACAGATTGAAGTTGCAGAAAAGGATGTGCATAAGCAGGTGTTTGATTTCAGAACAATGGTCAGTAGAGAGGCTGCACGAAATCGACGAAGCGGAAGAAGTCATGCAGAAAAGCATGTGCGGAAGACGGAAAGCGGAAATCGTGGAATGATATTTGGAAAAAATCATGTATCCAATATCCGATTTTCTTCCCATATAAACGGTCACAGAGAGCTCGTAGAAGATCAATGGTGTGGAATGATTGGTGCGGAACCAAAACTACAGAAAATTTGATTTGCAAAAAAAGAAAAAAATGTGAAAGAAGTCGAGCTGCAGAAAATGACAATTGCAAAACAAGCCAAATGGTGAAGATGTGTTGCAGAAACTCATGATTACTCAACGATTGGATGTATTGTTTGTCATAAGGCATCGAATAGTTTGATCAGTTATGTAAATGTACTATCAAGCATAAGAACAGGTAAAGGGTTTAAGGACATATGTGTATAAAAGGATGTGTGTGAAGAGCTGTAAGATGTGCACTCTCTGCAAACAGAGAGTTGGTGCTTGGACCATCATAGAAGTGGGGATTTCAGAATGAAAGCGGATCATGAGTTCTTTCGAAAATATCCAGAACAGAGACAATGAGGGGAACCAAAGTGCCTAAGGAAATACAAAAATAGATCAAAACATACTTGGTATGAATTGTTATATATGTTTCTCTTCATATTGTAAGGGACATGTTTGAATCTAAGAAACAAGGGTGGTAGGGTGGTGCTAGGAAAAACATGTTGCCTTCTCTATACAAATTGGATCATGTACAAGTGGAAGTTGGTGCTTCAAACTAGTAGTAGCTGGACAACGTTATCTTAGTGGGTGATAAGGAAAACATGAGGGTTGGTGCTCTCCACAAGAAGGAATTTGTAAATAGAGGTTGCAGCCTCATTTGAGTAGGTGCTCAAATAAAGATGAATATTTTTCTGTCTCTATCATGTGTATGTGATTGATGATTATCATTCCTTCTGTTATACTTGCTGCATTATCATAAACTGTAAATCTGTAATAAGAAATAATACTTTAAATATTGGAAATGGTTTAAGCTTTTGAAACACTGATTCAGCCCCCCCCCTGCTCTCAGTGTGCCATTGTGTCTAAGAATTGGTATCAGAGCCAAGAATTCATCACGAGCCTAACTAGCTTGAAGGATATCCTTAGACACATGGATTATTCAGAAAATGGAGCACCTCTCTTTGATGAGAACACATATGCAATATGGAGTGTAAAGATGAAGTGGTACTTAAAATCAGTTGGGTATGATTTATGGAGTTCAATTGTAAATGGTTATGTCCCTACAAAGAATGTGAAATCAACAACTCAGAAATAAGCTAGAATTTACAACTCAAAATCATAGAGAATTATACTAGACGAATTACCTGATTGTGTCAAAGGAAGGGTAGGACAATGTGTCTCAACTAAAGATAATTGGGACAAACTAAAGGATCTATATTTAGCCGAAGGACAGGAAACTGAAGCCAATACGATCTTGATGAACTCAATCAACCATGAAGGTAAAGGTTCTCCTAAACACTCTATCTGTAATAACTCAGAATGTGATGACTGCTCTCATACGATTGAAGAAGTTGATGAAGGTATTGGGAATTGTGAGGCGGAAGTTGTAGCTACACTAGAAGAGATTTATGACTTAAGAAAGATGATAAAAAATCAAGCAGAAGAAAAATATCAAGAAAGAAAAGCAGCATAGCTACTTGAAGAATCCATGTCAATACAATTGAATTACAAATAAAAGGTATGTAATACTCAAAAAGATGAAATTAATTCCCTGAAAGAAGAAATAGCAAGATAAAGCATGTGTCAAACTCTAGTAGCTAAATATGAAGGAAGTATTTGAACAAAATAAGAAAGAAATCTCAAAACTCGGAGTAGAAAACCATTCTCCAAAGAATCAATTGCAAAAATATCAAGAGGAATGTCAAGGCTTGATAAGACAAATTGAAAACAACCTTAAAGAAGATCTAAGAAGGCAACTCAATATCAAAGGTGAAATCTGCCAAATACAGGAACATGAAATTATTTCTTTAAAAGTTTGGTCAAGGAAAATGATGAAGTAATAACCAAGTCAAATTTTGGAAAAGGTTCTATGATATTGGATCACATTCCCAGCCATCAAAGATCTCCACGTGACGAGACTGGGATAGGATTTGACAAGTCACAGAAGAATTATGAAGAAGGAGAAAGTCCCCATCCATCTCAAGAAAAAATTGAAGAGAAATATAGAAGTCATAAAGATAGTAGAGAAAAGTGTCATGATCAACAAGGATCAAGAAGGACATGTTGGCAGTCAGCCACAACCCCTTCATTTCTCATTAGCATGAAGGGAAATCAACTCTCTTTTGTAATTTACCTATCTAAGCTATAAAAGAGTGCCTTCAGAATCTTTGATTATGAAGGTACTCTCAATTGGAGAAGAGTAAGATGACATATTAAGAGTTGATGAAAACATTTTGGTAATTAGCAGCTGTCAGTTTCATAAATTTTTATATAATCAATTTTATCATTAAAGTTAAATTTATCTGATTATATATGATTTAAGAAACTTAAAGGGATAGTATGCTAAATGAGAATCAATGAAATACTTTTTGAGTTTATTTGAAGCTGGATATGGATGAGGTATTATGAGTTTTAAACTCCTAGAACTAAAGGTGACTTATTAAATTAAAATTCTTATTAAACCTAATGTTCACATTTCATATGTAATATCTTACCATGACTTTGTAAAAATTTGTATATATATAGTTAGTAAATAAATGGGTGTCGTATGGGAATTTTCATATATTATAGTTTTATAACTTAGTATCCTATCAAATTCGATGAAAGATCTTAATCGATGGGATTTTGGAAAGTTTTAAAACTAGATCTTTGAAGTTTTATGTATATACATGACATAAGTATTAAATTAAGTCATTAGTTAGTTGTCATGCAAAACATTAGGGTATATTATTTCGATACTATATCGCCTTGAACACTACCACCTTTCACGCTCAAACTGGAGAAGACCATTAATTGATAGAGTTTACGAGAGCCATGTGTCAAATTAATAACGCCTGTTACTTGGATCGCTGAGTTAGCATGGAGATGTGGCTTGCACCTCATAATTAACTAACAACTGCAAATATATTGATGATTCGTATTTAATGTTGGTATCCATTGCATTTCGTAACAATGTACGAGCTCATCATGACCACTGGGTATAATCAATGCCTTGATTTACGATCCATCAATCACATGATCACTGATATGTCGAATTGGTTAAGTTTCACTGTTAGTCATGGATAAATATGCATGTATCATAACAGAATGTTGGCTATAGCATTCATCATCGCTAAGTGTTTATCCTTGCTGCTGCCACTACCAGATAATAAAAAACTGAAGATAGGGGTCTCTGTCAAGTTCTTGAAGCCTGAATGGAGAGCCTTCTACGAAATTTTGGTCAGGTATGTGTCCTGCGATGGACGTTTTTCTCACCTACACTATTACCACTAAAGACTCCTATTAGCATTAAAGGGCTGTAGGCTTAATCTACCATTTTATCTGTGGCAAAGTTTGAAAAAGATGTCGCATGCGGTTCAAAGTTTCGATAACCCTAATAGAAGTTTATTTCACCATGGTTTAGTCAAAATCATACTACAACATCAACTGTCCTTGAAGGGTAAATCGTGGGATGAATTTTTAACTGAATGTCATTTGGGGCCAACTCAATATTGGCCGAACCCCTCCCCAAAGACCCATAGGAAACGGAAGGCCATTGCTAAGCCTGAGGTTAATAATGTTCCTCAAACTGAATCAGAGGGTAAAGGGCTTGAGGAAGCCAATCTACCCATAAACGCTGGTATCAGTAAGGACGATGTTGATGACATAGTTCCATGTTGCTCTGAAGCAGTCTTGAACCAACCCCCATCTGATAAATATCATAGTACTCCTACAAAAACAGAGGACAGGTTAACCGAAAGAAAAAATATTAACGTTGTTGATTGTAAAAATATCTCCGAGCCAGATAATCCTCGTAAACATGGCAAAGAGTCTATGTATAAACTAGATCATCTAGCACAGGTATGCTGCGATAAAGGAGGGTTTGAGTCAGACAATCTTGTGTTTTCAAGGAGGGTTACTAGAAGCATGAACAATGTCCCTACAATTTCGGTTCCTATGGCTAATCGACAAGATACTTAGCCTGTCATCGTCCATATTGAGGACGACGTTCCATCGTCGGTCCCTGACACTATTCATATAAATGATCCCACTCTTATAAAGGATAATAGTGCAAAATTGGGTAAGGCCAAGGTTGCTCCATCATGTATGGACACCTGTATTTTAGACCCTGAGCCATCTTTTATCAGTCCTCAGTCATCTGGTCAAAACATTGATAACCCTAATCCTCCTCAGGCAGCCAATTCAGGTCACAAAAATGAAGAAGAAACTATTCAGCAAGTTCTGGACAAGGCATACCAGACCAAGATTACAGAATTGAAAGATGAATTTAAACACTGTCAATCAAATGCAGCACTGATAGAGGAAGAAAATAGGGCATTTAGAGAGGAGTTGTTGAATTGGATTAGCAGGAGGAAAGAAATGAATATAAAAAAGAACCAATATAAAAGGGCAAAAAAGTCAATAATAGGTACGAATCAACATCTGCTTAAACAAATAGAAAACAAAAGTTAATGATTATCAAGCTTAAAGCCAAATTAGCCGAAGCCAGAAGAGTAGTCGATCTTCAAAATAGAACTTGATGGTTATTCTCATTCTTCAAAGTACATGGGTTGTTTCGCTGTCAAACAGGTAACAAAAGTTTTGTTATGCATGGCTGTAAAATCGCAGATTTTACAGGAACACATTTAAATTTTAGTTTATTTTGTTACATTTGTTTTAACTGATTTTAATGAGATGCTTTGTTTGTTTAAACACAGGTGGATATGTCATCGCTCTTCTCCATAGTTTCAGGACATTGTTAATGTGTTGGTTGGAAGACGTGGCTGTTCATTGAAAACTGGAATTTCAACTACGACCATGAATTTGCCAAGTACCTTTAAACCAGCAAATATCCAGGCTAGTCGTTTTTCATTGTTATAGTGACAGGTGTTTTGAAAAGAGATTCGATTCTCTTTGATAGTTATAGGAACCCTATAATATTGTATCTAGCATTGATGGCAAAACTGAATCAGAAAACTGATAGTATTATATAAGTTAGGAATTTTTGAGAAATAAGGGATGGAGTGACTGAAGAGAGACATACTTGAGATATATTTTGTTGCTGGTTTTATTTCATTACTGAAGTTGAATCTTTGGATATGGGATGCAACTAGAAATCTCCAGGTTGATATCATGACTGGTATTGTTTTGGATTTACTCTATATTTCAGTATATTATCTTCTATTTTAATATTAATACAGTATGCTTTGTTATACTTGTGTTTAATTGCAATTCTCACTTTGTCAGCTCAATATTATATTTGAATTAATATATCATTGTGACTGAGTTTATTAGTATTTTTACTATAAATTTAAGCTATAAGGATATACATTTTTGTCTATTAGATATCATGTGTATTTTTACAGTGATTTCATACTAGACATCATCTTTTATTCAAATAGCTATGTTGATTATTAGTTATTAATTAATTTCAAAAAATTGAAATAATTGTTTATTTTCAGTTTCTCTGTTAAGTTATTTTATAACAGAATGATTTATTATGTATGACTTAAATATTTCTATTTAGATCGTACACTTTATCTTTATGTTCATCTTATATTAATTAATAATTAATATAGTAGTTAAAACGCTCTCAGCTGAGATAGGATAGATAAGATAGATAGGATAGTTAAGATAGCCCAGATTAGTTTTTTTTTAGTTAACAAGCTGATAAATAGCATTAGTGCAATTTTAAGATAGTTTAACCAGTCCTTTTATATTCGAAAAAATTAAATATAAAATTTCAAACAATCAAAGACTTTCCTTAAGAAAGCAAGTATAGAATAACATAGGTAGTTTAAATTATTCTTTAGGGTTTAGTTAGACAGAAAAATAGCATTAGGATAGATTTTGGTGAATTTTAGTTTTTCCTTAAGAGAAAAATCAGCTGGTAGCAGGACCATAACCTGCGAGATTTTTCTACTCCAAACACACCAGACGCTGCTTTAAGCTGATTGTGTGGGCATAATCTCCTTGTTGGCCTAGGTCAGAAAATCAGGCCAACAAATGGCGCTAGAAGGAGGGTCTGTTAATGAGTAATGGCAGGTGAAACTAATGAAACATTTCCAACCAGCCAACAAATTCCAGAAGTCAGTAGATCACCATTTTTAGAAACTGTTAGGAACATTCTCGAGCATGATCCTGTCACCTCTCCCTTTACTCCTACACAAAGCTCTCAAACTTTAGAAGAATCAAGACATATTCTTACACGAGCATACGCTAATCAGCTTGGTATATCTCTAATAGATTATGGTCTACCTAGATAGCAGCGACATAATCCACAATTGACCATAGTTACGCAAGATTTGGAAGTAGCTAATAGTACTCCCCACCATCAGGTTGAAAGACATCAAAGGCAGACTACTCAAACAAATACTGCTAGAAGATTAATTGCAGGAGGCGGTTTTGATTAGCCACCTTCTCCTCCTGAATCACCACCTGATAGTCCAAGACCATCCGACTCAGGAAGTTCTTCAAGTTCTGAAAGAAGTCCAATGGCAAGAAATGTACCTGTAAGAGGAGGAGGCAATCCTCCACCTAATCCACCAAACCCACAACTCCCTTGGCTAAGAACAGCTGCTATAGCAATCCCTGGTATACAACATCCTTTACCTAAACACTCAGATAAAATCCTCCCTAAGTTTAACCCAAATGATAAAGAACCTGCAGAGGTGCATGTTGACAAATTCATGTTGGCTGTTCAAACCTTGATCATTCAGCATGAAGATGTAGTTTGTCGATTGTTTCCTCTAACTTTCGAAGGAAGAGCTTCTACCTGGTATTTTTCGTTAGTACAAGGATCAATCACAAACTGGGGGGAATTTAATAAAGCCTTTCTAGATAAATTCGGGGAAGATAAAACACCCACTCTTTTAGCCTTAGAGTTATCTAGGATTAAAATGGAGCCTAAAGAAAGAATCAAAGATTTCAATCAAAGGTTTCTGACATTAAAAAACAAAATTCCAATTGCTTCTCAACCTTCCGAGGATATAATTATTGAAAATTATACATCAGCTTTACCAAAATATTCTGGGATGTTCGTTAAGAGAGCTGGAAAAACAACATTAGTAGAAATGTTTGAGGAAGCCATTAAAGTCGAGAAGGATTCTATGTCCTATGAACCAGATAGAAGTGGGAAATCTGATTCTTTTCCTCATAGGAAGACCGAAAAACTCAATTCAGATAAAGACAAAGCATTTGATATAGAACAGCTGCAAAACGTTATTCTAACATTAACCAATGAAGTTGTAGGGTTAAAGAAAACCAATTCTGAAGCTTCTCCTTCTAGGGGATATTTCAGAAACCAGTTTAGACAAAACCCGAATACAAATAATAAAAATACACCACCTGACATAGCAGCAAATGAAGATATTTTTAATACAATTCGAGCTGTTTTATCTTTGTCTGAAACTCCTTCTAGTTAAGAAATAACTGAAAACGAAGAAGAAGAGGAATCAAAAAATGATGAAGAATCAGAGGAACCTCAACAAGTTAATGGTCATTTCTGGGACAGTCTTGTGAAAGAACATGAGAGTAAAAGTCCGCCTACATGACAACATGCCTACAATACTCGTAGTAGAACATTTGCAAATACCCCCGGAGCTTCATCAAGTTCTATTACAAATAATGACAACAATAATTCACAACCTAACAAACAAACTCAATCTGGCAAACAAATCCAATCAACCAAAGGTACCCAAACTATTCAAAATTCTCCAAAATTAGATTTACAATATGATATAATTGAATATTTAAAGAAGACTCGTGCAAACATCAATATGTACGATCTTCTTCAAATCTACCCTATGCCTAATAGTCATGTTATAAATCCAGCCATGAGTTCTATTATTCCTAATGCAAAACAAAATGTTGCTGCAAATAGTTCTAATAATGATTCAACAGCAACTGAAAAAGGAAAAGCAATGGCTGAAAAATATTCGCTTATAGGTAAGAATTCTAAATCAACTACACCTCCATTCTTACTTACCTTTGAAATTTTCAATAGGAATGTTCATAATTGCATGGTAGACTCCGGAGCATCCTCCAATGTGATGCCTTTATCAGTATGCAAAAAATTGAGCGGGAAATATGTTCCATCTAATTCTCAAATAACTCAATTGGACAGGACAAATGTAAAGGTTGTAGGGGAAATGAAAGATGTCTTAGTCAGGATTGCTTGTAACCCTTCGGTTTATCAAATTATAGATATTGTTGTTGCAGATATTCCAGATGCATATGGACTATTTTTAAGTAGGGATTGGTCTCAACAACTAAATGGATTCTTCGCCACGGACTGGTCAACATTATGGTTACCTAAGAATGGAAAGTCAAATCAGATAAAGATAAATAGAGAAAGATATATGAAACATACTGTCACAGAACTGCATGATCCTAGCTAATCTGTTTTATTTTCAGATTGTATTATGGGGAATTACATGTATGAATTAGGATTTGGTAATTTTAAAGATGAAAATTCTTCCCTTTCTGAAAACAAACAACAATTTGAAATTAGTAATGTGACATCTGTTTCTCCTAACTCTTCATTCAAGGAAACTATTAATGATGTAGATAATCTGCTGAATATTGTGAATATCATAGAAAGTAAAGTGGTTGTGCATAGTTCTATCTGGACTTTATATTTTGATGGTGCAAAATCTAAAGAAGGAGCAGGAGTTCGTTGCCTACTGGTGGACCCTCAGGGAAATAAAACATGTATAGATTGTAGGATGGAATTTAATTGTACAAACAATATGGTGGAATACGAAGCTTTAATACAAGGTTTGAAAAAATCAATTGATTTGGGCATCAAAGAGTTAATTGTATACGGCGATTCCGAGATCATTGTCAGACATGTTCGTAACTCCATTCACTGTTTATCTAAACATTTACAGAGTTATCAAAGAGAGGTATGGAACCTTATCTCACATTTTGATGCATTTAACATAAATTCTTCTCCTAGAAGTCAAAATCAAGAAGCAGATTTGTTGGCAAACGTAGCATCAAAGTTAATTCCATCAGAAAATCTTACACCAGATTTCTTTTCTGTTGAATTGATTTTTAGGCCTTCCATACCTGATAATATCTTTAACTGGCGTGTATTTGACAATGATGTGCAGGTACTAAATTTCCTGATGAACGAGGATACCTTTAAAGATTCAGCAATAGACGAAGTCACTCATGACGAAAATCTGCGGGATTTTTCGGTAATAAATGAGTTTTGTTCAGTTGAAAAAGCTTTTGAATAGGTAAAACCAGTCCATAATTCAGTACAAAGATTATAAAATTTCTTTGATCTGCAGGATAATTTTAGGTCTGTTCCTAATTGTAAAACTAACAGCTCTCGAATGAGATATGAAACCATAAATTTAGGAACATAACTAAATCCCCAAACTATAAATCTTGGAATAGATTGCAACCCTGTAGAAAAAAAAAAATTTATAAAATTATTTAAGGAATTTAAAGATGTCTTTGCTTGGACATATGATGACCTGAAAACCTTCAACACACAAGTCATGCAACATATAATTCCAATTAAACAGGAGTCAAAACCTTTCCAACAGAAGTTAAGGAAATATCACCCATCATTAGAACCAACAATTAAAAAGGAACTAAATAAATTATTAGCTGCCAAGACTATTTTCCCCATTAGGCATACTCAATGGGTAGCAAACTTAGTTCCAGTTAGGAAGAAAAACAGGGATATTAGATTATGTGTAGATTTTAGAAATCTGAATAAGTCTTCTGAAAAGGATAATTACCCAATTCCTCCCATGGAACAAATTCTTCAAAAGGTGTCTGGGTCTGAGATACTGTCTCTCCTTGATGGTTTCTCAGGATACAACCAAATATTGGTTTCCCCAGATGATCAATTGAAAACTGATTTTAGAACTCCATGGGGAACATATGCCTACCGCAATATTCTCTTTGGGTTAATCAATGCGGGAGCAACCTTTCAACGGGCAATGGATATTGCTTTTAGAGGCTTAATTAACCATTCAGTCGTTTTCTACTTGGACGACGTTACTGTATATTCTAAACATCAACCTGATCATCTTAATCATCTTAGAAAAGTATTTGAACGATGCAGAAAATTTGGAATATCCTTAAATCCTAAAAAGACAATGTTTGTTGTTTCAGAAGGTATCTTATTAGGTTGTGTGGTTTCAAAACACGGAATCATGATTGATCCTGAAAGAACCCAAGCCATTTCAAAGATAACTTATCCTTCTAGCAAGAAAGCAATGTAATCATTTCTCGGTAAAATAAATTTTGTTAGAAGATTCATTCCCAGTTTTTCCGAGATCATACGTCCTTTGCAGAAAATGATTAAGAAAGATGTTGTTTTTAATTGGGGACAAACTGAAAAAGAATCATTTCAGAAAATTTTAGAAGCCATTTCAGAAGCTCCTAGCCTCCTAAGCCCAGATTTTAATAAAAATTTCATATTGTATACTTTTGCTTCTGATATTTCATATGCAACAGTTTTAACCCAATTAAATCAGCAAAATAACGAAGTCCCAATCTCTTTCATGAGTTCAAATTTCAAAGGTGCTGAACTTAATTACCATGAAGTTGATAAACAAGCCTTTGTTGTTTTTAAATCTGTTAAACATTTTCGTCCATATTTACTGAAATCTAAAATGAAAGTAATTGTCCCTTATTCCTCAGTCAGAAACTTGTTGGTACAAAAGGACTTAGGTGAGAAAAGGGCACCTTGGATGACAGCCCTTCAAGAGTATGACTTAGAAATTAAACCCTCGACGATAGTTAAAGGAAAAGGATTATGTAAATTAGCTGCTAAAGCTGCTCATTTACCTAATGATAAAGCTGAAACTGTCATTGATGAGGTTTTACTTACCAGGGAAATTTATTTTTATCCTCCACCTCAAGATTCCTGGTATATAGACATAAGAATACTTTTCGAAACAGGAACTGCCCCTGATTACCTAGAACCAAAGAAGAAAAGAGCACTTAGATTGAAATCTTCTCCTTATTTATTAATTGATAATATCCTCTTTCGGAGAAATTCAGATGGGGTATACCTTCGATGTCTAGATAAAGATGAAACATAAGTAATTCTGAAAGAGTTACATTCTGGACCAGCAGGAGGTCATTTTGGTGGAGAGACTACTGCGCACAAAATTCTCAGGGCTGGTTATTATTGGCCCACCTTGTTTGGAGATTCCTATACTTTTGTCAGAAAATGCCAAGAATGTTAACTTGCTGCAGGAAGGGTTAAAAAACCTGCTTTTCCTTTACAACCTGTTGCGGCTGAAAGACCCTTTTAGCAATGGGGTATTGATATAGTAGGGCCAATAAATCCTCCCTCATCTATGCAACACAAATATATAATAACTGCAACCGATTATTTCACTCGTTGGGCAGAGGTTGCACCGTTAAGGATTGTAAATACCAATCAGGTTATATTATTTTTGGAATTCTTTATCATAACAAGATTTGGTATTCCAGATTCCCTCGTCTTTGATAATGCTTCATACTTTTCATCAATTGAGTTGAATCAGTTTGCTTTAGAGAAGGGAATAAGAATCAGGTATTCAGCTAACTATCATCCCCATGGGAATGGTCTAGCTGAATCAACAAACAAAAATTTATTGAAAATTCTCTAAAGAACTATTTCAGCTCACCATCGTAATTGGCATACAGAATTGGTCAATGCCCTTTGGGCAGACAGAGTAACTCCTAAGGCTACGATAGGTAACTCACCATTCTTCTTAGTATATGGAACTGAAGCTATTTTACCACCAAATTTGTTCTTACCTTCATTACAGTTAGCTCAGTCTGTTCAAGATGAAGAGTGCCCAACAATGGAAAAGAGAATTAATACTCTGTTAAAGCTTGAGGAAGAAAGAGAAAAGTCAAAACAACACTTTACAAAACATCAACAGATTGTAAAATCTTGATTTGACCAATCCTTTAGTTCCAATCGAGAATTTCAGGTGGGAGACTTAGTTTTAAAATGGGATAAAGTTCATGAGGAAAAGGGACATCATACTAAGTTTCAGAAACTGTGGTTAGGTCCCTTTGTTATTTCTGAGAAAATAGGTCCAAGTACCTTTCGATTGTAAACACTTGAAGGTCAGTCCGAAACATTCCCAGTGAATGGACTGATTCTGAAAAAATATTTCTGTTAATATTTTCTGTCTTAAAATGTATATAATTTGTTTGCTGTTTGCAAATAAAGTTATATTTTTATACATAAACCATGTTTGTTGTTTATAAATAAATTTATATTGTTGTATATAAACTGAATTATAGTCCATAGAATTAAGGATGATGAGAAATTCATAAAACTTTTATAACTTTCAAACATCATTCTGTTATTTTTTAATTTTAGTTCTGTTGAGTCAAATATTTCAGACTGTCAAATTTTTGTATATAATTAGTCAGTAACCTTTAGTTAGCAGCTGAAGAAATAAACGTAAATAAATAAATCTTCAAGTTCAAAAGTCAGTTTGCTCATGAGCCTGAAAAATTATGATATTTGACTGAAATCTTTTAAAAATTTGTTCAGGATGATCAAGGTTTATTAAATCTATAAAATACCTATCATTGTTTTTATTTGTAAGTGTTGCTCAGATTATTCCACACCTTTTTATTTTCTTGTAAAAGTGGGGATAGCTTATTAAATGTCTTCGTCGAAGCTTGTACTTTTGCAAAACTCTTACAGACCTCTATCATCAGTCTTCAAAAGTATTTACCATCTGAAAACTATTTAGGATTTGTTCCAGTCGATAAAATGCTAAAACGAGAGACGGAAGGTCTTAGTAATAATCCGGTCAGATCATAATCACAAATATCACTAGTATGACATTATTAGGAAACTAGTAATGGATTTTGGTTTAAAAACCAAAAGATAAGGGGTCTCATCACGAGCCAGCTGATTCATTTTTCGGTGATATTAATGACTGACATTACCATTTGGTTACCATGCTGGGTAGTGATCTCTCATTTAAAAAAAATAAAAATTGAAAGAAAAACATAAATTTTGACTAAAGAATAGGAGGTCTCATCACGAGCTGGCCTAATCATGATCATCAGTGTTGTCTGGGATAACTTCATTTCTTATCACCAGGGTGATGGCTTTTAATTTAAAAATTAAAAGACAAGAGGTCTCATCACGAGCCGGCTTGCTTATTTCAGACAGCTCTCGTGAATGATACTATCACATTGGGATACCATACCCAAATAGTAGTCTTCAGTCATAATTATTGTTTAAAGAAAAGAAAAGCAAGAAAATAAAATTATTATGTTTATGGAACATATTCTGGAAAGTTTTCAGAAAAGTAGATTTCTATACTCTATGCTGATGGTGCAAGTTATTATTACTATGAAGTACTTTGTTTCGATCAAGATATTTTTAAGTTTATCCCTAATCAAATTTCTGTTTCAAAAGATGGAATATTTCTGAGTTTTACTTACGAATATGAATAAAATAATGGTTTTTATTTAGATAAAGAATTTTTTATTATTTTTAAATAAGTTTTAAGATTTTGATTATATCATTGTAAGTTGTATGAGCAGAGATAACTGGTTCGCCCAGGTTGTCGCTATTTGTTGGCAGTCAGCCACAACCCCTTCATTTCTCATTAGGATGAAGGGAAATAAGCTCTCTTTTGTAATTTACCTATCTAAATTATAAAAGAGTGCCTTCAAAATCTTTGATTATGAAGGTACTCTCAATTGGAGAAGAGTAAGATGACATATTAAGAGTTGATGAAAACATTTTGGTAATTAGCAGCTGTCAGTTTCATAATTCAGTTTCATAAATTTTTATATAATCAATTTTATCATTAAAGTTAAATTTATCTGATTATATATGATTTAAGAAACTTAAAGGGATAGTATGCTAAATGGGAATCAATGAAACACTTTTTGAGTTTATTTGAAGCTGGATATGGATGAGGTATTATGAGTTCTAAAATCCTAGAACTAAAGGTGATTTATTAAATTAAAATTCTTATTAAACCTAATGTTCACATTTCATATGTAATATCTTACCATGACTTTGTAAAAAATTGTATATATATAGTTAGTAAATAAATGGGTGTCGTATGGGATTTTTCATATATTATAGTTTTATAACTTAGTATCCTATCAAATTCGATGAAAGATCTTAATCGATGGGATTTTGGAAAGTTTTAAAACTAGATCTTTGAAGTTTTATGTATATACATGACATAAGTATTAAATTAAGTCATTAGTTAGTTGTCATGCAAAACATTAGGGTATATGATTTCGATACTATATCGCCTTGAACGCTACCACCTTTCACGCTCAAACTGGAGAAGACCATTAATTGACAGAGTTTACGAGAGCCATGTGTCAAATTAATAATGCCTGTTACTTGGATCGCTTAGTTAGCATGGAGATGTGGCTTGCACCTCATAATTAACTAACAGCTACGAATATATTGATGATTTGTATTTAATGTTGCTAGCCATTCCATTTCGTAACGATGTACGAGCTCATCATGACCACTGTGTATAATCAATGCCTTGATTTACGATCCATCAATCACATGATCCTTGATATGTCGAATTGGTTAAGTTTTACTGTTAGTCATGGCTAAACATGCATGTATCATAACAGAACGTTGGCTATAGCATTCATCATCGCTAAGTTCAGCTAAATGGCCAGATTTAGAGCCCCCATATCTGTTAGATCTAAAGCATGTGAAATTTTGATATTTCACATCATGTCATGCACTTGGATACCTATCCCCTCCCTCTTCACATTGCCATTCATTCCATTTCAAAACCAGGATAGTGCTGAGGAAGTTATGGCTCTGTTGAATCGTTTCGAGATCTCAGGTTCAGAGCTCGTAGAAGCAGATGAGAAGGTTGCCTTGCTATTTGAAAAATTTGGGTGGGGGCAGTTCTTTAAATGTTTTGACGGCCATAATGCAGAGGTGACCAAACTGTTTGCCTTGAATTTAAAAGAAGATGTTGTGCAGATCGGGGATTTTAAGTTCATCGTTAACGAAGACAAAATCGCAGAGGCAACAAAGCTCCCATAAGTTGGAGAGCGTTGGTTCAAAGGTAGTAAGGTTAATAAAAAGAAGTGTTTATCCTTGCTGCTGCCACTACCAGATAATACAAAACTGAAGATAGAGGTCTCTGTCAAGTTCTTGAAGCCTGAATGGCGAGCCTTCTATGAAATTTTGGTCAGGTATGTGTCCTGCGATGGACGTTTTTCTCACCTACACTATTACCACTTAAGACTCCTATTAGCATTAAAGGGTTGTTGGCTTAATCTACCATTTTATCTGTGGCAAAGTTTGAAAAAGATGTTGCATGCGGTTCAAAGTTTCGATAACCTTGATAGAATTTTATTTCACCATGGTTTAGGCAAAATCATACTACAACATCAACTGTCCTTGAAGAGTAAATCGTGGGATGAATTTTTAACTGAATGTCATTTGGGGCCGACTCAATATTGGCCGAACCCCTCCCCAAAGACCCATAGGAAACAGAAGGCCACTGCTAAGCCTGAGGTTAATAGTGTTCCTGAAACTGAATCAGAGGGTAAAGGGCTTGAGGAAGCCAATCTACCCATAAACGCTGGTATCAGTAAGGATGATGTTGATAACATAGTTCCCTGTTGCTCTGAAGCAGTCTTGAACCAACCCCCATCTGATAAATATCATAGTACTCCTGTAAAAACAGAGGACAGGTTAACTGAAAGCAAAAATATTAACGTTGTTGATTGTAAAAATTTCTCTGAGCCAGATAATCCTCGTAAACATGGCAAAGAGTCTATGTATAAACTAGATCATGTAGCACATGTATGTTGCGATAAAGGAGGGTTTGAGTCAGACAATCTTGTGTTTTTAAGGAGGGTTACTAGAAGCATGAACAATTTCCCTACGATTTCGGTTCCTATGGCTAATTGACAAGATACTCAGCCTGCCGTCGTCCATATTGAGAACAACGTTCCATCGTCAGTCCCTGACACTATTCATATAAATGATCCCACTCTTATAAAGGATAATAGTGAAAAATTGGGTAAGGCTGAGGTTGCTCCATCATGTATGGACACCTGTATTTTAGACCCTGAGCCATCTTTTATCAGTCCTCAGTCATCTGGTCAAAACATTTATAACCCTAATCCTCCTCAGGCAGCCAATTCAGGTCACAAAAATGAAGAAGAAACTCTTCAGCAAGTTCTGGACAAGGCATACCAGACCAAGATTACAGAATTGAAAGATGAATTTAAACACTGTCAATCTAATGCAGCACTCATAGAGGAAGAAAATAGGACATTTATAGAGGAGTTGTTGAATTGGATTAGCAGGTGGAAAGAAATGAATATAAAAAAGAACCAATATAAAAGGGCAAAAAATTCAATAATAGGTACGAATCAGCATCTGCTTGAACAAATAGAAAAGCAAAAGTTAATGATTATCAAGCTTAAAGCCAAATTAGCTGAAGCCAGAAGAGTAGTCGATCTTCAAAATAGAACTTGATGGTTATTCTCATTCTTCAAAGTACATGGGTTGTTTCGCTGCCAAACAGGTAACAAAATTTTTGTTATGCATGCCTGTAAAATCACAGATTTTACAGGCACACATTTAAATTTTAGTTTATTTTATTACATCTGTTTTAACTGATTTTAATGAGACGCTTTGTTTGTTTAAACACAGGTGGATATGTCATCGCTATTCTCCACAGTTTCAGGACATTGTTAATGTGTTGGTTGGAAGACGTGGCTGTTCATTGAAAACTGGAATTTCAACTACGGCCATGAATTTGCCAAGTACCTTTAAACCAGCAAATATTCAGGCTAGTTGTTTTTCATTGTTATAGTGACATGTGCTTTGTAAAAGAGATTCGATTCTCTTTGATAGTTATAGGAACCCTATAATATTGTATCTAGCATTGATGGGAAAACTGAATCAGAAAACTGATAGTATTATATAAGATAGGAATTTTTGAGAAATAAGGGATGGAGTGACTGAAGAAAGACATACTTGAGATATATTTTGTTGCTGGTTTTATTTCATTACTGAAGTTGAATCTTTGGATATGGGATGTAACTGGAAATCTCCAGGTTGATATCATGACTGCTATTGTTTTGGATTTGCTCTATATTTCAGTATATTATCTTCTATTTTAATATTAATACAATATGCTTTGTTATACTTGTGTTTAATTGCAATTCTCACTTTGTCAGCTCAATATTATATTTGAATTAATATATGATTGTGACTGAATTTATTAGTATTTTTACTATAAATTTAAGCTATAAGGATATACATTTCTGTCTATTAAATATCATGTGTATTTTTATAGTGATTTCATACTAGACATCATCTTTTATTCAAATAGCTATGTTGATTATTAGTTATTAATTAATTTCAGAAAATTGAAATAATTGTTTTTTTTTTCAGTTTCTGTGTTAAGTTATTTTATAACAGAATGATTTATTATGTATGACTTAAATATTTCTATTTAGATCGTACACTTTATCTTTCTGTTCATCTTATATTAATTAATAATTAATATAGTAGTTAAAACACTCTCAGCTAAGATAGGATAGATAGGATAGTTAAGATAGCCCAGATTAGTTTTTTTTAGTTAACAAGCTATTAAATAGCATTAGTGCAATTTTAAGATAGTTTAACCAGTCCTTTTATATTCGAAAAAATTAAATATAAAATTTCAAACAATCAAAGACTTGCCTTAAGAAAGCAAGTATAGAATAACATAGGTAGTTTAAATTATTCTTTAGGGTTTAGTTAGACAGAAAAATAGCATTAGGATAGATCTTACTGAATTTTAGTTTCTCCTTAAGAGAAAAATCAACTGGTAGCAGGACCATAACCTGCGAGATTTTGCTACTCCAAACACATCGGACGCTGCTTTAAGCTGATTGTGTGGGCATAATCTCCTTGTTGGCCTAGGTCAGAAAATCAGGCCAACAGGACACAATCAGCAAAAAGGTCTATGTTACAGAAGGGACCATTTAATTCCTGGTATGAAAATAATTTTAATGGTTATTGCTATGCATGTAGTTGTTTTGGTCACAACGCTATGGACTGCACATTCCATGGAAGAAGAAGTGTTGGAAGTCAAACTAACACAATTAGATGTTGGACATGTGACCAAATTGGGCATTTTGCTGCTCACTGTCACACATTAAGATGCTTCACCTGTGGTGGATTTGGTCATAAATCCCAAGTATGTGCAAGTAAAAGAAGACAATCAATGAGGATTCTTTCATATCCATCAACAAGGAAAGTAGATGAATCTTGGAAGAAAAATAATACAAAAATATTTGAAGACCAAAGGACAAATGATTACAGCCAAAGACATTCTCAGGTATGGATGAAAGATGGCTACCATATGGCAAGCCATGTTTGAGGTCTTTCAAATACCTTGATACATCCTGAGTCCATGAAATTGGAGGACGGACTCAAGGAAATTGGATGTGTACTCCTAGTAAAATAACAAGTCCTAGGATCGAATTGCAATCATTAACAGAAGGAAGGAAGGCATACATGGATGAAGTTTGGTAAATAAAGAGGTATATATGTTGGAACAACTTGAAGGCGTATCTTCTAATCTTCAGTGGTTCAATATCAAGCTTCGAACCATGAAGTGGTATATACTATAAGTTAAAATAATAGTAAGTTTGAGATTAGAAGTGAATCTCTGTAGTAGCAAGAATGAAAATTAGGAGAAAAAGGATGAAGTATGAAAACGTTTCTATGTAGTTTCTAAATCTTTTTGATATAAAGAAAAGCTAATTTCAAATCTAAACTGTAACGTCCCTGACCCTCCGATCAACGAAGAGGAATCTACCATAACACTATATATCCGGGCATTTAGCCCCATAAAATTTAAAATAAAATGCATTGAACCAAGATACACAGACACATAAAGAATTAACATTCAGCAGAAACAATTACATTTAATTCAATCATTCAACACATTTTAACATGTTCATCGTAATTCATATAAACAATACAGTTGCATGGATGATTACTCAGGAATACTTATCTTCGAATGAATGTTCCTGCAACCAACTATGCCGCTGCAACGTTCCACCCAACAATAGGCCAGTGTGCTCCTTAATCTCTCAACAACAACACCACCCCTGAGTTGGGAATTATTTCCCAAGGAAAAAGGAACTAAGCAGGCTCACACATAGCCAAGGATACCACAAACTTTATCCAAATCAACGAGTTGGGTTTATCAGGTTATCAAGAGATGGAAGCACTGTCTGCTAAGCTAGTGGGCTCACTGAAGAGCTAAGGATGCCTACACCAGAACTAGCTTGACTCCTAAGACATCCACACACACCCAACACAAGGGATCATTCCCTTCTCTGCTACACAGTCCCTCAGGACATGACTTCCCTTCCAGTGCTATTCAGGGGTGTAGAGAAGAGAGTCATTCCTCTAGCTCTGTCTATGAGGCTCCTGCACAACACTAGGTTTGTCAAGCAAACTCCTTTCCACTCTTACCCAGTCCAAAGACCAATTGCATACACAACAATATACACAACTTCTGGGTTTGGGAAAACAGTTCGGCCACAAAATCAATTGCCACGGTGGGTGAAAAAAACCCAATAACAACAACCCGAATCCCAGAGACATTTTGGCCCTAACATGGCCAAAAATGAAATCAATACGTAATAATTACAGACAAGAAACCCAAAAATGGATTTACAGATGGACAAAAACACCAAGGAGAGAAATATGATCTCAACAATCGTTTAATGACTTCCTAGGGCCAAAATCGACCTCTGCAAAAACCCAATTCATGTTTTTGATTTCTGAAGACATCTATGGCAATACGGGAGCCCAAAACGACTATTATGAAACCCAAAAATGGATTTCTAGCTTCTTGGTCACTCAGGAAGGTAAAAACGATTCCCAGCCATGGAAGAATCCATGAAAATGCAGTGAAAGTGTAAATCTCTTTTCCCACGTACTAAACAATACCAAAACGAATTTTTGGGCATGAAAAAATGAGGAAAATGAGCAAAAACGTGAATGATAACACACAGGAAACTTCAGCTGCATGAAGGAAGCCAACGTGAAGGAGAATGGGTGAGTAATGGCTTTGGCATGCATTCCCAAGCATTTACTTGCCCCACAAGTCAGAAATACATTTTCCAAAATTTGATTGACTTCTTCCATTTGAATTTCTGACTACCATACTCTTCCCCATTCCCATGCATTAACTAACTCAACCATATTTTGGAAGAATTAAATGATTGGGCACAAAATACAAAATGGGTAGTTGAGGGTTTGATGGGTTCTCCCTTTGACATTTGGCTTTTCCCCATTGGCCCCCAAAGGTTAAATATTCCCCCCTCCTTATCCTTAGGAAAATCATGCCCCCATCTCATTATTTGTTGCATAGACATCGCTGGTTGTGGGTTTTAATTAAATTGCATATTTACATGATGCTCAAAAATTATAAGGTGTCGTCTAGCACGAAATATACCTTCATAAATGATTTTAATTGCCGGAACATAAAACGATAAATCGATGGTGGGGCTTTTGACTTTAGCTCCACACCACGATTAATTACAATATATACATCATATACATTTTAATGCAAACGGGGTAAAAAATGGGGTGTTACATGAATAGTATGATGACTGGAGAAGAAGACTTAAGAACAAGACACAACTGTTGTTAATAACAACTGAAGGGTGACTGATCCCAAATAAGTGTAGAAGTCATTTGCACAACAACAAAGGAAGCAACAAGCTTGTATGAATACATTGCATAGAGGTTCAAATCATTGAGCCAAGATTCAGATCAGATGATGCATTTGATAGAAGCAGACAAGACAAAGGCACCCAGATTAAGAATGTTGATTGATAGGGGGGGCATGAGTAATTTCTTGTGATCTCATGGACTCTCTCTAGTTGAAGAAAATAAAGCGAAGGGATTATTTTGATGCATGCATACCTTTTATGAATTCACTAGATGATTGATTCATTCCTTAAGAGTAGCTGGCAGTACTATCCCAGTACTATCATGATAAGATTTGTTGAAAATCTACAAGGAAGCCAAAGTATATAGAAGACCTGTGTTTAAACACAAATTGAAGATGGCAGTCACATGATTGAGGAAATAAACTAAAGAATTAGATGAAAAGGATGAGACCTACGAAACTATTGGGAGAAAGGTCTGATTTTTGTGTGCAATCACAGTGAAGACATATGATTTTACTTGTTTCACTCAAAAGTTTAGAAATCAAATATTTTGAGAAGACTATTGAAGGTCAAATCTTGTGAAGGATTTTGAAGACATATCCTCTTGTTGAAAATACGAAGAAAGAAAATCTCAGATCTAGATATCATCGAGGATTTTTTGTTGTGGTGACTTCTTTTTTTTCGGGAGCAGCAGATTGATGATGACCATGGGCAGGAAGATGATCTGACTATGACAGATTTAAGACAAGTTTGTGGACATACTGAAGAAAAGTATGGTGAAATATAATTGATGACAACACATTAATGACAAAGGATGAAATGATGACATGGAATATATGATCAATGAAAAAACAAGAAAAAAATTGAAGACATGGAAATGGAAGACGAAGAACAAGGACATGGAATTGGATGACATGAAGAATATGGAAAGAAAAATAATACTTAGGAGTTGGGTCCTAGACCTATAGATAAAAATGTAATAAGCTCCAAGTGGGTGTTTAAAAACAAGATGAATGAACAAGGACAAATTGTGAGGAATAAAGCTCGATTGGTCTGTAAGGGGTATGTCAAAGTTGAGGGACAAGATTTTGATGAAAGTTTTAAGAAAGGAGAACTGTCATTCTTTCTTGGTCTTTTCATTATCCAGAGTCCTGAAGGCTTATTTCTCTTCCAAGAGAAGTATTTGAAGGAGATGTTGAAGAAATTTTAGATGGAAGATTCATCACCTGTCAGTACACCTATGGTTATTTGTTATAAACTTAGCAAGGATGATCCCTCACTTGATGTTGATCAAAGAGCATATCGGTCAATGATAGGAAGTCTCTTATACATTACATCATCTCGTCCTTATATAATGCAAGTTGTTGGAATGGTAGTGTTGTACAGGAATAAACACCTTATAACCGAAGGTCTGGGGTTACCAACATACTCATAAAACTTGCAAGAAATCAACTCTAGAGTACAAAAAAGGAAATAGGAGGATAGAAAAGACTCACTCGATACAAGGCGGTTGATCCTAGCTTTGTCCTCTTCCACTCTGATTCTCCTCCAAAGCTTTATGGGATGCTTCTCCTTCACCTGTCAAGAACAAATCCTCCAAATGCAAGATGATATATGTATATAAAACAGGTTAGATAAATCATATACAGAGTGCTTAATCATAAGTATTCATAAAACCATGATACATGAAAGACATTCAAGACACATATGGAAGAAGGATTCTCTTTATTAACAATAATGAATGAGTTCAGATTACAACCCAATGCTTGAGACAAGGACTCCTCTGCAACCAAAGGATTCTGAGTTCCATTGCTCCAAAGACTTCTGAATAGACTCCACCAGCATAACTTTGCTCTCTAGTGTATGTGATTAATACCCTCCCCAAGGAATTTATTTATACTTGGTGAAATAAGGCAGTTTCGAGGGTTGAGGAGGTTGAGATAGTTAAGGTGATTATAGTTAAGGGCTTAACAAATCTCAGATAATTGTGATTTATTATTTTTAATGTCGAAGGAAGTTGTACGCGGGTATCAATACTGGAAGCTCGCGTATGACACTCAAGTTTCTCTAAGGGTAACCCGCGTACAAATATGTACGCGAGATGCAATAACCGATACTTGCGTACAACACACAAGTTGCATATAAGAAGAGTCGCGTACAGGACTTGACATATTTAAAAGTAAAAATAACCAGCTGGATGGATGATAAATGTAGTTCATAATATTCCCATCTATAGTGTTTTAGGAAACCCTCAATCCATAAGTGTCCTTTTGTGTGCCAACATAAGGAATGTCGGCACTCGGACGGAGAGGTGCCATTCAGGTGGATAACAGATGCCCCCTAATGTGTGAGGTCAGAGGGAAATGATGGCCGAAATACATTATAATATTTATCTTTGGAGAACTCAGAAATCCAATGGAGCAGAGATAGTACCTGAAACAAATACATAGTAATGTCATATACAAAGTCATATCTGAGGATGCTATGTTCAATTTACTGGAACACTAGCTCCTTTACAATATTTGAGTACATCATATGATACGGGTATAAAACCATGTATATTACAAAGGTGGATCGAAGCCACAATATACAAAAATGATGAGTCTTCAAAGATCTGGAAGCTGTGTATATGAATAGAACATAATATTGCGCAACTTAGTCCATAGGTGAGGAACTAAGGTCTTCATAAACTATCCCAAAGAACCAATACAATCCCAGCCATGTGAATAAAAGTAGGTTGAAGTCGAACATGGAAGGGATTCAAAAGTTTGTCAATCAATAAGTAATAATTAACAACTGAAGCAAAGGAATTCACTAATGAGGGAAGTGAATCCTGAGGTACGATCGTCAAAGATCTAGGTCTTCATCATCAGGAAGTACTGAAACAGAACCATGTTGTGATAAGGAAGGCAATAGATCCTACAACGGATCACAAGAGTGACTAGGAATTGGGTAACAGAAGGGAAACACAATAGATAATAGATATAACAATGATGGGATTAGGCTATAGATCAAACATTGGGTGAAGTCCTTGAACAATGAGCACGACACAGAGATGACCCAAGGTAGGGGTTAACTTATAGATAGAACAACTAGACTTATCTGTCATGTAGGAGACATGATCAAATTCCCCAGGTATAACGAACAAGAGGAGGAGTAGGAAAATCAAAGTAATAGCTGAACAAAAAGTAATCACTGAAACATGGATATCAGAAAAGAAAAAGAGTGCTATGTTCAAGGAGGACATGCTGCCACTACTGAAAACAAGAGAAAACTTCTTCCTTACCTTCCCTGTTAAATTTTAACGAGTCCAGGAAAGTTAACTTAGATCCCTCTTCATTTATTAACAAGCTTGAAGAGACAGGAAAATAATGCTTGATAGTGTCACTGATTCGTGGATTTAATGAGCCCGAACTAGTACATGCTCAGCCGGTGTTTTCACATTTAGAGAGTCTGAAAAGGCCAAAGAAGACTCCAGGGGGGTCCTTTTTTTTCCAATTTAGTCTCCTGAGGCCGAAAAAGTATAAAACATACCACATAAGAACTCTCTTAACTTCCGTAGAAGAAAAGGTGAACCTTTTTCATACTTTGTCAAGGAGGTCCAAAAAAGGTTAAATTACCACCTACCCAACGCTCCTTCCAAAACAACATAAAGTAGCTTGATTTTTATGAGTGTGAAGGAAAGCAAGATCACTCGGAAAGATCCATTTGATTACGAGAAATGGGACTTACAACAATAAACTCGTTGCTTTGTTCTTAAGTGTTTAACGAGCATGACAAAGACACAAAGTACACTCGTAATATTTTTCATGTTTAGGCCTAGAGCATGAAAAAGAGAAAACTAAGCTCATACTGGGTGTTCCTTTTCCGTAAATTTAGTCCCTCAGGTCCGAAAAAGTGATAAACCTATACCTGAAAATACTCTTCTCAATTCAAAAAGAAAAGCGATCCTTTCTCGTATTATTCCGCATGGTCCGAGAAAGAGATAACCTACCACCAATGCGGATGCCCATTCACATATTCTTAACGAGCTTGAACGGATGAGTTAACTCATAAGTCAAGTCTGTTTTGAAGGAGTCATACCTGGATCTAAAGAAACTCCATAAGGACGAGGAGTCCTATAAAGGGATAGCTTGTAAAAAGAGATTCAAAAGAATCTCTATTTGGCATGAAAAATAGCTAAGAGGATACCCCTGTACCTAAAACAGTTGCAGCATGAGTACCAAAGAACAACATAGGCTTGAAAGGAAGATACTCATGAAAAAAGGGCCTTATCCACGGAAGAACAATGGTAAAAATAGGGAACTAATGGTTTATAATACCATAGTTCGTGGCAAAATGTTGAATGCTAAGGTTAATGTGGATTGAATAAAGATGCCAAAATGTATTGGAAATGACAAAACCACCCTATTGGAGCAACAACACTTGATAATGGAGGAAAACCTGTTTCAAAGAAAAAAGAAATATGGTATTAGTTTGAATGGATTTTCAAACTATAGAAAAATCCCACTTAGAGAAATAAAATTTCTATAAATAGTTGAAAATCAAAACAAAACTCACCATTTGAAATTTTAGCCATAAAAGCAAGTTATTTCCTCTACCTTTGCTCGATCATTGTGGACAATCCAACCGATGAAATCGAATTCCGCAAGTTTCAAGTAAGCCTACACCCTGAGCTCTTCATTTTGTTCCTAGCAATTATTAATTTAGAGTCTGAATTTCATGTTTAAAAGTATCCTGAAGCAAGTCACGGCGCGTATGCAGGTTGCCAATGTGAAGACTCGCGTACATGTGTTCTGTACGCGAGTTGCCTATATAGACAGTCGCGTACAGTACGCGACATGTCTAACTAGACAGTCGTGTGTACTGCGTGAAGGATACAAAGCTAAATATGAGCAAAAATTTTAGAATTTTTCTATGAAATTACTAAATCAAATTACTTGTTTTGCTAGGTGAAAAGATGGTTCTAGAATGGAGGGAACGGGAGCATGAAACAATGGACCAAGCAACGCTCCAAAGTGCGCCCACTATACATGCATTGTGAACAAGTGGGCTACTAAAATTCTTTTGCACATCACCCATGTGGGCCAATGTCCGCCTTCTTGAGTTCATGACAAATTATTGGGATCATGATTTGGGGATGTTCAACCTACAGGGTGAAACCTTGGAGATTACTACTGAGGACATGTATTTCATTACCGGTCTGTCACGTCGAGGAGCACCAGTTAACTTAGAGGGCATTGGCCGAGGCGGTGACCCTTTAAGTGTTCAGAACTACATAGATGTGTTTTGCACACCGAGTACTCAAAAGAAAGGGAGATGTGTCCCTATTGTACATATCCATGACTTTACTCTTCAGGTACTTGCGAGCACCATCGTGAGGATTTCAGGATCCTCTTCTTTACATTTGGCTACATGGAACCAAATGAGGCTGGCAGTGGACTGTTTTCATGGTGCTCTCTGTGATTGGTGTTCGGGAGTTGTCCCTATCATGAAGAGATAACTGTTTGATTGCAAGAGAGGAAGGCGAAAGAACTTTGGTTATGCGAGCATATTGGTTTCCTTCTTCTTTGAGAGAGTACCAGCGTTGAGCCCTGCCATACCTCTACCGGTCCGATCTCCACGTCAACCGAGGCTGAGCAGGTGGGGAGACATCTTCCTCCATCAAGGAGGAGGAGACACAGTACATACTGTATATGATGATGATTTCTATACCTGGTGGGAACGAAAGCTACCGGCACTAGAGCAGTTTCCATATGCTGGCATGGACTTTCGAGGTGACCCAGACCTTGTCCTCCCTCCAGGAGGAGCATGGGGAGAGCTACGTAAATAATTTTTAATTTTTATCATTTTTCAAATTTTTATGAATTTTAAAATGATAGATATATACATGTGTACAATTCTTAATCCTATAAATGTATCAAAATGTAGATATTGGACTGGTCCACCCTGAGGGGCATCCATGCATTTTTGTTTGTCCCGTCATAGGCGAAGACTCTGGACTGATCAGGGTGCTAGAGGGGAAGCTGGCCAAGCTGACCCAAAGAGTAACTACCTTGTGGATAGAGCATATCCCGACTGCCATGCAGGAGTTCGTAGTTGGAGTTCCACCAGTCTGGTTACGTCTTTTCAGGAAAGTGGTCAGAGCGGTGCTTGTATATATAGAGGCTGTGGAGGCTGCCGAATCCGAAGAGGCTGAGGAAGCCAGAGTATAGAGGGACCATGGGGACTAAGGTGGTCCAAGTGACCAGGATGGTCCTGCGTAGATCTAAGAAATTTTGATGGACTACGATCCACATTTTTGTATATTTTGTATATGACGGGATCTGAGGATTAGAATTGACCTATCTATGGACAAATATTTTACATATATATATATTTGTTGTTGTTGGCGGTTTATTTACAAATGTTTTTTATATGTGTGCTATATATCTTTATGAAATGTGTGTTAGATGCCAATCTAAAATGTAATTAGCATATGCATCAGTCAATTGATTATGATTTCGTGGAATATGATTGAATGTAATAACTTCAAAATTTCTTTCCAGTAACCGAATTTGCATGAACTGACGTAATAGAATAGGATTTCATACCTGATAAGCTCGATTGAGCTGGGAGACCACTAGCTGAGAGTCTACACGAACTTCAAGCTGGGTGATACCACGTGACAAAGCATCCCATAGGAGCTCAATTACAGCCCTATACTCAGCAACATTATTAGAAGCAGGACCTAAACAAGCGCCTCCCGTGGCAACAAGCTATCCTGAGGGAGAGTAAATAACCCATGCTACTGAAGCTAGGTTATAAGTGTGACAGCTGGTGCCATCAGTGAACCCTATATACATTTCAGAAGACATCTGCAACAACCAAAAGATAATATAAAAAACAAAACCGACAACCTAATTGCCATAAAAATACATACAATAAAAATACAAGAAAAAGTGCTAAGCCTAAGCGTAGTACTTCTTCAGGTAGAGCCCATTTCTAGGCTTAGGCAGCTTATTCCCATCAAAATATACTAACTCATATGCGCCCTTCTTCAAAACTTTCGACACGACATAAGGTCCTAACCACATGGCCTTGAATTTTCCTACCCCCAAGGGTTCTTTGTCTTGGTCCCAAAGCAAGACAAGTTCCCCTTCAGAGAAAACCCGAGGTTTGACCGATTTGTCATACTGAATTTTAACCCTATTTTTATGAGCTTGATTAGCGGTCAGCACATCTCTACGCTATTCATCCAAGTGTTCTAAATGTACCAAACGTTCCTCAAGCTCCATCATATCAGGTAACACATGAATAGCTATCTTTAAAGATGGAATTTCACACTCAATCGGAGTAACTACTTCCACTCCATGAACGAGTTGGGAAGGGGAGAAACCCGTAGCAGTTTTTACATTGGTTCGGTTGGCCCAAAGAGCAGGATATAACATGACGTGCCAGTTAGAACGGGCTTCATCAATTGTACGTTTAAGGATAGTTTTTAAAGTTTTGTTGACAGCCTCAACCTGACCGTTTGCTTGCGGATTGTACGAAGATGAATGTTCTTGTCTGAATCTGAGCATAGTAGTCAGTTCCGTCATCATGTTATTTTGAAAATGACTGCCATGGTCAGTGACAATCACTTTGGGTATACCAAATCGCGCTATAATCTGATTGAATACAAAGAAAGCTGATGTTTCCCCGTCGGCTTTAAAAGTAGGCATTGCCTCTGCCCATTTCGTAAAATAGTCAACATTGACAATGATGTATTTATGCCCCCCAACCGAGGCTAGGTTGCATGTCATGTAATCAATCCCCCATTTCATGAAGGGGCCTACCGAGACAACGGGAAATAACGGAGCAGGATGTGACCGCATTTTCCTAGTGTAAAGCTGACATGGATGACAGCACTTCACTGCTTCCACACAATCTTTAAAGATTGTGGGCCAGAAATAACAAGCACGTAATATCTTTTGGGCCGTTGCTAACCTAGATAAATGACCCCCACATGCTCCACTATGGGAATCATTTAGGACAATCTCCGCTTCCTCATGGGTAAGGCAATGATGTAAGATGGAATCTACCCCTCGTTGATATAAGTTATCTCCTATAATGAGGTATTTCTTCGCATGAAGGGGTAATTTATGTCGTTCCTCCCTTGAGGAAGCTGCAGGGTACTTTAACGTCTGGAGATATATAAGAATATCTCCATACCAAGGATCAGAGGTGGATATCAAGAAGATGTGCTCATCTGGGAATGAGTCATCTTCAACAGCTACATCTTCTTCAGTAGGAAATTCTGCTATAAGTTCAGCAAAAACTAAGGACTTCTTAGACTTAGCGGACTGAAAATCCAAGTCAAACTCTTGGAGAATGGCTATCCATTTGTTAAATTTCCCCCCAACGATCCGTCGGGATAAAACATATTGGAACGGATTCACATCCGCCACTACTGTGGTGGTCCTCAGTAAAATGTAGTGACGTAACCTCTAAACAGCATAAATGGCTACTAAGGCTAATTTCTCAACGTGGGAGTATCTAAGTTCAGGTCCAACCAAAGCACGACTAAGATAATAAATGACATGCTCTACAAGCTTATCGTCCTCCTGGACTAATACTACCCCAATGGTCGACTCAGATGCAGCCATATATAATATAAAATCCCTAGAATAATCTGGCGGACGCAATAAAGGTGCCGACAACAAAGCTTTTTTCAATGCCTCGAAAGCAAGTTGTGCGGTTTCATCCCATATAAACGGGGTGTCCTATTTGAGCAGGTGCATGAAACCCTTAGTAATCTTGGCATAGTTAACAATAAAATGTCGAAGAAAATTATACTTTCCTTGCAGGATTTGAAGTTTCCTGATAGAACAAGGAGGAGGCAAATTTACAATGGCCTCAACTTTCAATGGATCCACATGGATACCTCTACTAGAGATAGTGAATCCGAGCAATCTTCCTGACTCGACACAGAATACACACTTGTGGGGATTCAAGCGGATTTTATAATATCTACATCTCTCAAATATCAACCGTAAATGATTTGGATGTTGAATCCTCTTACGAGAATGTGTAGGCAGATCATCAAGGTATGGTTCGAAAATGGCTTTAATATCATGGAAAGCAAAGTTCATAGCCCGTTGAAAGGTTGCCCCAACATTTTTCAATCCAAAAGGAATTTTCTTGTACGTGAAGGTACCCCAAGGACAAATGAAAGCATTTTTATGTTGGTCTTCTGGTTTTATTTGAATTTGATTGTATCCGGAGAAACCATCCATAAACGAAAACACCTCACTTCCCGCACAAGCATCTATAATCTGGTCTATAAATGGCGTGGGATAGTTGTCCTTAGGACAAGATTTATTAAGGTCTCTAAATTCTATACAAACGCGGATAGTCCCTTGCTTTTTATCAACAGGAACAGGGTTGGATACCCATTCTGTCAAAGCTATGGGATAGATAAAACCAGCCTTCAACAACTTTTCAACTTCCGCCTTCATAGCCGCCGCTTTGCGCGGGTTAACAGGTCTTAAATTTTGTCGAACTGGTTTGGCACCAGGATATGTTTGGATTTCACGTTCAACAATTGATGGATCTATGCCTGGAATCTCCTCATATGACCAGGCAAAGACATCGTGGAATTCCTTAAACAGGGTAGTATAGATGGCAATCTCTTCAGGAGAGAAATTTGCACCTATATATATGTTGTCCATGACATCAGGGTTCACAGAGATGTTAATAGGTATGGTGGCGGAAATATTTTCCGTATTCCCCTCAGCAAACATTCCTTCCCCCTAGGCAAGGGATTGATAGGTATATCAACATCTTTTGATAGTCTCAACTGAAACTCTTGATTTTCCATTCTGCTTAGTTCAGGAAGAAAATAGGAATGATGATGAATATCCTCACAAATCTTACCACGTCCACTCATGGCTTCCAAAATGGCTTCATCAGAAGGTAAAACCATGTCTAAACAATCTATAGAGTGCAAGGAGTTTTCCACCCATGCGGGTAAATAGACTTCTTCTAGATCTTTCGAGACTATTAGAGGATCTGGAATGGGATCAACAGTGGCTTGCATGATAGCTTGATAAGCTACCTCCACTACCGATAAGGGCACTTCCGGTTCATGGGGGGATGGGAGAACCCAAGGATCAGTCCTATCGACAATCGTAGCTATGGACTTCCCCACACTAGTAGAACCAATATAATTAACCAGGGCTGGAAGATCAAATGTGCCCATCAGTGATGTGTACATTCCAGCCCCCAAGCTCTATGTAGCAGGTTTGACCTAATCAACCAATGGCACAACGGACTCATTAGACTCTAAACGACCTTTTTGAGTATAATCAAGTTGATCAATAGTAACCAACTTTCCCTCATGTGGAAAAACCACTACACGAAAAACGGTCGACGTAATAGCGGACATCGCATAAGTCTAGTTCCTTCCCAGAAGCAGATTGTAGTCCAAAGGGGCATCAATCACTTCTACCTCAAGAGACACTGCTTTGCCTGCCAACTTAATTTCAAAAGCCAGCAGGATACCATGCAGATGGAAGGACCTTCCATCAAAAGCAGTAAGCAAAGTGTTTGATGGGACCAGCTCTAGGGATCCAAGAGCTTTCCAACAAGTCAAGGACATAACACATGTAGAAGCACCCTCATCAACAACTGCCCTTCCAATGGTCTTTCCACCATGGATGACATCTATTGATAAGGCTACATGGTAAGGGAGGTGAATTTTGACATCAAATAAATGAAATTTTTCCATGAGACTCGATGAGTCCATGCTGCCTAAAGCTACTAAGAGAGCATCCCGCTAGGAAGGACAACTCTGTAACACCTCTAAAGCTGACATTGCACACGAGGTTTGAGCTAAATCTTCAACCACAAAGTAGTTTGAAGCAGCCCTGGAGTTAGGGTTATGCAAGGTCTTCTTGAAGACACCTTTCGGTATCTTCGGCATAGTTTTAGTAGGTTTCTCTATTATGAGAGGGTTAGAAGTTTCACCTGCAGCTTTACCCTTCTCAGGAGTCTCTTTCTCATAATTTTTATTCCTTGTCTGCAACAAAGTCGAAGATCGAACCATGTTGATATAGTTGGGGTCAGGGGCACTTTGAGTGCCCCCTGCTACATTAGAAGCTGAAGTAGAGTTTTGTCCTTGGGGAAAAGGATCCTTCAGGACAGCCAGTTGTTGAGCTTTAAGCAGCTTTTGGGCTTGATCCATAAGGGGACAAAGGTGAGTAAGGTGGTCCTTGTGGCACAAATTACATGGGAACTTGACCTTCTTCTTTTATTTCTTGCCCCCATCAGCATTGTTCGCGGGATTTTGCTTGTTTGGGTTTCCCTCTCCCTTCTTTCCTTTCTTTTTCTTCCCGCCGGGCTACTGATTTCCCTTCTGTGAGGTTTGTGCAAAAACATTTGCATTCTAGGGGGAGGGGGAAGCCTTTGATGCCTCCGCCGTAGACTGCTTGACGGACAACTGATGAAGTTGCTTAGCCAAATATTCTATGGTGGGAGAGTTAACGGACCCAACCACACCATCGGCATGGGGTCCAGGCTTAGGCTTCTCTGCATCGTGCGTAGGTCTCGGTGCCTTAGGGATAATCTCATACAAGATCCCAAATTGTGAATAAATCAAATCCAGTTGATGGGCCCTAAGAATGGCTTCTTCTTCATTCGTCACTCCTGAGGTGGATACGTCCTTAGATATGTAGGGTAACAGGGATTTAAGGAACCACTCTAGAAGGAACTCAAGAGGGATAGTGGCTTTTATAAGGCTCTTCCACCTCCTCCACTCTTGGATGTGATCCGAGATGTGGGTAGCCTTATTCTTCCTAAAGGTAGACAACAAGTCCGTTCCGAAATCATATCGGACGAGAAGCTGAAAGTGGCTAAGAAATGCACTAGCCAAGTCCCAGAAACTACTAAAAGCAGCATAAGGCAATTCAATATACCATTTTTCCGCGGTGCCTATTAAGGTTCTCTGGAACAGCCTCAACCTAACTGAATCTTCATTCAGCGAATTCGAAGAACACCATAAATGGAATGTGGTGGGATGAACCCTAGGATCTTCATCGACTTTGCCTTCGAATTTAGGGATGTCCGATGGCAATTTGGTGGGAACAGGTGGCCATAAGGGGTCATGCCTCACCGGGTCATTCATCAATTTTGACAAATCTGGAAAATTTAAGGTTTCCAAGAACGGAAGTTTGGGTCGAACCGGGGTAGTAAATGTGCCAGCTTGGGGATTAGAGGGACCTGCCCCCGAATGCCCATGGGTAAAAGTGGGGTTGCCCCCTGCCACTGGTTGCGAAGTGGGTGGATTACTCTGAAATGGATTCCATCCATAAGCCACACGATTGTGTGTGGGAGGTGCAGTATAAGAAGTTCGGGCCGTCCCCATAGAAACAGGAGACTGAAAAATAGGAGCCGGTATCCCTCTGCTAAACAACGAAAAGGGAGATCTCGTAAACGGAACCGAAATCGGGGTTTGGAAACTTTTCCCATAAGAGGTATTGTTCCCAAACTGCACTCCTACATAGGAAGATGATGGCCCTACATATGGAGTGGATGGGGGAATATGCCCCCCATTCCAAGGAAATCCTTGGCTGAATGCCGAGGATCCTACCGGACCACTCTGGGTAGCATATGGAAAGGAAGAAGGAACAGTAGGTATACTAGGGATCCCAGTATCCATGTCACTAGAAGTACTTGCTAGGTTTGAGTGAATCGGTGGTTGAACCACCCGGCTCGCTGGAGTCAAAGGTGTAGAAGGTATACTAGATCTAGGGGTACTTACCGGGGGAGGTAGTACCCCTTCAACCGAAATGACTAAGGTGAACACAAAAGAACTTTCTCTCATAGAAGACATAATCCTACCCACAGGGACACCTAAAATAGGTGAATCAAAAGGTCTAACCTGAACGACCACAGGATCGTTTAAATCAGTCAAGGGTGTGTTAAATTTTCTCACAAACTCGTCAGTCTGCAAGTCTTCTATCTCAACTGTATCAAGATCAAAACGGTTAGCTATAAGTTATGTTTCACCTAGAACTTCACTTATCCCTACCCGTTCGAATGAACCGTCCGTGTCCAATCTCCGCCTTTGGGGTGGAGGTGGAGGCTCCAATGTGACGAGAGGAGGAAGGTTTCTCAACCTTCTTGACCTTCTAATAGGCTGGTCCTCCATGATTGAAAATTTGACAAATCAAACCCTAAGGCCAACTAAACACAGGCAAAACCATAGATCATACACTATAAAAATCGTAAAGCCTCAAACAATCAATCAAGGGTGAAAGATGTACTTTTCCAAAGAAAGTTGAAGAACGATTACTTGGCATCCTTGAAGTGGTTCTTAGGCACAAGCGGAGGAATCACCCAACCGCCCTCCTACACTTACAACAAGGGTTACCTTCCAAGCCTGTCCAAGGTGAACCAAAAATAGCCTTCCGGTTTACCTAGGTATGAACCCTAAATGTCAAGAGACTAAAGGCTACCTTAGAAATACCAACAGTCTGGGGGGATAGTCGCAAGCCTGACTCGTACGCATGGGCAGGGTAGCTGAGCCCGAAACTCTGTCTAGGACAGAATCCCCAGATGTGTAAAAGTCCCGATTTACATTTCGACAAGGAATCAGAGGGTTATCTCCTCAGTCCAATGCCTCCATGTGGCCTCGTGCTTGACTCCCATTTTAGAGGAGCTTCCCATATACAATTGATAAAGTCAAGGATTTACCTAAAGAAAGGTCCACTACGTCTGAATTTTAAAACTTATGGGAAGTTTACACTTCCTATCCCACAAGTCTAGCCTAAGCTAGTAGGTGAAAGGCCCCTAAAAACAAAAATTACTAGTAAATTTTAATTATTGCGTTCATTTTAAAGGGTTGTTTCTTACTTAGAAGGAAATGGAGTGATGAACTATGGTGTTTTTGACTCGATAAGAAATAAAAATGTAAAGGTGTATTTTTTCAAATAAAATTACCACTATTAAAGCAAACTTCTTTTTCTTTTTGTAAATATATATTGATGAACAAATGCAAACGATAAAAAGAAACTAAGCCTATGTTTTTTGTAGTTTTTGAGATTATATTTTAAAATTGAAATGAAAACTACTTATGCAAAAGCAAATGCAAAAGCTTAACAATGTTTTTCTTTTCACTTTTTAAAATGCTCAAACTCTACCATGCACCTAAAATGCACTAAACTTGAGTATACTTGGATCTAATCAACTGTATAAAACAAACAAATTGAAGTAAACAGGTTAAAAGAACCAAGAATCAACCAACAAAGGGAGACTAGGAACCCTAGCTTGGGTGCACGCAATGAAAAAAGATCACTGTAAACTCATAAAGGTAAGTGACAAACCAACTACTATCACAAATATAGACTAGAAAACAATGCCCAAAACCTTGATCACTGATCCGAATAGAGACGCTTCACCCTATAACCCAAATAGGCCAAGCTACTTCAACATGCAAACAAAAGACAATCCAAACAAAAGAAACCCAAGGGCTTTACGAAAAAGAACAAAGTGTGGTCACCAAGGTATTTAGACAAACACCACAATATCGATAAAGAAAGCCAAATAACAAACAAGAATTACACAAAGAGAGGGACAATCAAAACCTATCCTAAAAATTCCTATTTCCAGGCTTGTACGCGACTGTGTAGCAGAGCAACCCACGTACAGGTACAAAATTTTTCTCAAAAAATAAGAAAAATCCACAAGGCTTTCAAACACCGTGACAAGAACGAACCAGGATAAAATACCACATACAAACTTTAAGGAAAATACTGGTCAGGGGTGACAGAAACAACCTACAGCAATCTGGGCTCCCCAACAGAGTTGCCAGTTCTGTTGTATAGGAATAAACACCTTATAACTGAAGGTCTGGGGTTACCAAAATACTCATGAAACTTGCAGGAAATCGACTCTAGACTACAAAAAAGGAAATAGGAGTATAGAAAAGACTCACCCGATACAATACGGTTGATCCTAGCTTTGTCCTCTTCCGCTCTGCTTCTCCTTCAAAGCTTTTTGGGATGCTTCTCCTTCACCTGTCAAGAACAAATCCTCCAAATGCAAGATGATACATGTATATAAAATAGGTTAGATAAATCATATACATAGTGCTTAATCATAAGTATTCATCAAACCATGATACATGAAAGACATTCAAGACACATATGGAAGAAGGATTCTCTTTATTAACAATAATGAATGAGTTTAGATTACAACCCAACACCTGAGACAAGGAATCCTCTGCAACCAAAGGATTCTGAGTTCCACTGCTCCAAATACTTTTGAATAGACTCCACCAGCATAACTTTTCTCTCCAGTGTATGTGATTAATACCCTCCCTAAGGCCTTTATTTATACTTGGTGAAATAAGGCAGTTTCGAGGGTTGAGGAGGTTGAGACAGTTAAGGTGATTATAGTTAAGGGCTTAACAAATCTCAGATAATTGTGATTTATTATTTTTAATGTCGAAGGAAGGTATACGCGGGTATCAATACTGGCAACTCACGTATGACACGTGAGTTGCTCTAAGGGTAACCCGCATACAAATCTGTATGCGAGATGCAATAACCGATACTCACGTACAACACGTGAGTTGCATATAAGAAGAGTCGCGTACATGACTTGACATATTTAAAAGTAAAAATAACCAGCTGGATGGATGATAAATGTAGTTCATAATATGCCCATCTATAGTGTTTTAGGCAACCCTCAATCCATAAGTGTCCTTTTGTGTGCCAACATAAGGAATGTCGGCACTCGGACGGAGAGGTGCCATTCAGGTGGATAACAGGTAGGTAGGTTTCAATATGCTCCTAAGAAAAGTTATTTGATAATTGTTAAGAGGATATTTAAATATTTGAAGGGAAGAATGACTTATGGTCTCTGGTATCCTAGAAATCAAAATATTTAGTTAACTATATATTCAGATGCTGATTGGGAAAACTGTTTGGATGAAATAAAGAGCACAAGTGGATGTGCATTCTTCTTAGGTGATTCTTTAGTTGCATGGTTGCGTAAGAAGCAAGTCTCAATATGTTTATCCACTACAGAAGCTGAATACATTTTTGCTTCCACCTGATGTGCACAATTTCTTTGGATGATTCAAACACTGGTCGACCTAGAGAGAAAACTGTTGATATCTTCACTAACCCTTACCAAAGATAGAGTTTGAGTGCCTACGCCAGAAGCTAGGTATCATATATTATTCCAAATAACTTGTTCACTTTGATAGGGGGAGTTGTGCTATAGAGTCTTCTTTGACATTGATGTCAAAGGGGGAGAAGTTGTTTGTTACAGGTGATAAATAGATTGATGATTACTAGTACAACATGCATCCATAAGTTGAAGATTGCCATCAATGCCAAAGAGGGAGAGTGTTGGAGGTTTTCCGGTCATATGGAAACAGATTAGAGTGTGAACTTGTTTTCATTGATGGCAACGTAGTTCGAAGCATATGATCCAAATAAGAAAAGGACTCAGGAGAAAACGTGAAAAAGAAATCAATAGTCAAGAGAAAATCCGCAAAGTTTGAAAGGTAATTGGATGAACAAATCTGACGGTCAGGAGTGAACCTGCACAAGAAATCAATGGTCAAGAACAAATCCGCAAAGTTTGAAAGGTAATAGGATGAATAGATCCGACAGGCAAGAGTGAATCCGCACAAGAAATCAACAGTCAAAAAAAAATATGCAAAGTTTGAAAGGTAATCTGATGAACAGATCCGACGGTCAAGAGTGAACCCACACAACAAATCAACGGCATGGAAAGAGTTTTGCAAGCAGAAGGTAAAAAGCGGAAAGTATGGAAGTTGTTTAAACAAATGTTGAAAACTCGAGATCTGCATCCCACACCAGATATAATATCGACGACTGGGAAAGGGTGCACAAGAAATAGACAGCGTGGAAGGAGTTTTGCAAGTGGAAGACGAAAAAAATAAAAGTATGGAAGTGCTTTAACAAAATGTTGAAAACTCGGGATCCGCGTCCTACACCCAATCTAAGATCGACGATCGGGAAATTACGCACAAGAAGTCGACGATGCAGAAGGAGTTTTGCAAGCAAACAAGTGTGGAAGTTGTTTAAGAAAATGTTGAAAACCCAGGATCGGCATCCTGCACCGAATCTGAGATTGACGACACAGATTGAAGTTGCAGAATAGGATGTGTAGAAACAGGTGTTTGATTTCAAATCAAGAGTCAGTAGAGAGGCTATATGAAATCTACGGTGCAAAAGAATTCGTGCAGAAAAGGATGTGCGGAAGGCGAAAATCATGGAATGATATCAGAAAAAATCACAGATCCGATATCTGATTTTATTCAAAGATCAATGGTCATCGATAGCTTGAAGAAGATAATGGTGCAGAATGATTGGTGTAGAACCAATACTAAGGAACCAGAACTATGGAACCAGGAGTATAGAAATTTTGATTTGTGGAAAAAGAAAAAAATGTGAAAGAAGCCGAGTTGCAGAAAATGACAATTGCGGAAAAAGCCAAATGGTGAAGATGTGTAGCAGAAATTCATGATTAATCAGCAATTGGATATCTTGTTTGTCATAAGGCATTGAATGGTTTGATCCATTATCGAAATGGATCATTAGGCATACAAACAGGTAAAGGGTTTAAGTACATGTGTGTATAAAAGGATGCATGTGAAGAGCTGTAAGATGTGTTCTCTCTACAGGCATAGAGATGGTGCATGGACCATCATAGAATTGGGGATTGTAGAATGAAAGAGGACCATGATTTCTTTCAAGAATATCCAGAATAGAGACAATGAGGGGAACCAAAGTGCCTAAGCAAATACATAAATAGATTAGGACAGAGCTGTTATGCATTGTTATATCTAATTTTCTTCATATTGTAAGGGACATGTTTGAATCTAAGAAACAAGGATGGTAGAGTGGTGCTAGGAAAAACATGTTGTATTCTCTATACAAGTTGGAGCCAATACAAGTGGAAGTTGGAGATTCCAACCAGTAGTAGCTGGAGAATGTTATCTTAGTGGGTAATAATTAAAATATTAGGTTTGGTGCTCTCCACAAGAAGAAATTTGTAAACAGAGGTTGCATCCTCATTTGAGTAGGTGCTCAAATAAAAATGAATATTTATTTCTCTCTATCATGTGTATGTGATTGATGATTATCATTCCTTCTATTATACTTGTTGCATTATCATAATTGTAAATCTATAATCAGTAACAATACTTTAAAATATTGGAAAAGGTTTAAGCTTTAGAAACACTGATTCACCCCCCCCCCCTCTCAGTGTGCCATTGTGTCTAAAAATTGGTATCAGAGCTAGGCCTTCATCACAAGCCTAACTATATTGAAGGATATCCTTAGACACATGGATTATTCAAAAAATGGAGCACCTCTCTTTGATGTGAATGTATATGCAATATGGAGTGTAAAGATGAAGTGGTACTTGCAATCAGTTGGGTATGATTTATGGAGTTCAATTGTAAATGGTTATGTCCCTCCCAAGAAAGTGAAATCAACAACTCAGAAAGAAGCTAGAAGTTACAACTCAAAATCCAAGGAAATTATACTAGATGTATTACCTGATCATGTCAAAGGAAGGACGAGACAATGTGTCTTAGCTAAAAATATTTGGGACAAAATAAAGGATCTATATTCAGCGGAAGGACAAGAAAATGAAGCCAGTATGATCCTGATGAACTCAATAAATGATGAAGGTAAAGTTTCTCCTAAACACTCTATCTGTAATAACTCAGAATGTGATGATTTCTCTTATACGATTGAAGAAGTTGATGTGTTAGATTTTTATCATTCAAGCTACTATTATGATCTTAGGATATTTAACTGAGAGAATAACATGCACAGCAATAAAACAAAAGCACAACGCAAGAGACAAGAGACACAAATAATTTTCCTTGGGGAAACCATAAAGGAGAAAACCCCACAACTTCCTCAGAGATAGAATCAACACCAAAGGTAAAATCAGAAAATAGTAAGTTGATCTCCCGACAGTAGCAGTCTCTCTCTCTCTCACACTGAGAGGGCTTCTCCTCTCTCACTCATGCGCCCAAATGAGTGAGTGTGTGTGTGATAAATAGAGAGAATCACTCTCTATTTATATTCTTCCATTCACTTGGAACCCACTCCAACATGTCGGCCTCACTTAACAATTACTTACTAGAGCCGACATCTCTAGGAGTGTTTAATAACCCTAGTGCCCCACAACTTGTGGGGACTTTGCCTCCTTTGACCAACAAGGAGGTTTATCCTTAACATAATGGTGGGGACTATTTCCCTAACTTACAATGAATCACCTAGGGTCGACTTCACTAGGATAGTCTAATAACCCTAGGGCCCCACAAAGTGGGGACTTTAACCCTTGACTAATAGGAGGGTTACCCACAATGACTTGACATGACTTTCTCATTATAGAAACTTCCCAGAATAAACATCGGGGTATGACATGACTCAAGTACATTACAATACGTCTCGGAATGAACATCAGGTTACAATAGATAAGAAATACAAGTGAATACATTCCGAATTTACAATTACATCAACACTCCCTCTTAACTAGGAAGGTATTCTCTTGATACAATTTATCAGCACAAGTCTTCTTCTCTGTATCATCTGGGTCATTATCAAGTCCTCGTCATATTCAAGTCATCTTCATCTGGATCTGGACCATCATCACTGGATCTAGATCATCACTCGATCTGGATCATCACTAGACATCGTCACTGGATATGGATCATCACTCGATCTGGATCATCACTGGACATTATCACTGGTTTTGGATCATCACTCGATCTAGATCATCACTAGACATCGTCACTAGATTTGGATCATCACCATGGGGAATTCACTTAGTGAACCTATCACATAGCACGTGCGATCATGGGATATTAAAGAATACCCTTAATTTATATAGATATTGACCCAAACAGATATAAGGGCTCAGCCCTTATATCTGACCTACTCGTCAGAATGGCTATGGATCTCATCACTCATATCTGACATTGAAGGAACCAATCCTCTCACCATGATAGAATGGCTTAGCACTTACATCTAACCATAGAAGGAACCAATCCTCTCACCATGTCAGAATGGCTATGGGTCTCATCACTTTCCCTTGGAGGAAACCGCTATCTGGATAACACCAAGCTTCTCCCTGAAGTACTCGAACTTCACCCTAGCCAATGGATTTGTCAATACATTAGCTATATGTTCCTCCATCACAACATACTAGAGATTTACTGCTCCCCTCTGCACCATATCCCTGATATAGTGATACTTGATCTCGATATGCTTCGACTTGTCATGGAACACCGAGTTCTCCGAAAACTTCACACGACTTTGGTTGTTGCAATGTATACAAGTAGCATCAACTAGAGATAAAATAAATTAGACAGTAGCTTCTTTAGCCATACTACCTCACAACTAGCTGAACAAGCTACGACATACTCTGCTTCAGCTGTACTCAGTTCCACACAAGATTGCTTCCTGCTAAACCAAGAGATCACACCTGATCCCATACTGAAGCAACACGCTGAAGTGCTCTTCCTATCAATGGCACTGCCTACCCAATCTGAATCAACATAACCCTCCAGGTTAATATTCTAATTTGCATCGTACTTGAGCCCATAAACTGTACCCCTCAGGTACCTCAGAACATGCTTTGTAGCAATTAAGTGAACATTTATTGAATCTGTCAAGAAATAGCTCAAGGTGTTCACAGCAAAGCAAATGTCTGGTCTCATGTTTTTCAGGTACATCAAGGACCAAATCATCTGACAATACATCGTAGCATCAACCAACTCTGATGAAGCATCGCTCAATAGCTTCAGGTTCAATGCCATAGGTGTGGCCATAGCCTTGCAGTCCATCATCCCAAATATTTTCAGGATCTATACTGCATACTTCCCTTGTCCAAGGAAGATTCCATCCGTATTCTGCCACACCTCCATGCCTAGAAAAATAGTACATCGACACAGAACAATAGCATCATTGGTCTTCTGCCTTCAACCTTGAAGCAAAGGTTGGAATCTACTTTACTCTCAGTAACACCTAGAGTCATCAGTAATCTATCCATCCTATCATACCATGTCGAACCTTAGATTTTCTGTAGTCACTCCCTCTGAAGCAAAGCATCATACTCCCTCTGTCTTTTGTACTCTATGTAATGAAACATTCTGTATCGGAGTGACAAGTAGCTTCCTATGCTACTAGTATTCTATGTATCCATCTAGTGTATAGAATTTCATCTTCAACCTTGTACTAAAGGTTAATATCTTCATCAATATCATCATGTATGTGTTTCAATTATTACTAGCTGCAAATGTCTCTTCATAGTCTATGCCTTCTTTTCGTGAGAAGCCTCGTGCTATGAATCTTACTTTGTATCCCACGATGTTTCCATCTACTACATGATGGAACTACAAACTTCTCTTCAAGTCTCGATACTGCATCCTAGACATCATTCTTCTTGAACTGGTCTTCTTGGTTACTTCTTCATAGCTAGAAGGTTCTGCATCAATGATGTCGTTGCATTCGTCATATTATTCTTCATCTTGAACTGTCATCACTTGTTCTTCGAAATAAGTTTCATCCTTCTTTGCTTGTAGGTGATTGTGTATGCGATCTTTCCTACAAGTCAAATGCATTTGTATGGCTAGAAACATTTCATAAGGAATATTCATACTGGCAAATTCTTATGCATAAATATATGATCATGCAACTATTTTATCCAATACAACATTCATCCATATCTCACGGAAGCTTTTCTAGATGCCTTCCATCTCTACCAGAACAACATTGAGATTGTGCACTAATCCAATATGTCAGCAAAGAGGTTTCATTCTAGATAAGTAGAAATGGATATTTGTATAGCACCATGAGCTACTTACCCATCACATGCATATTAGTAGTATACTGTCATTAATGCAAACATTATATCATGCATAATACATCAACTGAATATAAACAATTGCATAACCAAAACAATATCATGAAATGACAATTGAATACTTATCTTTATTTGTTTCGTGGGTAGACTCCTTCTTGATCCTTCTGCTTCATCATCTTCTTCATTCATGACTTCATCATTTCTTATCCAAGCTATCAATATGGATAAGAGGTTATTTAAGAATCGAGTCCTTCATATTCCTCATCACTTGAGGGATCTTCTTTCAATGGTGAGAGCTTGATCTTCAATTTCTCCCATCTTCTCTTCTCTTATTATGAGTTGAGCTTCTTCTTCTTCCCAGAGTTTTCTGAAAGTAATCACTTCATTTTGGTAGACATTCCTTGAATGAATCAATCCCATGATCCCGGGAGGCCATTCAAGGTGGTTATCACCACTTCTGCATTCTTCACTTCTTCTTTTACCACTACAAGTTGTTCTTTGATTTGAGAGACCCTCATAAAGTATGACTGTATGGTCTCTGCATTCTGGATCTTCACATTCTTCAATTGTTTTCTCAAGTTCATATTCTGATTTATGTTCTTCCCTTCAAATATCTTGGTAAAGTAATCAAAAATCTTTATTGTCTTTAAGGAAGACACTTGTAGTACAAGTTGATTCGTGACTGAATCAACAATGATCTTCTTAGCCTTGACCAAGTTCTTCTTGTGTAAGGCTTCTAGCCTCATCTCCCTCTAGAACTAGAACCTCTATACTCATGTAGGTGTCCAATCCATTTTATTCAGAGAGATCATATACTTCCAGGATTGGAATTTGTCAACTTCCCCAAGCTTGTCATCAAGCTGATGTGATAGATCACTCTGAAATGAGAACCTCAAATGAAAATAGCGAAAGATTAGATCTTACTGTTTTGAGGTGTCCATCCTGGTTCCGGAGCTCGCTGATCTAGTGTTTGTCACAAAAACCCTAATTTTCAAAACTTGGAATATTCTAGATCTGATAGGATAAAAATATAAATCTCTTCAAATGGAGCTGTCCAATGTACTCCTTTTCTGAAAACAATGGAGGGAAGCTCCCGGAACAGGAAGCCCTAGTTTTCCAATTTCTTCTGCAGAAATTCCTGTCACTGTTTCTATGATATATCTGAAATTACTACTCCCCTATGCCTGAAATTTCTCACTAAAGTATCCTCACATGTCCCTGTTCCGACACCATAGGTTTCATCAGAATTGGTTTCACCAATTGAGACTTATGGTCCTTTTACCAAGGTGACCTGTTACAAGACTGTTCAGAACAGCGATGTTGTATGGACTTCCATGTGTCACTGGTTCATATTCTGAGTCTGAATCTTGGACCATAGAACAGTCCATCCATTCCCTTTTTTTAACAGCTTACTAAATCTCATTTGGACCTGTGTATCCCAAGATATAGCAATTCTCCCCGGGTGTCCTGTTTAGGGATGAATTCTAGAAGAGGATGGAACCCTAAATTGGAGGGATCATATCTCCAAAAATATAGCGAATATGAGGCTGAATTTTGGATAAAATGTAAATCAGGATTTTATATTTAGAATATGCAATTTTCAGCTCCTGAACCTTCTCCAATCTCAGGATATAGCGAATGTACCAAAACTTAGCAGTTTTTGGTATTTAGGGTTTTTCTAGCTCAGGGTCAAACTAGGGCTTGACTTTCCTTGAGTTTCACCTGACAAAAAAACTTGATCCAGGTCTCTAAAATTCATTTTTAATGAGGATATAAATCCTATGCTAGGCTCACTCAAAAATGCCTCTTCTGTAGAAAGTCCTAATTTCCGCACCGAAAACTGAAAATGCTCGGAATCGAATTCTGCTTCGACAGAAAGATGCACCCTTCAATGGAGAGTCATCTTAGCATACTTTTGTTGATGGATTTTGGAGAGAGACCAAAAAAGTAATAATCTCTATTTTCTGCATCTGCACCATGTCTTCTTCTTAGGTTAGCTCTGATACCATGTTATATTTTTATCATTCAAGCTACTATTATGATCTTAGGATCTTTAACTGAGAGAATAACATGCACAGCAATAAAACACAAGCACAACATAAGAGACAAGAGACACAAATAATTTTCCTTGGGGAAACCATAAAGGAGAAAACCATGCAACTTCCTCAGAGATAGAATCAACACCAAAGGTAAAATCGGAAAATAGTAAGATGATCTCCTGACAACAGTAGTCTCTCTCTCTTACACTGAGAGAGCTTCTCCTCTCTCACTCATGTGCCCCCATGAGTGAGTGTGTGTGTGATAAATAGAGAGAATCACTCTCTATTTATATTCTTCCATTCACTTGGAACCCACTCCAACATGTCGGCCTCACTTAACAATTACTTACTAGACCCGACATCTCTAGGAGTGTCTAATAACCCTAGTGCCCCACAACTTGTGGGGACTTTGCCTCCTCCGACCAACAAGGAGGTTTATCATTAACACAATGGTGGGGAATATTGCCCCAAATTACAATGAATCACCTAGGGTCGACTTCACTAGGATAGTCTAATAACCCTAGGGCCCCACAGCTGTGGATACTTTAACCCTTGACCAATAGGAGGGTTACCCACAATGACTTGACATGAGTTTCTCATTATAGAAACTTCCCAGCATAAACATCGGGGTATGACATGACTCAAGTGCATTAAAATACATCCTGGAATGAACATTGGGTTACAATAGATAAGAAATACAAGTGAATACATTCTGAAGTTACAATTACATCAACATGATGAAGGTATTGTGAATTGTTAGGCGAAACTTGTAGTTGCACCAGAAGAGATTGATGACTTAAGAAATATGATAAAAAATAAAGCCGAAGAAATATGTCAAGAAAGAAAAGCAACACAACTACTTGAAGAATCCATGTCAAGACAATTAAATGACAAAGAAAAGGTATGTAATACTCAAAAATTTGAAATTATTTCCCTGAAAGAAGAAATAGCAAGATTAAGCATGTGTCAAACTCTAGTAGCTAAGTATGAAGGAAGTCTTGACCAAAATAAGAAATAACTCGAGTAGAAAACCATTCTCTAAAGAATCAACTGCAAAAATCTCAAGGCTTGATAAGAGAAATTGAAAACAACCTTGAAGAATATCTAAGAAAGTAACTCAATATGAAAGGTGAAATCTTCCAAAGACACGAACGGGAAATTCTTTCTTTAAAAATTTTGGTCAAGGCAAATAATGAATTAATAACCAAGTCAAAGTTTGGAAAAGGTTCTATGATCTTGGATCACATTCTCAGCCATTAGAGATCTCCACATGACAAGACTGGGATAGGATTTGGAAAGTCACAAAAGAATTCTGAAGAAGGAGAAAGTCCCTAGCCATATCAAGAAAAAAATGAAAAGAAATATAGAAGTCATAAAGATAGTAGAGAAAAGTGTCATGATCAACAAGGATCAAGAAGGACACAATCAACAAAAAGGTCTATGTTACAGAAGGGACCATTTAATTCTAGGTATGAAAATAATTTTAATGGTTATTGCTATGCATGTAGTGGTTTTGGTCACAGGGCTATGGACTACACATTCCATGGAAGAAGAAGTGTCGGAAGTCAAAGCAACATAATTACATGCTGGACATGTGACCAAATTGGGAATTTTGCTGCTAACTGTCACACATTATGATGCTTTACTTATGGTGGCCTTGGTCATAAATCCCAAGTTTGTGCAAGTCCAAGAAGACAATCCATGAGGATTCTTTCATATCCATTAACAAGGAATGTAGATGAATCTTGGAAGAAGAATAATGCAAAAATATTTGAAGACCAAAGGACAAATGATCACAACCAAAGACATTCTCAGGTATGGATGAAATATGGCTTCCATATGGCAAGCCATGTTTGATGTCTTTCAAAGGCCTTGATACATCCCTAGTCCATGAAAATGGAGGATAGACTCAAGGAAATTGGATGTCTACTCCAAGTAAAATAACAGGTCCTAGGATCAAATTGCAATCATTGACAAAAGGAAGGAAGGCAGGCAGGGATGAAGTTTGGTAAATCAAGTGGTATATATGTTGGAAAAACTCAAAGGTGTATCTTCTAATATTCAGTGGTTGAATCTCAAGCTTCGAACAATGAAATGGTGTATACTATAAGTTAAAACAATAGTAATTTTGAGAGAAAAAGTGAATATCCGTAGTAACAAGAATGAAAATTAGGAGAAGAAGGATGAAGTATGAAAACTTTTGTATGCAATTTGTGAAGGATTTTGATATAAAGAAAAGCTAATCTCATATATGAACAACATGATGACTAGATCAGAAGACCTGGGAACAAGACACAACTGTTGTTAATAACAGCTGGAGGGTGACTGAGCCCGAATAAGTGTATAAGTCATTTCCACAACAACAAAGGAAGAAACAAGCTTGTATGAAGACATTGCACAGAGGTTCAAATCATTGAGCCAAGATTCATATCAGATGATGCATTTGATAGAAGCAGACAAGACAAAGGAATATAGATTAAGAATGTTGATTGATAGGAGGAGAAATATTAATTTCCTGTGATCTCATGGACTCTCTCTAGTTGAAGAAAATAAAGTGAAGGGATGATTTTGATGCATGCATACCTTTTGATGAATGTACCACATGATTGATTCATTCCTTAAGAGTAGATGGCAGTAGTGTCATGATAAAATTTGTTAAAAATATACAAGGCAACCAAAGTATATAGCAGACCTATGTGTAAACACAAATTGAAGATGACAGTCACATGATTGAGGAAATAAACTAAAGAATTAGATGAAAAGGATGATACCTCCGAAACTATTGGGAGAAAGTATGATTTTTGCGTGCAATCATAGTGAAGACATATGATTTTACTTATTTCACTAAAAAGTTTAGAAATCAAGTATTTTGACCAGACTCTTAAAGGTCAAATATTGTGAATTATTTCAAAGACATATCCACTTATTAAAAAGATGAAGAAAGCACTTCTCAGGTCTACATATGATTGAGGATTTTTTGTTGTGGTTACTTCTTTTTTTTCTGGAGCAGTAGATTGATGGTGACCATGGGTAGGAAGATGACCTGACTATGACAGATTGAAGACAAGTTTGTGTACAGATTGAATACAAGTCTAGTGAAGTAGAATTGATGACAACACGTTAATGACAGAGGATGAAGTGATGACATGGAATACATGATCAATGACAAAACAAGCAAAAACTTGAATACATGGAAATGGAAGACAAAGAACAAGGACACGGCATTGGATGACATGAAGAATATGGCAAGAAAAATAATACTTGGGAGTTGGTTCCTAAACCTGCAGATAAAAATGTAATAAGCTCCAAGTGGGTGTTTAAAATTAAGATGAATGAAAAAGGACAAATTGTGTGGAATACAACTCGATTGGTATGTAAGGGGTATGCCGATGTTGAGGGACAAGATTTTGATGAAACTTTTAAGAAAAGGAGAACTATCATTCTTTCTTGGTCTTCACATTATACAGATTCCTGAAGACTTATTTCTCTTCTAAGAGAAGTATTTGAAGGAGATGTTGAAGAAATTTCAAATGGAAGATTCATCACCTGTCAGTACACCTATGGTTGTTGGTTGTAAACTTAGTAAGGATGATACCTCACTTGATGTTGCTCAAAGAACATATCGGTCATTGATAGGAAGTCTCTTATAAATCACAGCATCTCATCCTGATATAATGCAAGTTGTTGGAATGGTAGGTAGATTTCAGTCTGCTCCTAAGAAAAGTCATTTAATGGTTGTTAAGAGGATATTTAAATATTTGAAGGGAACAATGACTTATGGTCTTTGGTATCCTAGAAATCAGAATCTTTAGTTAACTGCATATTCAGATGCTGATTGGGAAAAATGTTTGGATGAAAGAAAGAGCACAAGTGGAGGTGCATTCTTCTTAGGTGTTTCTTTAGTTTCATGGCTAAGTAAGAAGCAAGGCTCAATATCTGTATCCACTACAGAATCTGAATACATTGTTGCGACCACCTACTGTACATAAATTCTATGGCTGATTCAGACACTGGTTGACCTAGAGAACATATTGTTGATATATTCACTAACCCTTACCAAAGACACAGTTTGAGTACCTACGCCAGAAGCTAGGTATCATATCTTATTCCAAATAATTTGTTCACTTTGATAGGGCGAGCTGTGCTATAGATTCTTCTTTGACATTGATGCCAAAGGGGGAGAAGTTTTTTGTTACAGGTGATAAACAGGTTGATGATTACTAGTACAGGATGCATCCAAAAGTTGAATATTGCCATCAATGCCAAAGGGGGAGTTTGTTGGAGGTTTCACGGTCATATGGAAACAGATCAGAGTGTGATTTGGTTGTCATTGATGTAAACACAGTTCCAAGCATATGATACAGATAAGAAGAGGACTCACGAGCAAACCCGTAAAATAAATCAACGGTCAAGAGAAAATCCGTAAATTTTGAAAGGTAATCGGATGAACAGATCCGACGGTCAGGAGTGAACTCGTGTAAGAAATCAACCATCAAGAACAAATCCACAAAGTTTGAAAGGTATTCGGATGAACAGATCCGACAGTAAGGAGTGAACCCGCACAAGAAATCAATGGTCAAGAACAAATCCATAAAGTTTGAAAGGTAATCTAATGAACAGATCCAACTGTCAGGAGTGAACCCGCACAAGAAATCGACGGCACGGAATGAGTTTTTCAAGTGGAAGATGAAAAGTGAAAAGTATGGAAGTCATTTAAATAAAGGTTGAAAACCTAAGATTCGCATCCTGCACAGTATCTAAGATCGACGACCGGGAAAGGGTACAAAAGAAATCAACGATGCAGAAGGAGTTTTGCAAGCGAAAGACAAAAAGCAGAAAAGTATGGAAGTGGTTTAACAAAATGTTGAAAACCAGGGATCTGCATCTCGCACCGGATCTAAGATCGATGATTGGGAAATTATACACAAGCAATCGATGGTGTGGAAGGAGTTTTGAAAGTGGAATACAGAAAGTAGAAAAATGTGGAAGTTGTTTAAGAAAATGTTGAAAACCCGGGATCCGCATCTCGCACCGGATCTGAGATAGACAATTGAGAAATGTTGCACAAGAAATCTATGACGTGGATTGAATTTGTAGAAAAGGATGTGCAAAAACTGGTGTTTGATTTCAGATCAACAGTCAGTAGAGAGGCCACACAAAATCGACGACGTGAAAGAAGTCATGCGAAAAAGGATGTGCGAAAGGAGGAAAGAGGAAATCGTGGAATGATATCTGGAAAAATCACATATCTGATATTCGATTTTCTTCCCAGATCAATGGTCACAGAGAGCTTGAAGAAGATAAATAGTGTAGAACCAGTACTGCAAAACCAGAACTATGGAACCAGGACTACGGAAACTTTGTTTTGCGAAAAAAGAAAAAAATGTGAAAGAGGCTGAGTTGCAGAAAATGACAATTGCGGGAGAATCCAAATGGCAAAGATGTGTTCCAAAAACTCATGATTACTCAGGGATTGGATGTATTATTTTTCATGATTTATCGAATGGTTTGATCAGTTATGGAAATGGACCATCAAGAATACGAACAAGTAAATGGTTTAAGGATAGATGTGTATAATAGGATGTGTGTAAAGAGCTATAAGATGTGTGCTCTATGCAGGAAGCGAGCTGGTGCATGGACCATAGTAGAAGTGGGGATTGAAAAATGAAAGAGGACCATGAGTTCTTTCAAGAATATCCAAAATAGAGACAATGAGGGGAACCAGAGTTCCTAAGCAAATACATAAATAGATCAGAATAGAGCTGGTATGCACTGTTATATCTATTTTTCTTCATATTGTCAGGGACATGTTTGAATCTAAGAAACAAGGGTGGTAGGGTGGTGCTAGGAATAACATGTTTTCTTCTCTATACAAGTTGGAGCCTAAACAAGTGGAAGTTGGTGCTTCCAACCAGTAGTATCTGGAGAATTTTATCTTAGTGGGTGCTAAGGAAAACATGAGGGTTGGTTCTCTCTACAAGAAGGAATTTGTAAATAGAGGTTGCAGCCTCATTTGAATAAGTGCTGAAATAAAGATGAATATTTGTCTGTCTCTGTCATGTGTATGTGATTGATGATTATCATTCCTTTTATTATACTTGTTGCATTATCATAACTATAAATATGTAATTAGTAACAATACTTTAAATATTGGAAATGGTTTAAGCTTTAGAAACACTGATTCACCCCCCTTTCAGTGTTCAATTGTGTGTAACAATTAGTATTAGAGCCAAGCCTTCATCACAAGCCTAACTAGCTTGAAGGGTATACTTAGACACATGGATTATTCAGAAAACAGAGCAACTCTCTTTGATGAGAACTTATATGCAATACGAAATGTAAAGATGAAGTGGTACTTGAAATCAGTTGGGTATGATTTATGGAGTTCAATTGTAAATGGTTATGTCCCTCCAAATAAAGTGAAATCGACAACTCATAAAGAAGCTATAAGTTACAACTCAAAAGCCAAGAAAATTATACTAGATGGATTACCTGATCATATCAAAGGAAGGGTAAGACAATGTGTCTTGGATAAATATCTTTGGGACAAACTAAAGGATCTATATTCAGCCAAAGGACAGGAAACTGAAGCTAGTACGATCTTGATGACCTCAATCAACCATGAAGGTAAAGGTTCTCCTAAACATTATATCTGTAATAACTCAAAATGTGACGATTTCTCTCATACAATTGAAGAAGTTGATGAAGGTATTGTGAATTGTGAGGCAGAACTTGTAGCTGCACTAGAAGAGATTGATGACTTAAGAAAGATGATAAAAAATCAAGCTGAAGAAAACTGTCAAGAAAGAAAATCAGCACAACTACTTCAAGAATCCATGTCAAGACAATTAAATGGCAAAGTAAAGGTATATAATACTAAGAAAGCTGAAATTAATTCCCTGAAAGAATAAATAGCAAGATTAAGCATGTGTCAAACTCTAGTACCTAAATATGAAGGAAGTATTGAACAAAATAAGAAAGAACTCTCAGAACTCAGAGTAGAAAACCATTCTCTAAAGAATCAACTACAAAAATATCAAGAGGAATGTCAAGGCTTGATAAGACAAATTGAAAACAACCTTGAATAAAATCTAAGAAGGAAACTCAATATGAAAGGTGAAATCTGCCAAATATAGGAACAAGAAATTCTTTCTTAAAATTTTTTGGTGAATGCAAATGATGAATTAATAACAGAGTCAAAGTTTGGAAAAGGTTCTATGATCTTGGATCACATTCTCATCCATCAAAGATCTCCACATGATAACACTAGGATAGGATTTGACAAGTCACAAAATAATTCTGAAGAAGGAGAAAGTCCCCATCCATCTCAAGAAAAAATTGAAGAGAAACTAGAAGTCATAAAGACAGTAGAGAAAAGTTTCATGATAAAAAAGGATCAAGAAGGACACAATAAAAAAAAAATTCTATGTTACAGAAGGGACCATTTAATTCCAGGTATGAAAATAATTTTAATGGTTATTGCTATGCATGTAGTGGTTTTGGTCATAGGGCTATGGACTGCATATTCCATGGAAGAAGAAGTGTTGGAAGTCGAAGTATCATAATTAGATGTTGGATATATGACCAAATTGAGCATGCTAACTGTCACACATTGAGATGATTCACTTGTGGTGGCTTTGGTCATAAAGCCCAAGTATGTGCAAGTCGAAGAAGAAAATCCATGAGGATTCTTTCATATCCATCAACAAGGAAAGTAGTTGAATCTTGGAAGAAGAAGAATACAAAAATATTTGAAGATCAAAGGACAAATTTGAACAAGGATGAAGTTTGAAAACATTTATATGTAGTTTGTGAAGCCTTTTGATATAAAGAAAAGCTAATCTCATATCTGAACAATATTATGACTGGATAAGAAGACTTAAGAACAAGACACAACTATTGTTAATAACAACTGAAGGTTGAATGAGCCCGAATAAGTGTAGAAGTCATTTGCACATCAACAAAGGAAGCAACAAGCTTGTATGAATACATTGCATAGAGGTTCAAATCATTGAGCCAAGATTCAGATCAGATAATGCATTTGATAGAAGCAGACAAGACAAAGGCACCCAGATTAAGAATGTTGATTGATACGGGGAGCAAGAGTAATTTCCTGTGATCTCATGGACTCTCTCTGGTTGAAGCAAATAAAGTGAAGGGATGATTTTGATGTATGCATACCTTTTATGAATTTACTAGATGATTGGATCATTCCTTAAGAGTATCTGGCAGTAATGTCATGATAAGATTTGTTGAAAATCTACAAGGCTACCAAAGTATATAGCAGACCTCTATGCAAACACAAATTGAAGATGATAGTCACATGATTGATGAAATAAACTGAAGAATTAGATGAAAAGGATGAGACCTATGAAACTATTGGGAGAAAGTATGATCTTTGCATGCAATCACAGTGAAGACATATGATTTTACTTGTTTCACTCAAAAGTTTAGAAATAAAGTATTTTGAAAAGACTCTTGAAGGTCAAATATTGTGAAGGATTTTGAACACATATCCGTGTGTTGAAAAGATGAAGTAAGCAAATATCAGATCTACATATGATTGATGATTTTTGGCTGTGGTGACTTCTTTTTTTCTGGAGCTACAGATTGATGGTGACCATGGCCAGGCATATGACCTGACTTTGATAGATTGAAGACAAGTTTGTGGATAGATTGAAGACAAGTCTGGTGAAGCAGAATTGATGACAACACATTAATGACAAAGTCTAAAGTGATTACATGGAGTACATGATCAATGACAAAACAAGCAAAAAGTTGAAGACATGGAAATGGAAGACAAAGAACAAGGACATGGCATTGGATGACATGAAGAATATGTCAAGAAAAATAATACTTGGGAGTTGGTTCCTAGACCTGCAGATAAGAATGTAATAAGCTCCAAGTGGGTGTTTAAAAACAAGATGAATGGACAAGGAAAAATTGTGAGGAATAAATCTTGATTGCTCTATAAGGGGTATGTCAAAGTTGCAAGAAAAGATTTTGATGAAACTTTTAAGAAAGAAGAACTGTCATTGTTTCCAGAGTCCCGAAGGTTTATTTCTCTTCCAAGAGAAGTATTTGAAGGAGATGTTGAAGAAATTTGAGATGGAAGATTCATCACCTATCAGTACACCTATGGTTGTTGGTTGTAAACTTAGAAAGGATGATCCCTCACCTGATGTTGATCAAAGAACATATTGGTCAATGATAGGAAGTCTCTTATACATCACAACATCTCATCCTAATATAATGCAAGTTGTTGTAATGGTAGGTAGATTTTAGTCAGGTCGTAAGCAAAGTCATTTGATGGCTATTAAGAGGATATTTAAATATTTGAAGGGCACAATGACTTATGGTATCTGGTATCCTAGAAATCGGAATCTTCAGTTAACTACATATTCATATACTGATTGGGAAAATTGTTTAGATGAAAGAAGGAGAACAAGTGGAGGTGCATTCTTCTTAGGTGATTATTTAGTTGCATGGTTGAGTATGAAGAAAGGCTCAATATATTTATCCACTACAGAAGCTAGATACATTGTTGCTGCCACCTGCTATACAGAAATTCTCTGGATGATTCAGAAACTGTCCGACCTAGAGACCATACTGTTGATATCTTCACTAGCCCTTACCAAAGACATAGTTTGAGTACCTACGCTAAAAGTTAGGTATCATATCTTATTCCAAATAACTTGTTTACTTTGATAGGGGGAGATGAGCTATAGAGTCTTCTTTGAAATTGATGTCAAAGGGGGAGAAGTTCTTTGTTACAGGTGATGAACATATTGATGATTACTAGTACAACATGCATCCAAAAGTCGAATATTTCCATCAATGCCAAAGGGGAAGATTATTGGAGGTTTTGGGGTCATGGAAATAGATCAGAGTTTTATTTGATTGTCATTGATGGCAACATAGTTCCAAGCATATGATCTAGATACGCAGAGGAATCAGGAGAAAACCCGCAAAAGAAATCAACGTTCAAGAGAAAATACGCAAAGTTTGAAAGGTAATCGAATGAACAGATCCGACGGCCAGGACTAAACTTGCACAAGAAATCAATGGTCAAGAACAAATATGCAAAGTTTGAAAGGTAATCGGATGAACATATATGACAGTCAGAAGTGAACCCACATAAGAAATCAATGGTTAAGAAGAAATCCACAAAGTTTGAAAGGTAATCTGATGAACAAATCCGATGGTCAGGAGTGAACCTGCACAAGAAATCAACGACACAGAAGGAGTTTTGCAAGTGGAAGACAGAAAGCAGAAAGTATGGAAGTTTTTTAAACAAATGTTGAAAACTTGAGCTCCGCATCCCGTACTGGATCTAAGATCGACGGTTGGGAAAGGGTGCATAAGAAATCGACGGCGTGGAAGGAGTTTTGCAAGCGGAAGACGGAAAGCGGAAAAGTATGGAAGTGGTTTAACAAAATTTTGAAAGCACGAGATCTGCATCCCGCACCGGATCTCAAATCGACAATCAAAAAATGATGCACAAGAAATCGACGGCGCGAAAGCAGTTTTTCAAGTGAAATACATAAAGCGAAAAAGTGTGGAATTTGTTTAACAAAATGTTGAAAACCCGGGATCTGCATCTCACACCGGATTTGAGATTGATGATCGATAAATGTTGCACAAGAAATCGACAATGCAGATTGAAGTTGCAGAAAAGGATGTGCAAAAGCAGGTGTTTGATTTTAGATCAATGGTCAGTAGAGAGGTCACACGAAATCGACGGTGTAGAAGAAGTCATGTGGAAAAGGATGTGCGGAAGGTGGAAAGTAGAAATAGTGGAATGATATCTAGAAAAAATCACATATCCGATATCATATTTTCTTCCCAGATCAACGGTCACAGAGAGCTCAAAGAATACCAATGGTGCAGAATGATTGGTGCGGAACCAGAACTACGGAACCAGGAATATAGAAAATTTGATTTGTGGAAAAAGAAAAAAATGTGAAAGAAGCTGAGTTGTAGAAAATGACAATTGTGGAAGAATCAAAATGGCGAAGATGTGTTGCAAAAACTCATGATTACTCAGTGATTGGATGTCTTGTCTGTCATAAGGCATAGAACGGTTTGATCAGTTATGGAAATGGACCGTCAGGCATACGAACGGGTAAAGGGTTTAAGGACATATGTGTATAAAAGGATGTGTGTGAAGAGTTGTAATATGTGCGCTCTCTATAGGAAGAGAGATGGTGCATGGACCATCATAGAAGTGGAGATTACAGAATGAAAGAGGACCATGAGTTCTTTCAAGAATATCCAAAACAGAGACAATGAGGGGAACCACAGTGCCTAAGAAAATACATAAATAGATTAGAACAAACTTGGTATGCATTGTTATATTTGTTTTTCTTCATATTTTAAGGGACATGTTTGAATCTAAGAAACAAGGGTGGTATGGTAGTGCTAGGAAAAACATGTTGTCTTCTCTGTACAAGTTGGAGCTTCCAGCTAGTAGTAGTTGGAGAATGTTATCTTAGTGGGTGCTAAGGAAAACATGAGGGTTGGTTCTCTCCATAAGAAGGAATTTGTAAACAGAGGTTGCAGCCTCATTTAAGTAGGTGCTCAAATAAAGATGAATATTTTTCTATCTCTATCATGTGTATGTGATTGATGATTATCATTCCTTCTGTTATAATTGCTGCATTATCATAACTATAAATCTGTAATTAGTAACAATACTTTAAAAAATGGAAATTGTTTAAGATTTAGAAACACTGATTCACCCCCCTCTCAATGTGTCATTGTGTCTAAAAGTTATCACCCACCTTCTTATAGTTAAATAAATTATATACCACTTATCTATGCATCAACTAAGAGTTATCTATATATTATATTCTTTATATCATCCTTCTACAATATTAAAAAAAACATACTAAATTAAATTATTAAATTTATCATTGTCAAACTATTTGAATAAAGAAGAAACCATAACACCAAACTATACTTTCTATTATCCTTGCCTTCATTTAAAGTCAAAATACATAACCTTGTATATCAATTATTTGCCCAAAATTTTGATTTTATCATTTTACATAAATTCAAAATAAACAAGTGGAAAAGTTGTAATGTAGCTAATTCCATGTCAAGAAGAAGAAGAAGAAGAAGAAGAAAACATTTTAATGTCTACGAGGATAAAAATAGTCTATGGGACAGACCACCTTGCATGTTGTTTTCTGCAATTCAATCCTTTTCCTATTCAACTTGATGATGAGCGCCCCCAGTTTTTCCATGGTCCCCTTGTTGAATAAATCATCCCAAGATTTATCCTCCAAGACATTTGCATACCCGTCCCTATTGTCCTTAAAGTCTTCACACTCTAAAATGAAATGTTTTTATGTCTCCACTTTACCAGCAGTGCAGAAAATAGACACTCTTTCTTCCCAAGCTTCTTTTGTCCTTTTCGAGCACCTGGTGTTATGGAGAGAAACTTCCTATGGCTTGGGGTGTACCACAACAGACAACTAGACACAAGAAATCAATCCTTTCCCAAATATGCAAGAGAAACCAAACATCTAACAATAAGGGATATCAAGTCGTACCTTGTTCAGGATGGTTGAAGTAGATCCCCATTGAGCTTTTTCCAATCCTGATTGAGCTAACAATTCTCCCTCAACAATAGCAAACAAGGCAAGCATAATATATAATATGGTGTTAGATCTACTCTAGCATATATAATCAATAATGTATAAGCAATGAAACATATCCATGGATTCAATATTTACATTCAAATGCACATTATTGGACAGGAAAAGACATTTCTATTAATCAAATCAGAGATTACACAAGTGACAACCTCTGTCGGCACATCTATGAACCGGAGAAACTGAGTCGTCCACTTGGGCCTCCACCACCTCAATCCTCCATCTCTCGATATCAAGCTCACAAGCAAAGGAAAGCTTGGGAAGAACACAAAGTGCTCCAAAGGGACAAAGGGATGCAGACTCAAGTATATGCAAACTATGGCAACAATGGACTATAGTTTCATTGCTCTTCAATTCCTCCTCCTTCAATGTATCCAAGGGGTTCCTTATATAGCACTCTAAAGGGGGAATGGAGGGTTGAATCTGAGCGATCTCAAGGCATATGGAAGGCCAAGAGTCGGGATCTTTGGACTCATCCAAGGAAAAATCTGAAATAGTTTGGCTTTATGGACACATCCCGATGTACATGGGTTTGAGGTCAAAAGTCGCGTGTACATGCGAGTATGGGATTAAAAGTTGTGTACAACAGAAAACAGGGGTTTTTAGGGATGAAATTGGAAAGATCAAAGTATAATATCAGTCCATGGGGTCTAAAGAGTCTGCAAAGGGACATGGAAGGCCATAAATATGTGATCAACCATGTGTGGTAAAATCAGCTATAACATATGCCCTCTAATGTGTGAGGTCAGAGGGGTAACATGATGGCCGAAATACATTATAAAATCCATCCCAGAAGTGGAGTGATGAAGAATCAGGTGGAACAACCAGCCATCCATTGATATAGTACAATAATCAATCTATGCATGTGACTGCACATACATATAGCAGTCCCGGATACATAAGAGTACAATGGCCATGAATAGGCATGATATACAAAATGTGACATGTGTGGTCATCGCCACATACATTATATAATAGATCAAAATATCCATGATGAAGATACACAATGGATCAAGATCTCCATAGAAGCTGAAGATATACAATGGATCAAGATCTCCATAATGGATAAAGATATATGACATACACTGGAATCAAATCATGAGAGAGGAAATCTCATGAACACTGGAACAATCAAAGAGGTAGCATATGTGGAATGCCACCAAGATGGAAGGTCTTCTACACAAACCACTATGAGTACATGTCCTATTATGCGAATAGAGGTGTCGAGGTTGAACATAGTAGTCCATTGTCTGATTACCAGTCATTGATGTATACCGTTAACAGACGCGAGATCACCCACCGATAATGAAAATGGGAATCAAGGTACTAGAGTGCAATCTAACAAGTGTGAATAGATGTGTTGAGGTCAAACACTTGGAAGAATCCATCGATCATGGGACATTGATGTATTCCCAAAACTGTCGATGGCGAGAGAACCTACCACTGATGACTGTAAGTCTTAAGGAACTCAAATGACTCTAGAATCCTATCCTAGAATAAATGATTTGAAGTCGATGGGAAGGAATCCGCTGGAAGGAGGGAATTAAGGAATCCCCCATCAACCAACACAAGTTACTCAGCAACACTGTATAATTTGGAAGAACTCGAACAAGTTGTGCACGAACCAGTAACAATATCGAGAATGGCCGACATGCAAAGTCAAGATAGCTGAGGAATGGCTGACTCAGGTTTCATCTTCCTTCAAACACAAGAATAAAGGAAAATGGCGACTAAAGGTAGGCAACATGGACTCGATATACAAACTGGGACATCTCTGTGACACAAGAGGCATCAACAGAGGATCCATAGGGACTGGAAGCTTAACTAGTTGGTGGAGATAAAATCAGAGCAACAAGTACAAATCCTAAAGTCAAACTAATAACCCAACCAATGGATGTGATATACAGTGCTTTGTTCGAAGGCGACACAACTCGACTGCTTCCAAAGATAACATCTTTTCCTATCCGAATTTTTGGTTTTTTGTTTTTTTTTGGATTTTTTCAGATATTTTGAAAAGCTTGAAAAAGAATAAAAGTGCTTTATAGTTACAAATCTAGGAGGATACGAGTGTCAGGGGATAAGCAAACTAGTTCCAAGTAGTGGAACATACCTATGCTCAATGTAAGGAAATATGTGCATGATAATGACACTCGGGGGAAGGTCCCCTCCTGGTTAAAAAAAATGGGGAATCAAGATGCAAAAGATATGTAAAAAGGCTCTACTTGGCTAGACATGAGGCAAGCTTGGACTATATGGCTAATAATCAAAGTCAGGAAGCCGACATAAGGCTGAATAAGGCAAGAAAAACTCATGATAATGCAATTACAACTTGACATATACAAGGGAGTTCCTATGGGGAAAATCCAGCATAAACTTCAAGAGGACTATGAAGCTCTTTCTCAAGGACATGGTGAGACTAAAAAGGGACTCCCACAACCTAAAAGAGACAACACAACACAGGCACCAAATGAAAAAAGGATCTAACTAGGGCACCCATGTATAGGAAAGCTCCACCATTCACATAATACCACTTCTAATAGCAGCATGAAGGTTCCGTGAAACCATGGAATGGATTCGTACCTAAGTTTAAGATGAAACGGTCAGAAGGTCATGCAAAATGCAAGTGGATGTCAAATCCTAACCTATATGCTAGATTATACATCATACCTATAATAGGCATGAACGGATCAAAGCCCTCGGAGAGAGTGTACAAAAAAATGGACCCTACATGACAATAATATTAGTCCAAAACAACTGGAAATAGTTAGTAAGGAGTCCAACTATAGGATACAGGGAGGATTGATCATGACAACAGCATGCAAAGGAAACAATGCGGTTGATGATGGGACATAAGAAGGAATGTAAGGTGTAGACCCAATGTTCACATATCCACTACAACCACCATGAGGGTGACCACTGGTGTAAAGATCGAGTGAAGGGAATAAAAATCCTCCACAAATGGAGTAGAGGATGGAATATGACCATTCCCAAATCCATGAGCATGGTAAGGGGCTGTGATGGCCGAAAGTCCAACACCAGGGTCCATACTAGGACCAAGGATGGGTGACAAGATACCAGGCATGCCGAAAATAAAAGGATTCGAACTCAAGAGAGAATAAATATACTCAAGTAACCACGATCCCAAAGGCCAACTAGCGCACAAAGAGCACACTCCTAATAAAATATATATCCAAAATGCAAGCAAGCCAAGGGGAGGATAAGTGAGCTCCTGAATGCAGAAGGTATGTCTTGCCTAGGAGAGGCTCGAGACTCCCATACACTACAAGTGGAGGTGTGCAACCAATTATAGTGGCCCTCAGCTTCAACGTGTAAAGAGACTATGTTGTCCGACCCCTATCTGGCCGAGACACCTACAGAATAACCTCTGCAAGTACCCCCTGTGATATCTAGGTAAGGCAACTAAGGTCACCCCAATATAATCAATGCTCAGGCATACAGTCGCAGGAGGGATCGACCGTATGGGTAGGGTAGCAAAGCCCGAAACTCTCTAAAGAGCCCCCAAATATGAAAATGATCTTGGAAATATATCTGATTCTCACAAAAGTGACCAAGGGCTATCCCAATTACAATCATGCACGCTGCCTTGTGCTTAACTCTTGTGTAAGAGGAGCGTCCTGAGAAACACTAATTATACCTAAGATTTCACTATCTCACCTGGACAGACACCTACTTGTTATGTTTAGTGGTATTGGAGAATTAACTCACAATGAACTATTCCAAGACCCTAAAACCTAATCTTGTTGATGCACCCTAAAAAGAAAAGAGTGTAATTCATTTTATTAAGTGTTGATTTTAATTGGTTGTGATTACTCAAAGGGAAATGGCACTAAAACAAATGAAGTTATGAATCGGCAGTGAAGTAAATATGCACACCTAACAAACAATTTCAAGTGTAATTTTGTATAATGAAAAACGGGGTATGCCATTACATGAGATGCATAAAAAAACATTCATTTCTGAATGCCAATGCAATCCTTCCTATATGAAATCCTAAACACAAATCTCATCCAAGCAATCCAATGCTAGTACCTCCTCAAATGTGTATCTAAGATGCAACTAAGAGTGCAACTATTTTGTATTTTTCAATATAAAAGATTGAAAATGCAATAAAAGTCATTTAAAATTCTCAGTCTCTGCAGCAAATATAAAACACAATCCCAACAAGACACCGAGACAAAGAGAGTAATGCACTAATGTCAAAACAAAAAAGATAAATTACTAAAACTACTCTCAAAGAAAAATCAATGAAAAAGTGGTCTCTAGTCACAAAAGAAGCATCCAACAGACAACATCAGAACCCAAGAAGACCCAACCACACACACAACCCACCCAACAACTTCCCACAACATCAAACTCAACCAAAAGGGAGGATGTACGTGGCTGTATAAAGAACATCAGTGTATGTATGTGACTTTTTTCCAAAAACCTGCACGTATACGCAGATTTTGGCCAAAAAGCTACATGTATACGTGACTTTTAGCCAAAAACCCACATATGTACGTGACTTTTAGCCAAAAAGCTGCGTATACAGAGAAGATAGTGGTAAAAAGCAGGCCAAGGGTCAAACCACTCTAGGGGAGTGTCAATGGATGAACATAATACTAAATGCAACACAGAAACAGGGAGAAATAGAGAGCAAGTCAAGAAGATCAAGCACATTGTGCCCCTAGACCCCAAAGAAAAACAAGGAATATCCCCAGTGTCATCACCAATTTTGTTACGGAGAGAAATTTCCTATGGCTTGGGGTATACCACAACAGATAGCTAGACATAAGAAATCAATCCTTTCCCAAATATGCAAGAGAAACCAAACATCTAACACCAAGGGATATCAAGTCGTACCTTGTTCAGGACGGTTGAAGTAGATCCCCTTTGAGATTTTTCTAATCTTGCTTGTGCTAACAATTCGCTCTCAACAACAACAACAAGACAAGCATGCTATATAATATGATGTTAGATCTACTCTAGCATATATAATCAACAATGTATAAGCAATTAAAGATATCCATGGATTCAATATTTACATTCAAATGCACATTATTGGACATGAAAAGATATTTCTATTAATCAAATCATAGATTACACTAGTGACAACCTCTGTCGGCACATCTACGAACCGAAGAAACTGAGTCCTCCACCTGGGCCTCCACCACCTCAATCCTCCATCTCTCGATAGCAAGCTCACAAGTAAAGCAAATCTTGGGAAGAACACAAAGTGCTCCAAAGGGACAAAGGGATGCAGACTCAAGTATATGAAAACTATGGCAATAATGGACTGTAGTTTCGTTGCTCTTCAATTCCTCTTCCTTCAATGTATCCAAGGGGTTCCTTATATATCACTCCAAAGGGGGAATGGAGGGTCAAATCCGAGTGATCTCAAGGCATATGGAAGGCCAAGAGTTAGGATCTTTAGACTCATACAAGGAAAAATCCAAAATAGTTTGGCTTTATGCACACATCCCGATGTACACAGGTTTGAGGTCAAAAGTTGCATGTACATGCGAGTATGGGATTAAAAGTTGCGTACAACAATAAACATGGGTTTTAGGGATGAACTTGGAAACATCAAAGTATAATATCATTCCATGGGGTCTAAAGAGTCTGCAGAGGGACAGGGAAGGCCATAAATATGAGATCAACCATGTGTGATAAAATCAACTATAACACCTGGTCTCACAATAGAGTTGATGGGAATTAGTTCTTAATTGAGAAATAAGTATTTTGGCTTTCCAAGGTATATTGGCCCCTATGTATGACTTTTGATGCTGATTGTAGGAAGGGTTAAACTCTTCAATATAATAATTTCTCTTTCTCCCTAGCTCTTTATCCCAAGTTCACTTGTGGAACTTATTGATAACAAAATCCTTTATCTCTTTACTATTCGTGGGGCACATGCTCAAGCACATATCCCACTTACTAAGCCATTTAATATATTGCTACATCTAAGTCTTCTTTCTTTTATACAATATGTCATTGAAGGCGACCTTAGGCGACCTACCTTCTTCCATTTGCTCACCTCCTTTTAGATATCTTATGAGTCTCACCATAGCAATTGCTTTAATAGAAGCCACCCCCATTTCACTTAGCATGATCTCTTATGGCATTGAACTTTTAATTTTGAACTTGCTTGTAATTGTGTGTTTTTTAATCTTCTCTATTTTCCTCCACTGTAAGTCAGAGGTATTGTTGGCCCATACTTCACAACCATAGAGAGAAACCAGGATCACTAAAATCCCAAAAAGGGTTTGCATAGTTTTCCAGTCCCATAGCTCTGCCTCTCTACATCTTTTTGGAAAGCATAAAACACTTTCCAACCTCCAAGAGTTCTTTTTTTCTGCAAGTTTCCCAACTTAATTTTTTTTTGAAGTTGATTCCGAGGTACTTGTAATCTTCCACTTCTTCAAGCGTGTTTTCTTCAAAGTATAACTTATGTTGTTTATGTTTTCTTTTGCTAGAGAAAACTACCACTTTTTTCTTTCTAGTATTTACTTGCATCCCAACTATTCTACATACTTGTAATCTTCCACTTCTTCAAGCGTGTTTTCTTCAAAGTAGAACTTATGTTGTTTATGTTTTCTTTTGCTAGAGAAAACTACCATTTTTGTCTTTCTAGTATTTACTTGCATCCCAACTGTTCTACAAAGTGCTCAAGGGAAATCAAGTGGTCTTGCAAGCCAATAGCGGACTTAGCAATCAAAATAAGGTCATCTATATACAAAAGAAGCCTTATCACAAACTCACCCACAATGGTGCCATCCAGATCCTCTAATTTTAACCACTCTTCAGGTTTGTTAATATATAAGCCAAAAAGGGTAGGGGATAATGGGTACCCTTGCTTGACCCTGATATCACTCCCGAAAATTTCGAAGATACCATATGATGTTCTGATTTTGACTTTGACCTCCTCATATAGCCTATGAACAACTTCTCTAAGATGTATAGGAACCCCAAGTTCCTCCATTCTGTGCCAGAGCTTATCTCTAGGAACTATGTCAAAAGGTTTTTTGAAATCGACAAAGCAACAAAAGGCTTCCTCTTTTTTTCTCTCACACTTTTTCAATGATATGCCTTAAAGTTATACTGTGATCCACCGTGGAATATTTAGGTCTAAAACCTGCTTTCCATTTAGCACGCTTGTCCCTTTCTTTCGCCCACTTGCTAATTCTATTTTCTAGCATACTTCCAAATATCTTTGCAAATAAGGGGTTTATCGTTATGGTCCTATCATTGCAGGGATTGTTGACATCTCCACTCTTGAAAAAAGGTATTGCGAGGCTAGTTGTCCAATTGTAGGGAATCTCTACTGAATGATGTTCTTGAAGATTCCTGTAATGTGAGGTGCAAGAGTTTTTGAACCCCACCTTAGATATTCAGCTTGAAGTTCAACTAAATCTTTGGTTTTTCCAACACCCAACTTCTTAATACCCACCTCAATCTCTTGCACGGTGAAAAGCTTAGTAATGGTGGTGGTGTTGACTAAGGGGGGGAGGGGGTCAACCTTAGGATTTCGCTCATAAAGTTGTCTTGCATACTCAAGCCATCGGTCCGATGTAATATTATTTTCAGTTTTCTTCTTGCTCGCTTGAAGTTCCTTCTAGAATAGTTTGGGGTTATTTTCTTTTTTCTTTCTTAAAATCTGCTTGTATCTTTTTAAGCCTTTTTCTTTCCATTTTGACTCTCTCCACCTTCTCCTTTCTTTTTTGCACTCCTCATCGAACCAAGCATTAACTGGAAAACAAATTCTTTTAGCTTTCCTATTTTTTGTTCTTCATTTTGTGAGTGCCCTTTGAATTAAATTAGTTAGCTAGTGATTATTAAGGCCTTGGGACAAAATTTCCTCCTTCTTACAAAGCCTTTCTAGTGTCTTCCTAAAGATATTACAGTTTTCTTGAGTCAAAAAAATTCTGCCCTTTGTCAGAGGTTGATGAATGTGCTGATTTTTTGTCCCAAATTGTTGCTTATTAGTTTAAGAAAGACTTAGATAGATCAGTTTGTGATCAGATTTTAAATCCTAGAGTTGTTCATCAATCATAACTTCCTCCATTTTCTTGCATAAGCCATGTGAACAAATTGCATAGTCCACCACACTTGCTCCATTGTAAATATTACAAGTGAAATTACTAGAATTTATCCATCTAGACAAACCATTGCAAATTACTAAGTCAAAAGTCCCACATAAGGTAAGCAACTGTTCTCCAAAGAGATTGCAGCTTTTGTTGTCCTTTGAAATTCTTGTCCATTGATGATTTATTTCTTCTGTAAGCCAAATAGGGTTGCAATCTTCCCTATGACAAAGAATGCTAGCTTGTTCACTTGCAGTCCTAGTGTCGAAATCCCCTACTAGATGGACTTCACCTACTTGAGAATACTCTGCAATATCGTTTTTTAAGGCTGCAAAAGGGTCCTTATTGTCGAGACCCTCCTTTTGTAAATTTTTTAAACTTGTGGGGTGAAGTAGCATGCTGCAATTCTAATGATATTTCCATTTTCTGACATTTTAAACCATATAAATTGTTTATTTGAGTCTTCCTTTTCTAGTTGAATGCAACAATTTAACTTTTTCTTCACTAAGACCATGATACCTCCGTGACCTTTTACATTCTCTACTTCCTTGTTCCACATTGCCAACTTCATATATTTTTCAAAAAGAGGTGTCTTGCACCCTTCATGTTCATGTGTTTTCAAGAGACATATTATGTCCTTATCTTCCGCAACAGGCCCTAGCCCAGGTCCACGGGCAGCCTCTGCGGTTCCAACATACTAGGCTTAAGGGAACTTGGGTAGACCTTGATTGCTATTTGCTTTGGCTTACAAGACTCAAAGTTGAGTCTACACCCCTATTTCCCATCTTGGCCTTGCTGCAATATTTTCTGCTAAAGGATTTGCTATCACTTCTTGACTACTATTTTGTTGTCTTGCTTAGAAGGAGGACCAAAAACAACAGTAACCACTTTTCCTTTGCGCAGCCATTCTCTTTTTCCCTCATCTATGATTGCTCTCACCTTTGACAACTCTTTTCTTCTTTTCTCTTGTTCCATGATAGTTAAGTCTTTTTCTAGAAAAAAGCGAGAGCCCTTTAAGAGATACTTCTTGATTAGAAGAGTTTACTTGTCACGCGTACTTGTCATGATGAATTTTATGGTCATGGCTCTCTCATCACTAGGTTTACCCACCCTCCATGCTTGACAAATCTGGCCTTGCCAATGCAACATGTCTTTTAAAAAGTCACTTGCAAGCTCTAGAGTACATTCATTCTTACCAGAATCTCTCACACCTTTAATTATTACGTTTGTTGCTTTGTCTTGTCTTTCTTTGATTTCTTTTTCTTGTTTGTTGTCTCCTTGGTTGCTTGATTCTTTTTCTTTTTCCATATCAACAGGCTTGCTAATAACTTGTGCCCACGTTCTAGAATTTTTGGTGAAACCTCAATTTTTTGCTTCTCTTACTTTCACTCTTTGGTTATTTGTTTGTTCAATTGTTTTCCCTTCAAGTTTGGATGTTTTATGATTCAACACCTCTCTATATTCCCTTGCCGATTCTTTCAAGATTTGCCACTATTCCTTCATGTCTTGCCACTTAGTGTTACCTACCATAATAGATTCTTGCAACAATGCCACTTGAACTTTTAAAACCTTATTGCTTTCTGCTAAAAGCTGATTTTATACTGTTAACTTGTGGATTTTAAGGTCTCTCTCCTGCTCTTTGACTTCCAAAATATCCAATCTCCTCTTGGAATTGAGTAGATCTTGTACATATAGGGAAGATGCCCAGGTAAGAGGTGTCGATGTGGGACTGTATAAAGCAGGATCAGTGTTGCTTTTACCCCTGTTGCTACCACATCCTTGCAAGAAAGACTTGTTTGACTGTTTATTCCAAAGGGACAGGATAGTCTTCTTTTGATGATTATTTTTTCCTTGTCTCCTCCCGCTTTAGACGAGCAGCTCTTCATTTTAAAATACACCGTGACTGCTTGGCATTAACTCAAACCCACTTCCCTGTTCTACTCAAGGAGGCAATTTTCATTTGACCTAAGTGGTTCATTTCATCAAGAATGGGTACCTGTAATCCCTTTTTCATGTGTGATGCCAGGTGTGTTTCCATTGTTATAGGGGACAAGAAAATACAAAATAAGGGACATAACATAACTAAGTACCTGGCTGCTTGTTGGGATCGAAAGACTTGTCATTTTCCCCTTATCACTTTAGATCCTAGTGCTTACATACCCTTCCAAGCAGATTTTCGAGCACACTTCCAAGCACCCACGTCTCTTCCTTTGTTCCAACGTTCCAACTTGCCCAACTTGCCCTAATTCCAACCTTCCATGGGGCGCTTACTTCAAGAGTCTCTCACAGACACAGATAAATGTCGGTCACCCATATGATCGAATATATGCATATTATGCCTTTGAGCAGATATTCACCATGGACATGAAGCCAATATCTCCATCTGGATGTAAGAGAGCTGTTGCAAAGAACCAAAATAAAGCTATCAAAAAAACGTGTAAGCAAAAAATTTGCTCCCATAAGATGCATCATCATATATTTTAAGTAACCAAAAGTTTGTGTTTGTGTGAAGTTTAATTCAACGCCATCATGAAACAAGGCATGCGTTGTCACAATTTTATCCACGCGAGCATCTTATTATTAAACCTCCGCTATGGTATCATATGAGCGTGATATAGATGTTGGAGAAGAACAAGCCTTCGCTATCAGTCTTATGCCTTCCCTATGTTATCAACGTATTAAAGAACAAACCTATGGTATCGATGCATTAAGTCTTAAGCCTGCGCTATAATTCATTGGGATAGTTGCGATTCTTCACATGTAGCAATAGTTTAGTTGAGGTGGCGATTTTAGGAATTTTAGTTTCATAAATTAATTTTATTTATTTTTAATTTTTAACAATTAAAAATATCATTTGGGGGGATTTATATCCCATTAGAAGTTCTGCAGCAATTAAAATTATTTAATAAACACATTTCAAATGTATTTATTATTATAGATTTTGTATTAAAAATATATCTATTTAACTTTTAAATTTAAATTTTATTCAATAAATAACAAAATACAAAATACAATTTATTTTCTTTTAAATTTATATTTTTTAAAGAAATCTTTCAAACTAGTTCGCTGAGTTCTGGTCAAGTGGTAAATTGGAGTTGTGGTCAAGCAATAAAAGAGTGGGAGTTACCCAAAGCTTTAGTGTTGTAGGGTTTCCCGAACTTCAACAATCATGCAACACCACCTGAATTTCATTCGAAAGACATGGTCACTCGAGGTTACTTTTTAGTGGACTATTCCTCTTCAGTCACGACACACCCACACCTTTCGGCATGAGCTACCTATTGTTTAGGCCAACTGTGCCCATCTTGTACTTGGACTTAGACTTGATTATGCGTGTGTTCTATCCTTAGTCAATTTAACAGTTAAACAACCAATAGCCCAAACCACAACACAAGATATCAGGTGGGTGCCCAAACCAGACACTCAACAACTCTTTATTAAGTGAAAAAGTTACAACGGGTGCTTGATCTGAGCAATGGTCGCAACCTCATATACAAACGGGGTGCAGCCTTCATCCTGCTTCCCGAAATACAACAAACATAACCCCTAGGTTGCTCCATCCCAAAATATCTTGATTTTTGTGTTGTCACCTCTATCTCTCCCAAGACCCATTGTCATAATATATGTGTTCATTTGGGTGCTCTACCTTAGCACCCCTTCCTATTATAGATTTATTTACCCTTTTCCTTATCTCTTTGGTTGGAAGACTTCTTGGTCTCCTCCTTGCATACTAAGTTGTTATGTGCCTAACTAATAAATACGAGGCATCACTCTATCTTCCTCATAAGTGGGTGCTCAAACCTTTGTTTAGTCAACACCTCCTCTAAGGTATGTGTCAATTGGGAAACCCCAAGGAAAGTGGGTGCTCTCCTGACAGTCAACTCAAAGGCCCATTGGTAACTCTATTGACCTAGTTTCCAACACTTAGACACTTATCTTAGCACCCCTCTTGGGTGCACCTTTGTCAGGTGCTCCCCTGATTGTTTTTCCCATTCTTTGGCATGTTCCTAAGCTTCTTTTTCCACGAACTCGAGCATTGTGTCGAACATGTCCACAAGTTCTCGATGTGGCGTAAAATCATTTTGACCCTCTTACCACAATGCCTCGGGAAAACAGACTTGATGGCATCTCTTCAACTTTGCTTTTTCCAAATCCTTTTGTCGACTCTTGAAGCCTCTATTGACTCATCGAGGCCTCTTGGTCACATGCTCCTCTGTTGAAAGCTCCATGCCCATGCTCGATCCATCATTGCCCATGGTTGCATTGCAAGCTCCCAAAACATGGCTAAATGCACCAATCCATCTCTTAGTCATGTTGGGCATGTCGGTTTCCAATGCATCCGATCTACTGGTGGATGAGATAGTGAGGAGTTGTTTCCTTCCATAAGGTACACATTTTGCATCCTCCCCCTCTAAACTTTGTTTCCATCCTTAGCAATGTCACAAGAACTCTCATTGTCTTGGCATGCCTGCTATCCATACTCATGCACCCATCCATGATCACTTTCAACCACTCCACATTATCTTTGGTCCAACTCTTAAGCAATTGATGCTTCCCCCAAATGAAGCAACCGTCTGAAGTCTCCCCTCAGTGTCTCCAGGATGCAAAAAATTGGGTTGATACCTTATGCCACAATTGTAACCCATTGTTGTTACAACTAACATGCATTGTTGTGGTAACTCAACCTTTGCAAGAAGGCAAGATGCCCAACTATTGTGCCCTTCTGATTGATTACTTCTTTGGTACATAGCCATTTTGTCATGCATCTATACATTGATATCCCCTGTGATCTATAATGGTTGGGTGATCAGTCCAACTATCATCCTTTTCATGGGAACACACTCCCCATGCCAAATTGGTATATTCTCCTCTACATTTCGATCAACCTGCACATCACCTATTTTGCTAAGGAAAAGTCACCCAATTACCTTTTCCCACTATTTTACTTGAGTACTAAAACATTCCAAGGAACCTTTCAAAGGTTCCCAAGTCTACACTACCCGCTTCCAAGCAGTGAGCTACCCTCAAGATATCATCTGCTAACATAGTTTGACAAGTGGTTATCAACACCATAGCCAAACCAAGTGTATGTATTGTGCTTTATTTGCAAATACCTCAAATATGCCTCTCTTTCCAACATTCAGTATCCCAATATTTGTAATCGGGTGGGAATTAGTTGGTAGTCATAAGTCCCTATCATGTGTCAACAAAACTCCACAATCGTTGCAAGGACCTTATCGGAGAAGTCTTCCTCCTTCATTGTTACACGTGATTGCGAGACTTGATTGGTTTCTACGAAGTGTGAAGGTTCCTTCTATGCCTTCACAATTCTTTTCGAAATGTCTTCTTCTACTATTGCCTCCATGATGTGCAAATGCGCCTCTTCCCTCTTCACAACTTGGTGTTCCTATGTTGCCTTACTCAACTCTTTGTTGGTTCGTTGAACGTCCTCAATGTCCTCAACAACTATAATGGTGCCCTCATCTTATTATCATCATGGAAATGAAGGGTTCCCATATTTTATATGGGCCTAGAACCCAATTCATTATCCATTCCACCATCTTGAAATCGAGGGTTTTGTCAGGTATGTGCATGCCCAAGATGTAGTGACCCAACACTTAAATTTTTCCCACCTTGGAAAGTGTCTTTTCTACTAACCTTCACAAGTGCCATTGTGTCTCTAATGCACTGCTTCCAATCATCTAAAGCACTTGAAAGTTTAATATTCTCTAAGGTTGAATCTACCAATATCTCCAAATCTCCCAACCTTTGCTCAGTTAGGTTTATACCAATGTGTACACCTACAACTACTCTACCCAAACTCCGCTTCTCTTGCTGCTATGCGATGAAACTAGACAAGACAATGAGATAATTGGTCTCCTTGACAAATCGAATGTAAGACATCTAGGGGATTCTCCCCATCTTCCTACTTATCATCGACACTATGCAAGTCCCAACTTCGTCTAAGAACATCAAGGAACTTTCATGAGGAAACCAAGCAACCTTGGAAATCTTTAGGAATTCCTACCCTAGGATGACTTTTTGATCATCCATCAAAACCACCATCAAGTCCAAACTGCCAAACTACTCTCCAAACTTCAATGGTGTAGAATGAACTACTCTCAATACCAGCTTAATGACTGAATTGACTATATTGAATGTATCCACGATTACCTTAGATTACAATGAAGTGTTGTTGCACTTGGTTCATTCACAAAGCATTGCCTTGCACTAGAGTCAACCAAAGTTTCTACCTTCAATCCACTCATGGTCACATACACAAAATTGAGGTCATTTGGGTTGTTTTGTTACAAAGCATGCCAACAACCTACAAAAGACTTGCCAAAATTTGCAGTTAAGGAACCTGAAATCTACGCCATTTCCTTCAAAGTATCTTTCACTTGAATTTATCCCAATTCTATTGGATTCACAACCGATGTTGACTGTGCTTCCTGCAATTTAATATCCAACCCTAGATTCAAAGGAAAATCTCCAACAAAGTGGTTAAAAGAACAAAGAAAGCATGCAACAAACTTACCCTTGGGATTTGGTTGCATTACTGCTTCGATGTTGGTCTTCTCTTTGGTGAATGATTTGAACCTCTCTGTCAAATCCTGCACTTTCTTGGACAAAACTTCAACTGCTGCACTTTTCTGTTCTAGTTTCCTCATGTTCGCAGGGCACAACTCAAGTGTATCCTAGTGTTGGTGTTCTTGTTCCCTAAATGCATCATCCATCTTGGTATTCCATGAATCTTTAGCACCATCCATGTTGCAACCTAAAAAAGGTCCAACCCTCTCAGGAGCATCCAAATAATTTCTTTCTAACCAATATGTCACTTGAAACTTCTAGCGCACTTAGTCCTAATTTTTGGGTGCTCTATGTTGTCTTATCGACATACACTTTTACCAATGGGAAAATATCTACTAACACACTATTATTCCAATGGGTGCATCTTTGTCAATGGGCATATCTCTGTCAATGCGCTTTATCTTCCATTTGCACTACTTCTCGGGCACACTCTTTTATGGGTAAACATCCTCATGGGTGCACCTGATCCAACCAATAGTTGACAGGTTTTTGAGCTTTGACAAAGTATAGCACTTTGACTGCTTCACCTAATATGACTGCCTCGACAAGTCCGTCTCGACAGGTTCACCTCGACAGATTCGCCTCGACAAGTTCTCCTCGATAGGTCTGCCTCGACAGGTCTACAACGATTGAACTTCTGAACCGTTATAACTTCTTTTGTAACTGAACGTAACGGGTAGTCACCCAAGCGTCTCATCATCCTATATAGGCATGTACACTAGTGTAATATACAATAATTCTGATTCCTCTATCTTTCATGGAGAAGAAGTAATAAATTGGTTCAAATTCTTGCATATTGTTTTCTCATGTACATTCTATCGAAATAAGTGTATTTCCTGCTTTGCTGGTTCTTTTTATATGCTTCCACCATAATGGAGCTGGACTCATTTAGTTGACTGTTGTCCCCAGCATGCACCTAGGCACAAATTGGATCATTGGTATCAGAGAAAGATCTTGTTCAAAGATTAAGTTACATAATCACTTCTATCGAAGTTATTTAACTTATGCTTGTTCAAACACGCCCGCAAACTTAGTAACTCAAGCAGATACTTCCTTCGACTTTAGAAAAGATGGCCGAAGAAGTAGAGAATAGACATGCAACTGATGAGACAGAAAAACTCATAGAAAAAGCATGGGATCTCCAGCGAACCGAAATGTTTGCCTAGTTCAGTGAGATTCTCATGCGAGTCACTTCGAACTCCAGGGAATCCTCGATGCAACATCACTCCGATAAAATCAGCCCCTTCAAAGTGAAAATGAATCTAGACATACCGAACCTTGAAGGCAAGATTGACGCGGAATCCATCGACAATTGGGTACAACAACTAGAATCTTACTACGCAGTGAATCAACTCTCTAAAGCGGAAAATATCACCATTACATCCTTAAAAATGTCAACCTATGTACACTGCTGGTGGGAGAATATATTGACAAAGATGGAAAAAGAAGACGACCCCATAAACACATGGGAAAAATTTGTCAAATATGTCTGGAAGGAGTTCTAACCCCCCAAGTATCTAGAAAAATAGTATAAGAAGTGGCGGTAGCTAAGGAAATGGAAATACCTATCCGTACAGAGTTACATCGACGCGTTTTATCAACTCATGGCTAGACTTGGCATCCAAGAAGAAGAGAAATCACTTGTTCTAAAGTACATCAGTGGTTTATCCCCATACATTCAGCAAGAGATGGATTTTATGACTATCAGTATGCTTGCAGATGCATTTCATTACACTAGCAATATTGAACCTAAACAGAAAGGAAAAACACATTTCGTGAACAAGCCAACATGTCAAACATCCAACAAGAAGTCACCAGATGACTCTGACAAGTTCAAGAACTCTTCTCAGTCGACTCTGCCAAATCCTGATCATCAAAAGAAGAAATTTTAGAAAGATAAGAGGGATTGCAACAAACAAGCTCCTGTTGAGAAATGGTGTGATTATCACAATTCAGCATGGCATGATACGTTAGAATGCAAAGCTCAGAAGACATTTTTGGAAAATTTGTCAATATCCGACTTGTCTGACAGAACCCGGGTAGAATCTAATCTAGATGCATCAACCCTATTGGCTTCGACCTTGACCACTCTGACATCATCGACTATTGTCGATGAGGAGGAATGAGAGCGCCTATTCCATACATGGATATGGGTTCATAAAAATTCATTACATCTGATTGTGGATAACGGTAGCCAGAAGAACTTCGTTTCTAAAGATCTTGTGAATAAATTAGGTCTTGTCACCACTCCACATCCTCAGCCTTACAATATCGGTTGGATGAAGGATGGACAGGAAATAAGGATCACACGCCAATTCAAACTTGCCTACTTCATTAAGCCTTTTGAAGTTGAAGTACTCTGTGACGTGGCACCACTTTCCGTAGCCGACACCCTGTTCGGAAAACCTTACCTATGGGATCGACACGGTACATATTAGTCACAACCTTAGAAGGTGATTGTCAAAATCCGAAATCAATGGTATGGCATACCAGAGCGACAACCCACATCAACGGTTGTTATGATATCTTCCAAAAAAACAAAGAATCTTATCAGTCATGCTCAAAAGTTTGCATTAATCATGATAAAGCCTCAACATTCCAGGAATATTGCAACAACGAATTGACTCACCGACCAACACAGCTCTCGACAACAAGAACAGATCAACCACATTCTTAAAGAATACCAGAATGTATTTCAAGCACCCAACGAAGTACCTCTTCGTTGTCAGTTAAAACACTCCATTGAACTCATTCCTGGTTCTTCATTACCTAACGCTTCTATTTATAGAAGATACATTCTCGAGAATGAAGAGATTCACAGGAAAATCCAGGATTTGGTCGACAAGGGTCATATCCACCCCAAATCCTCTCCTTGTGGAAGTCCAGTCATCTTAGTTCCAAAGAAAGACGGGACTTGGCGCATGTGCATCAAATATCGGGCTCTCAACAAAACTTCAGTGAAGAACATATACCCTCTTTCATAGATAGATGAACTCATCGACAACCGAAAGGTGCTAAGTTCTTTACGAAACTCAACCTCAAGTCAGGATACCACCAGATTCCAATCAAGTCCACCGATGTATGGAAAATGACTTTCAAGACCAGGGAAGGATTGTTTGAATGGTTAGTCATGCCTTTCGGCTTAACCAATGCACCTATAACCTTCATGAGATATATGGATGACCTTTTACGACCTTTCATCGATAAATGTGTCATTGTATATCTTGATGATATCTTGATTTTCAATTGATCATGGGAAGAACATGTCAAACAACTTCAACAAGTCTTCGATACTCTCCAACAACATCGACTATATATGAACATGGACAAATGGTCATTTGCAATGACTAGCATAAAATTTTTGGGTATGTAATTGACTTTGCAGGCATTCATGTCAAGCCAGAAAAAGTACAGATCCTCAAAGATTGGCCCATTCCTCAAAACATTCATGAACTAAGAAGTTTTCTTGGTTTAGTGAATTTCTATCGATGATTCATACTTGGATTCAATCACATCGCATGGCCTTTGAATCAATTGATGAAAGGAAATGGGAAATATGTCTTCAAATGGACACCGACACAACAACACGCTTTTGAACAAATAAAAAACAAGCTTTTCACTGCACCAGTACTTGTGTTACCTTATTTGCATCAGCCCTTTGAGATTGAGACAGATGGAGTGGACTATGCCCTCAACACAATGATCACTTAGTCAAGTCACCCAATCATGTTTCATTTTGAGACTTTCAGTGACACCATTAGAAGGTATTTGACGTATGAAAAATAAATGTATGCCATTGTGCAAGCTATTAAGCAATGGAGACACTACATTCTTGGCAAGGAAACAATCATCCTCACTGACCATAAAATTTTGCAGTTCAATCCATCCCAGTCGAAACTACAGACAACTCGACAACTCAAGTGGATTAATTACCTGAAACAATTTAGTTGGTAATTAAGTATCGGAAAGGCAAAGCCAATTCCACAGCCGATTGTCCCATTACTCTACTGTCTACAGTAATGAGTATGCAGGGTTATGACACCACTACTTGGCTAGAATTGTATTCGGTAGACTGTGACTTCTCTGCAATTTATCGATAGCTTCAGACCGACACGTTGTCTACTACCGACTACTTCCTAAAGGACACCTTTTTATACAAGCTCGAAAAAATTTGCTTACTAACCAATGAGCATCAAGAGAAGCTCATTTTGGATGCGCACTACAACAATATTGTAGGACATTTTGGAGTCACAAAAACACTTGTTATCCTCCAAAAGTATTTCTACTGGCCTTCACTTAAATATGATGTCAACAAGTACATTAAATCGTGCGTGGTTTGTGCCATTTTTAAACCACTGAATCGACGACAAGGACTGACGTATACTCCCCTTCCAGTTCCTAGTCAACCATGGGAATCTATTTCTATGGACTACTTGATGGGATATCCACTACCAAACATCAACATGACGTGATATTAGTAGTAGGCGACATATTTTCCAAGATGGCTATACTCATACCATGCAAGAAGACTATGACAACACAACAAATGCTCAACTCTTCTTTGAACATGTGTGGAAACATTATGGCCTCTTGACGACCATTATTTCCGATAGAAATGCTAGATTTGTCTACACCTTTTGGCAAACTCTCTAGAAATAGCTCGACACAAGACTTTCTTTGTTGACAACCTTCCATCCGCAGACAAATGGACAAACAAAAGTTGTAAATCACTTAGTCATACAATTTCTTTGCATGCACAACCATAAGCATCGTTGATCATGGGATGACAACCTTCCATACATACAACACAACTACAATCGTGCTTAACATAGCTCTATGAGAAAGATTCCATTTGAGATCTGTTATGGATTTCAACCCTCATCGCCTATCGACTTAATCAGATCCTTGAGATAGTAGAACGACACCGAATTTGAAGGATGAAAAGTGGAGAAAGCATTGAAATTCAGAGATCACATCTACAACATTTAGAAGAAAGCACGGGAAACATTGCAACGAGCGAATGAAAAAGCTAAGGCCCGACACAACAAGCATCTTATTCCTCATTCATTTCAAATTGGGGACCAGGTCTGGTTACATATAAAGAAGGAGTGCTTCACTGGTCCATATAGAAATATGAAAACCTTGCAATATGGTCAATATAGTATCCTTAAACAGATTGGATAAAATGCTTTCCAGCACGACATTCCTGCATGCCTTGGCCTACATCTAGTTTTCAATGTAGATCTACTTCAACCATACCATGCACCATTGTTGGAACATAACGACTTGCAGACAACAAAACCTGAAGACATCCATCCATATGTTCAGGAACCTCTTATTTTTTACACCATTCTGGGATGACGCATATGCCATACAAGGATGAACTCCATTCCCTTGTTTCAAGTGGCTAAAGCTGGACATCTCCCTACGCAAGGAAAATGGTACTATGCTAATGAAGTAGCCAAAAATTTTCCTCACTTGAATGAATACACAATGGAGACTATTGTTTTTAAGGAAGGAGGAATGATGCAACCAACAGTTGGTAGGTTGTCAAGATTCGGCAAAGTCTAGCACTTTGACTGCTTCGCCTATTTTGACTGCCTCGATAGGTCCATCTCGACAGGTTTGCCTTGATAGGTCTGCTTCGACAGATTCACCTCGACAGGTCTGTGATGGTTGAACTTCTGAACCGTTATAACTTCTTTTGTAAATGAACATAACAAGTATCCACCCAAGAGTCTCTGCATCCTATATAAGCATGTACACTAATGTAATATACAACAATTCTGATTCCTCCATCTTTCATGGAGAAGAAGTAATAAATTGGTTTGAATTCTTGCATATTGTCTGTTCGTGTACTTCTTATAGAACTAAGTGTATTTCCTTCTTTGTTGGTTCTTTTTATATGCTTCCTCCATAACAGAGCTCAACTCATTCAGTCGACTGTTGTCCCTAGCATGCACCTAGGCACGACTTGGATCAACACCTCTACCAATGCAGAGAGTGTCTCGAGTGCATTGTCTTCTACATGCACCTCTACTAATGCATGTTGTGTCCCAAGCTCACTATTTTTTAGGAATTCTCCCAATGAATGTTGCATGCACCCGATTTCTTCCCTATACAAGTTTGTGTTTCACACCCTTTTCCTACTAGTGTTAAAACCTTCAATGAGATTTCTTCTATTTTCTTTAGTATTTGATACCAACTTTCACTTTTTGGATAGTTGTGAAGAGCCTCCCAAAACTACACTTCTATACTACTTTTGGATATGATACCAACTATCACAAACCCAAATATTTGATGTTGTATGGTTAACTAAACTTAGGTGATCATGTGGCACCAGCTAGATTTCATCTTGAGGACTTGGTCACTCAGATTTACTCTTCAATGGACTACACCTCTTCACTCACAACATGCCCATACCTTCCACCATGAGCTACCCATCAATTAGGATAATCATGCCCAACAAAATTTCCCATTCTGCACATGGACTTAGGTTTGATTATGTGTGTGTTCTATAGTATCCAATTTAACAATTAAACAACCAAGTGACCAAACCACAACACAAGATAGAAGGTAGGTTCCCAAACTAGGAACCTAACAACTCTTTAGCAAGTGAACAACTTACAATAGGTGGTCCAAGCAATGGCTAGAACCTCAAATACAAAGGGGGTGTGTCCCTTCGCTTGCTACCCAAGATACAAAAAACAGAACCCCTTGGGATTTCCGTCCCAAAATATATAGATTCTCTTGTTGCCACCTATCTCTCTTATAAAACATGTTGTCTTAACGTGTGTGTTCACTTGGGGACTCTACCTTAGCACTCCTTCCTACTGCATAGCTCTTTACCCTTTTCCTTATCTCTTTGGTTGGAATACATCTTGGTATCCTCCTTACTTGCTTCACTATATATGAGGCGTCACTCCATATTCCTCACAAGTGGGAACCCAATCCTTCCTTTGGCCGACACCTCTTCTAAGGGACATGTCTTTTTGGAAACCACAAGGAAAATGGGTGCTCTCTTGATGGTCAGATAGGAGGCCCATTGGTAACTCTATCAACCGAATTTCTAGCACTTGAGCTCTTCTCCCGACACCCCTTTTGGGAACATGTTCATTTGGTGCTCCCATTTTCTGAATATTTTTCCTATTATTTGGAATGCACTTGAGCCCCTTTGTCCATGAACTTGAGTGTTGTGTCAATGGTTTCCACATGTTCCCGATGTCAACCCTTTTCCCCCTCTTGAGGTGTCTTACCACCACGCCTTGGGAAAATGGACCCATTGACATCTCTTCAAATTTGTTTCTTATTGAATCCTTGTTTGTTGAATCTTTTTGCTGACTATCGGAGCCTTTATTGGCTCATTGAGGCCTCTTGTTCACATGCCCTACTATTGAAATATCCATGCCCATGCTTAATTCATCATTTCCCATGGTTGACTTGTGTGCTCCTGGATGTGCACAAACATTTCGATCCATCTCTTCAAGTCATATCGGTTTCCCATGCATCTAGTATGGAAATGGATAAGTTGGTGAGGGGCTATCACCTACCGTAAGGCATGGACATTACACAAAATCTCTTTCTTTCTCTATATATAGCAACACCAACATTACCACTACTACTAATAATTTTTAAAATCTTAATGTTTTCTATTTTTTAATAGTTTTTAAAGTTCTATTATTTTTCTTTTCCCCAAAGTTGAAATCATTTTGAATATATATATTCCATAAATTTTAATGCAAGCATATTTAAATATTTAACATTTACAAAATTTCATAATAAATTTTAATATTAAATCTGTTTTTTTGTTTTGTTTTTTAATAGAAACAATTATTGTTTGTATTAAAAAAAGGAGGGGGTTGTAGGCTAACCATACTACCAAAGTTTACAAAAATGGACTAATCATTGATATTTTTAAAATTTGTTCCTAGATATCCATCAAATCTATTAACCTACTATACTAATTCAAACTAAGGTTTGTATACAACCAAACAACTATTCTAATATAAGAAAAAACTTGTGATACATCAAAAAACATAAAAGAGATAGAAACTTAAACTTACCCATAGGTACTTGACTTTCCATGTCCTGTCGTTGATGCTATGTTTGAGATTTCTTGGTGCTTCTTATCTTTGGAGGATTGCTCGAATGTGTCCTCCTCCATTGTTTCCACCCTTGGAGATCCCACTAATACCTTAAGGGAGACTTCATTCATGAGCTCTTCAAAGCTAACCCTTTGTTTCAATTCTAGTTATTGTAACCTTTCTAGATATCCCTCACCTTGGTCGCTTCTTCTTCCATTTTTTCTTTTTCTCTTTCACAATCTATTCCTAGCATAAGGATTCTCCCAGTATTCTCCTCTTCCATCTCTTGATTTTCATCTTCATCAACATTTCCTATCATCTAAGCACTTTGAATTTCTTTTCATTTCTCATTTCCCAATATTTATTCTAAGCCTCCCACTTTTTCAATACTTCTACCATGGAGTCTTGGCATTCATCACTTATCCCCTTGCACCACTTCACTTATTTCAATAGTTATGTGTGGATACAACAATTGTTGTGGGATGCCATTTTCCCCTTCAAACCAATACTAAAATCCATAACAAAACTACCCCTATGATGAAGGTTGTTGAGAGCTACACCAAAAACAACTCTAGGAGACAAATACACCTTTAGGAGGAAGGTAAAGTGCTACAATGGCATTATCTCTAGGGTAGAATATTGCACCCACAGGATTATGATGTACCTAAAAAAATTCTAGATCCAAGATAAATTCCGACCTATATCACCTGCTCACTAAAGAATTCTAAACTATTGTAATTCTCACTTATACCTTCTCCCCATAATTTCCAAGAATAGGGATGGATCTTGGCATATCGAGTCCTAAAAGCATAGACCTTCAATTTTTCATCTATGTGTTTCTTTAGTAAGAACCACTTAGAAGAGGGATTTAAACTAATTCATAGACTCACATTACCAACATAAAATAAAACCAAGACCTGAAACCAACTTTGAGCTGCACAACGATGAGTGTTGGATTCCTTGCTTGGGGAGAAAAGAATGAAATATCACCTTCTAAAAAAATCCATATCCATGTGTTTCATTATCACCAGAGTGTGTGCGTTAATGTAAAAGGGATATGAGGTGATGGCCCAAATTGTTTGATGCATGCTTCCATATGACCAATTATCCTTCGTGTTAATGCACTTTGTAAATGGTGTGTGGGTAATAACGTTAGGGTAGGGGAGTACTCCCCTAACCCCTATTTCTATTGCATTGATCCATGAACCCCTATTTCCATTGTGCTAATACACTTCTTCAGAGATAGAGCGGTGGTATCCCTTGTTCTAATGTACCTCATTGATGATGAGAGAATGGTAGACATAGGGTGTTGGGTTAAATACCCTACCCCCATTTTTTTCCATCTTTGCATATGGAAGATTAAATGCCTAGTTTTCCATTCCATCTACTTATTTATTTAGCCCATTTTAAATGTAAAAGAATTCAATTATTTCGAAGGCTTGTAGTTCATTATAGATTTGAGATATGATCCTAGTTAGCCAACATGATTTAAAGAGAGCACAATTGATGATTTATCTTAAAATTATTGTGGAGTCTCCAAGACTTGGATGGTGTTCATTGTAGCGTAGTCCAAACCTTTGTTGTTTTTGCTTGTTTTTTTTTTCTCTTTTTTTTCGGTTAGTTTTAGATTGAATTCGACATTGTATTTCTAGAAATTTAAGTATCAACTGTCAAACTTGCATGATTCTTGTGCTCCGGGGGTAATTGAAAGTGTTGAACCTATTTTTGAACTCATAAACATGATTTGAACTTCAGAAAAAATCAAATTCATACAAAAACAATTCAGCAAATTCTAGCCAAAAACCATTGGATAGGCGTAATCATCGAAGTTTTAGCCTCCATTTATTTTCCTCTATTTGGTTATTTTTAATCCTTGCATTAATCTAAGGCTTCAACTTGGTTGTTTGTGTTTTGGCCTAGTCCTCATAGTAAGTTGAACTTGATGTCTTCTGAGATCAAGAATTACCCCAACCACACCTACGATTGTAGATTGGATGCATCTTTTCTGAAAACTTAAGAAAAATAATATTAATTTTATTTTAGAATTATAAAATTCATTATGTTTGTAAAAATAAAAGTATATTTATATATATATCTTAAGAACATGTGTTTCCTCGTAGGAAGTCATAGGTTTATATCTGGAGGGGGTTATGGTATGTACATCTCTGTAAACTTTGGCAATTACGTCGTTGTGCAGAGGGTGGTCCCTTGTTCCCTAAACAAGGGGATCTCATACACCAAATTGATGTCTGGCTTGGTTGTAACCTTAAAAATATATTTCTATTACTATAGTTTCATTTCATATAACTATCTTTTATATCACATTTTAATTCATCATTATATTTTATTGAAAAATTGTAGGGTAGGTATTTCTCTACAACATTCCTTTTATTTGAATATTTAAATAATCTCCATTTTAAAATAATAACATTCAATGCTATTTATTTTGATAATGACATTCTTAATTATGATGCCATATGTTAAAGCATAGAACATGACGACTCAAAATAATCATAATTATTAATTCTACTTGGGATATTATAAATCTTAATTATAAAGATAAAATTAACACATATTACAATATTCCTTTGTATTCAATATTTAAATAATCTCCATCTTAGAATATTATAATAATAACATTCAATGATAGTTCTTTTTGTAAGGCTTGTACTTATTATATAAGGAGTGTGTAACGACCTTAAGAAGTTTTCAAAAACTTGTGGTTTCCCCTAGATCATGTTGGAAGCATGTCGGTTGGAGTGGCAATTGGTGCGGATGTGTTGATGGGTGCATCACTTGCTGAAAATACTTTAAGATGATTAAGAATGTGGATGGTTGGATGACTAAGTATTCCCATGCCCATGGGCTCTTCCAGCAAATAATTGTCCTATAGAGTGGGAAAGGGGCGGGCCCACAACATCGAGTTGGCAGTCGAGATGGGACATGGGTTGGAAGCCCAAATAGTGTGAAGGTGTGACCCACGCTTAGATGTTTTGGTGGCAAGGGGATTTTTTGCGGAATAAGTCCCACAAGTTGGAAAGTTAGTTTTCCTTAGGTGCAAAACTTCGTGGGTGGATGCACTTGTGTAAATTTGGGCAAGTGACTTGGAAAGAGTCATTCAACAAGAATCACTTGGAGGATTCAGACTTGGAGTTTGGTATGACTCTTGTGGGAGGAAACCTCCCTCTAGGAGTCTCTCCATAGGAGGGAATTTATAGACAAAAGGGCATGGATCTTAGAATACGAGTTGGTAGGTGAGATTCCAAGATTAGTTGGCAAGAGGAACTCCTAAGATGGGTTGGCAGGAAAAGCTCCCAATTCAAGCTTGGAAGGAGAGCTCACAAGTCAAGCTGGTCTGATAGACTTGGAGTGGTAGGATCCCAATGTTGATGTTTCTCTATGGTAATGTATGTCATATATTTTATGTGAATATGTACTAGAGATTTACACTCTTAGTCAATAGTCAACACCTAGAGCCTTATTCACAAGGTTACACTAGAGCCATTCACCACTAATTGTGGGTGAACATTCAACTCAATGATGCACATATGACAATTCATTTAGGCCATCCATCACTAGTTATATCAACATGGTCATTCAACCACTTGTCTATTTGCATCATCTCTCATGAATTCATTCAAGAATCCTCTAAAGATACACTACTTCACAACTTGTGACACTAGTTGCATAATACTTTGCTTCCTCTATATTGAGTGCAACAGAGGTATGCTTCTTGCTAAACCAAAATATCAAGGTTGATCCCAAGTTGAAGCAACATCTGAAGATGTTATTTCTGTCTTGATTGCACTCCTCTCAATTAGAGTCTGCATGTTCACTTCATCACCTAAGAAATCTCTTAGATCATATCCAATTGTATCATGCAAATTTCTCATCACATGATTTGTTGCAACCCAATATACATGCCTTGGATCAAGTATACACTAGCTCAAAGGTATTATCAAGGATTTGATCATCTTCCCACCAAATATGAATTTGAAGTAGAATCACTCATCTTCTTCATATTATTATCATAGTAAGATCCATCAAATCTAAATATGAACAGGATCACTCAACTTCTCTAGTTCCGCCTCCATAGGTATTGGCATGGAATTGCAACCCATCATCCCGAATCTATTGGGATATCATTTGTGTACTTCCTATGTGTGAGGAATATCTCATATGGTCTATGCCATAATTTTAATCTCAATAAGTAGTGCATCAGGATGAGACCCTTCATCTTGAACTCAGATGCCAACTCCCTCTTGCACTCAACACTGAGCTTCTCTATTCCTGCAACAGTAATAGATCATCATTATATAATACCAATATCATTGGATCATCATCAACAACCATGTAGTAAATGTTGGAATCCACATCACTCTTAGTGAAGTCCAATCTCATCAAGTACAATTTTATCCTTGACTTACCAAATCCTAAGTGCCTAGATGAGTTCGCATAAATTCGTATTTATCATCAACAAGTTGTACTGCAGCTACTCAATGTATTTTGTATCATACTACTCCCTCTACATCTAAGTATCTTGCTCCCTTTGTATTTGGACACTATGCACTCTCTACATTTGAGTATCCTACATTGAAACAACCTACTACATTATGTATTTGTTTATCTTGTGTATTCACTTGTGCAATCTCCATCAAGTGGGTTTGCTGAGACAACCCTCTTGCTCTTTCAAGAACACTGAATACTATTCATGACTCCCTCTGAGTCTACACACCCGTCCTTCATGATTCATCTCTAATGTTGATCATATCTGCTTGTTTGATCTTGTGGATCCACTTGGAAGTCATCGTTGACTTCCTTCCAAGTCTCGAAACTATCTCTCACACATAATTATTCATTATGGACTAATACTCTTTCATCATGATATACTTCCAAGTCTATTATGTTTTTCCCTCCTCGTCACTGAAAGGTTTGGAATCAATGATGTGACTAATGAATTCCATATACCATGATAAACTTTGAGGTCTATGAAAGTATCACTGGGAGGTGTATGCCTCTCTACCCCTTGCAAAGTAACATCTCTAGGTCCACTGGTTATGCTTGATCTACCAACTCTTCCTGAAAGTCTGAAGGACGAACAATTAAATTTTCCTACTTGGGCCAATCTCCCCACACCATATAGTCAGGATAATGTGATATTGTTTTCCATTTGTTGGTACATTCACCTCTATCCATATGAATCAAGCCTCAAGGATGAATGTCTACTCAGGTAGATCTTAATCACGCATCTTTGTCTTCTTCTTCCTCAGCACATGGGTGTATGCTAGTCAACCAAGGATTCTCTCTAGCTTCACTTCTACGAATGATTCCTCAATAGTCTTGTCCCCCAATATCTAGTGAGGACACTTGATATGAGCATAGATGTCATACTAGATGCATATTCTTGTAAGAACATGGGTAGAGTTTCATATTCTTCATAATAAACCTATTTTGCAACACATGAAATAAATGTCCAAACGAGTTAACCAATACTAATTTAAATAGAAATGCTATTTATTAATAAAATAATTCAAATTTAAGAAAATAAAAATTATCATATGAAGTATAAAATACTTATCTTTTATTGTTTTTCCGACTTCCTCTTGATCTCCGCCTCCTTGTAGAAATAATTGGAGTTTCTGGAAGTGTACCCTTTTCCATTGTCTAATCCGAAGTCTTGATATTCATCTTTGTTAAGTCCTGAACTTCTTGGAACTTGCAGAAGTGTTAATCTTAGGTATTCATGTCTTCTAGTGATAATCATAAAAAGTACAAGGAGACATCCAAGGATGCCACTGTCATCAGTATTCATGTATCTAAAAGCACTAGATCAAATATCCCCTTGGATATACTATCATTTCTCAAAAAATATCCCTTGCAATTATTTCCAAGTGTGTAACCCTTGCAAATACCTTCATGTTCTATTTGAATCTTTTCAAATACTTAGAAGTACTCTTTACAATATTCATCAAATTGGCTTCTTTTGTTCATGGGTTGTCATGTCCCTAGAAGAACGACTATCCATTGACGAGATATCACTTCTATTTGAATTAGTACCATTAAGTCCCGAGACAAAAGAATACTGGAGTTCATCTGCAATATCAACATCATCCAACCTATCTTATACTGTGGACACCATCTTGAAAAAATATGAAAATTTGAGCCAGAAACCCCAATATGGCAAAAATTAGGTCAAAATTGAAATTTGACAAAACTGAAATATGGCTCCATATAAAGATGTGCCCTATTTTTTTGGGCATTCTTTTTTCAGGGCCCTACTTTTTCATACTACCATAAATAAATGTGCACTAATAAGGTGATTTCCAGATCACTAATTTCAAGTCCAATTTATGGTCAGAAGTGCCCAAACTAGGAAACCCTAGTTTCTAGATTAGGGTAGCAACAGTCTTTGGCAATGGCATCGATTAAAAAAATGCTATGATACCATGTTGAATTTTAATCCAATTTTCAATATTTGATTATTTTTTCACAATAATACTTCAATAATTTATTCCATCCCATAATTTCATTGCATATCAATATTTTCTTGCAGCAGAAAATAAAACAAGGATCATTGAAAGATAACCATGTACAAGAGACACAAATATTTTCCCTAAGGAAACCCATGGCAAGAGAAACCCCAGCAAAATTTTCTTAGAAGAAATAAATCCAATTCAAGTGCAATACCATTTATGAATTTGATCCTTATCACAATATGAGTTTTTCCCTCCTTCACAAGAAACACTAATGAGGGTAGATAATCTTCCAATAGATAAGAGAATAAGAGAGGCCCAAAAGTTATGCTTCATCCCTTTTCCAGGCCTTCCTTAGAGTTGTGCACTTGTGGTTAGAAGAAGATATGTGTTGTGAATGTGTCAAATGAAGTGTGAGAAAAATTCTATTCATATTCTCCAGTTGAATTTATTTTCACTCTTGAGGCCGGCTTGTACTTTTGTCTTCTAAGGCCAAGTTCCCCATTTTACTCGAGTATTTTGTCATTTATTATCTTCCACTTTCTTTGGGACTTGTTCAATGGATTGTCTTGAATTCTTTGGTTATTTATTCATCATAGAAAATTTCACCTCGTTGATTTATAACTCGTCACATGATGATCAAATTATTTCATAGAGCTCTAATGTTGATTTGACCATACTCTAAGAAGTCCCAAACACTTATTAGAGCTAATATCAAATACAACATTAGATTAGACTTTGTCTATACCACAAAGGATGAAATCCCTTGTCACATAGACAAGTCATCTCACTCTACTAGAATAGATCAATCCCGCTAAGGAGCACTCCCAAATAGAATACAACATGTGACCTCTAGCCTACTACCACTCCAATCAACACATGACTAGATGAGGCTAAGCATCCCAGTATCAAGACACACTATCAAGGGATACAACGAGGCCATTCTATACTTGGGTCATAAACCCATATGGGAGAATGACATGCAAAATGTTTCCCTAATGTTGGAACCATGTAGAACATGAACACTAGAAAAAGCACAAGGAGAAATTTTTGTGGTTTTCTTATTGTCTTTAGAGGTTTTTTACCCTTTCTAGGGTTTCATCATGAAGGAGGTTCACTATCTATGGTAGGGTTTCTTCATGATTGATAATGTACTTGAATCGAACTGATTTATTCTAAGAAAAGTTGGCCGAGTTTTCTCCCAAGATTAGGTTTCTAAGGGTAAAATATTTGTGTCTATTGTGCATGGATGTCCTTCTATGATCTTGTGTTTCTGCTGCAGTTTGAAGTTGAATCTTTCAGTGTGTAATTATTCAATGAAAATAGTGGGATGAAATTAATATTTGAAAATCATTAGGAAATAATTATCAAGATCTGGAAATTGTATTTCTACTGTTATAAGAGAAACTTTTAGCACCCAAAACATGTAGGAAAGCTACCAAGTCATGTTGAGCTATAGAATTGGAGTGGTAGTTCCTTGAAGCGTGTAGGACAACTCCCAAGTAATGCTGATGTTAAGGACTTGGTATGGGAGGCTCCCAAGACGTGTTTAGACACACAAGACATGCGAAGGAGCTTCCAAGTGCTGTTTCCTATTGCAGATGGTCCCATATTTTCATAGGGGAATGTTGTGGTGCGAGAAGTGTCTTGGTAGGTGGATGTGAGCCTTGGATATAGGTTTCTTCCTATCGAAAGATTTGGTAGGTTTTCCCTTCATGATAGTCTCGGGGAATACAACTCTTGGGGAGTCTCGGTAGGAGACTTAGGAAAAGGCATACCTTGTGGATATAGTGTTGGATTCAGGTGTGGGAATAGGCGTCTAGAATTCTCATGGAAAGTACGCTCCATAGGAGGTGTATAGGAAGGAAAGGACACTAGTGTTGGAAAAGAGAAGTCTAGGGAGGGATGATGAACTCTTGGTTCAGTAAAGAGAGGTGCATCCAATGGATTATGGTGACAAGTTATTGGTGGACTTAATGGAGCATGAGATTGTGTGGAAGGCTACCAGGGAAGGTGTTGGATTAAAGGAAGATGAATTGGATTAATCTTAGTGTTGCAGATGCAATTGGCGAGGTAATGGATGTGGGATGAGAGTAGGCAGCTAGCCACATAGGAAATATAATGAAGGATGTGCGAAGGAAGAATCACTAGTGACTTGTGGGAACACTCTTAAGGGCGTGGTTAGATAGGAGAGGTGAGCCCATAATAGTTTGCAAGGATGCGATGTATAATAGTTAGTTCGAAGAATTGCGACTGAGTGTGGTTGAGATGTAAGAGAAAGGCACAGATGCAGATTGTGGCTGCTACTGCGGGTAGGCCCTAGATAGAGGCAAAGTTTGTTGTTGGTTGATGTTGTAACTTCAGATGCTAGTTGGGAAAGCTCTTGGAGAGTTGTTGGATGTGGAATCCTCCACTATTGTAAGAAGTTTCCCTCTACTATTGTGTGTTATCAACTGGTATAAGTCACACCCATCTTGCGGTGCCGTCCTCATCAACATTTGTCTATTGTACTTTATTTAGCTAAGTATAATATGTATGTACTATTGGATGTGTACATAAGAAAATGGCTAAGTATAGAATTTCTTAAAAGAGATAAGTGTTAAGAGTTTTGCGGGTAAGGTGTAGTCTGTCGAACATCTACCAAGCCGGTCTCACTCTCAACAAGGATTTGGGTAGTGCTATATGGGCCACCAAAAGGAAAGAAATTGGGTTAGGCCGGTGAGCCCATGAAAGGAGGTATCAAAGAATCTATCTTGTGGAAAGTATATTAACCACTATCTCTATTGAAATAGGTGATATTAGAGTAGCAGTTATGGAAGAGGGCTCTTCACCATGATGTGTTACATGAGGTTCTAAAATTTGAAGTAGCATGCTTTGGAAACATGCTGGTTGGTTGACGGGAGGACGCACTTAGTATGAGTGTGCCCAGAAAGGAAAATGGTGATGTAGCAGTGTTGTGGATTGGAAAGTAAAGTTTTCTAGGAAGTGGGGCGCATGATAAGAGGTTTTTGCAGATGAGGTGTGCCCATATTTGAATTTTGGAAGTCAAGACAAAGTGTTGAGGTGTTTTAGTGGAAAAAACATAGACTAGTGTATGGTTGGTGCACCCAACAATGAAAACTCTTAATGACTTGGTAGAGGTGTTGATGGATGTCCACCCGCAAAGGAGGCACCCGACACATAGATGAATTTGGGTAGAATTATTTGGAGTGGCTATGGAATATGTGCTTAGCAGGAGTGCACTTGGAACGTGGTGCACTCAAAGTTTGGTAGATGGTCGTGGTTTATGACATGCAAGAGAAGAAGGATCTATGCACAAGTAGTGATTGTGGAACCATGACTTAGTGGTGTGTTGAACAACAACAAAGAGGGAAACCACAAAAAAGGGAACTTCTCAAAGGAGGTAGTTGATGTATGATCATCTGGACTTGGAGAGGTGATCACCTTTGGTATGGTACCTAGGATGGGTTGTCCAAGGAGACGACATGCAAGTGATAGTTTATTGCGATAAATCCAAGTAGTGGACATGCAGGTCTTGTAGAAAACTTGAGGATTATATGAGTGCTCATAATGCTAAGTGGGAAGCAGGTCATGAAGGATCAAGTCTACCATATTTCCACAAATAGATTTGTGGAGGTGGAACATCGCAACAATGAGTTGATGGATTGTTGTGCAAAAACTTGGTGTTTTCAGAAGGTGTAGTAGGGAACCAATCCAGTTTTTTATTGTGATTGTGAGTTAGTGTTGGCACCCTGGAGTGCATCAGGAACTCAACCCAACTATTTTCTTAGTTGCATGGAAATGATGTGGTAGAAGTGTAAGACGTAAACTTCATTGATTGTGTACTCTTCTACTTTGCATGTGCATGGAAGATGAGAGTGGATGTAGCATACCTTGTGGTATTTAGAATCATTTTGAAGGGGGCATGGATGAAAAAAGTAACAATGGTCCTTTTTTGGTGTTTGAGACAATAAAGGCTACCATTCCTTCTTGTAATGAACACAAATATATAATAAATAAACACTAAATAAATACTAATAATTAAATTACGAAGAGGGTAACAAATATGAAATAATATATTAATTATAGTTATTAATTACTAAGTTAAAGGGTGTAACCCTTCACTACACATGCTCAAACTTATAAAGGCAAGCCTCAATGTAAATTCTTATCATCATATCTATTCTATATATAAGAAGGAATGAACACAAATATATAATAAATAAACACTAAATAAATACTAATAATTAAATTACGAAGAGGGTAACAAATATGAAATAATATATTAATTATAGTTATTAATTACTAAGTTAAAGGGTGTAACCCTTCACTACACATGCTCAAACTTATAAAGGCAAGCCTCAATGTAAATTCTTATCATCATATCTATTCTATATATATATATATATATATTCATGGATTATTTGTATTTTCGAAAGTGGAAGTTAGAGAAGTTACAGTAAATGGTTTTTTACCGTTATAGTGGTATCAGAGCTATACGTCCCTTGGAGATTATTTACACCTTGTGTAGATTTTGGTTTCCCAAAAACATAGGACATCGTCCTTAAAAATAAAAAATAAAAAAAGAGGTAAAAGTAAACCCCCCCCAAAAAGCTCAGTAAAAAGTGAAACCACCCGTGGTTTCTTAATAAGTGGGTTTGGGTTTGAATATAAAAGTGCATAAAAATTACTACTAAGAAGCAAGTGAGATTTGAACTTAGGTGGGGAAGGTGACACTCATTCCTCCCAACCACCCCATCTACTGGCATTTTACAAAACTTAAGGAAAAAAAAATCTAAAAGTGCATAATAATTGCTACTAAGAAGCAAGTGAGATTTGAACTTAGGTGGGGAAGGTAACACTCATTCCTCCCAACCACCCAATCTATGCCAATCTACTAGCATTTTATAAAACTATTGGGAAAAAAAGAGAAGCAGTATTACTATAAAGGAGTTGCATTTTTCAAGAAAGGTTTATATTTATCCAATATATATAGAATTCAATACAAGAAGGGTAAAAAAGCAAAAAAACAAAATTCAGAAGCTTCCAAAAACTATTAAAAGTACTTCAATGTTATAAGGGTATTAAGTAAACTTTATGTTACATATTAAAGGTATTTAAAAAAAAAGTATTGCAAATAATACTTAAGTTCAAATCAAAGGATTATAAGGGAAGTATATTGAAAGAAGTTCAAATCTCAAGTATTAAAGTATATTTAAGTCGTAATCAAGGTCTTTTTCAAAGGAAGTTTAGGTTTCTAGTAGCAAAAAACAAGGAATATTTCTAAGCAATTTAAAAACTTATGTCTTAGTGTTATTTCAAATAAAAGGAACTATTAGAGGGAAATCCATTACTATTTCTATTGCTCCCGATGAATGTAATAATTATATTAGTGATGAATTTGCTAATGAGTTAGCGATTCCAAGGGCAAATATAAGTGAAAGGTTAGAATTTTTGAATAACAAAGAATATGCAATAAGCAATTTACAATGGAACATTGGAGATTATACTGGTGTTTCACAATTTATAGTTAAATCCTCGTGGAGTAGTAACTGTGACCTAGTTTTGGGATTACCATGGCTAAAAAAATTGGGCACTTTTATCTTAAATGCTGAATTTTTTTTTAAAAATCACATTGTCGGACATTACCATGAAGACAAAATTAGAGGGCGCATCATCTGAAGACTTCAAAGAAATATCAAAGATGTTGTCGCAGGGAAATGAGAAATCAATACAGACGATACATAACGATTTCAACAAGGTTATTGCAGGTAAAGAAAAAGATATCTCTTGTCTAAGAGAACATAACAAAAAATTACTTCCGCAAATCAAGAAGGCAAAGGATAAGTTTCAACGCAATCAATAGTTTGAAGAGGAGAATCAATATCTTCAAAAAGATTTATCATGCAAAGATGAAGAAATATCTTCCTTAAAAACGGTTAATCAGGAATTGTTAGAGCAAATAAAAACTTAAAAGAAAGAGAACCCAAGAATCAAGGCAATCAATATGACATCTGACAACTCAAACAATAAGGAAGAACTCTTACTCTTAAATAAAGTTAATCAGGACGTGCTTATACAAGTTAGGAAGCTAAAGCAAGAGAATAAATATTTACAAGAAAATCTAGATTGCAAGAGATCAAGTGTTGACAAAGAAACGATGACTAATGCAATAAAGAAGTCATCAAAGGCTCAAATTCAAAAATCAGAAAAGGGAAGCAATGCAAAGCTCGTCAAGGTTCAAAAGAAAAATATTATTGTCACATCACTACAAGCATCAACAGAAAATGGTTCTGAAAAAATTACAAAAATAGTTAAAAGCACCAAAAGTTGAAGTTCCAGTAAACACTTCACAAGTGATTCGAGTTCCGTATCACCAGATCCAAATCACAAGAGTCATTATGATAGACGACAAGATCAAAATCAAAATTACCAGTATTATTCCTACAAAGAGCAAAGACAAAATTGAAAAATATTGACAATCGATACACAAATATTTTCGTTAAAGGTATATCTCTGATGGATGACTTCACAAATGACGCAACATTTCCACACAATGTTTAAAAGAACGTATCATCTTATTTCATCGAGTGTTGCAACTACCGACAAACAATGTCGTGAGAAAGCGTTATGAGCAAGAACACAGGATAAAGTCTTCCATAATTGTGCTTTTAGGACAAAGCAATTCTAAGGGAGAGACAATGTAATGAACACAGATATATAATAAATAAACACTAAATAACTACTAATAATTAAATTATGAAGAGGGTAACAAATATGAAATAATATATTAATTATAGTTATAAATTACTAAGTGAAAGGGTGTAACCCTTCGCTACACATGCTCATGCCTATAAATGTGAGCCTCAATGTAAAGTCTTATCATCATATCTATTTTATCAATTTATATATATATTCATAAATTATTTGTATTTTCGAAAGTGGAAGTTTGAGAAGTTACAGTAAACGGTTTTTTACCGTTACACTTCTTCACTAAGAGGAATTGTTTGAACAGGAAGAAAACATGAAGGGAAGAGGATTAGTTACTCTGGAAAAAAGATAAAAGTGCCGAAACATAAGTAAGTTTGTGAGACATGACCCTTCAATGGATGGGATTGGTGATGAGTATTTATTCCTTAGAAATTTTGAGGTATAGGTGGTGTCCCTGCCTTGGTTTTATAGAGTTGTATGGATGGCCGAATTACATAGGGAGTTTTCTATCATGGGAATGAGGGGTTCATTCTCATGAAGTTGAGCATGATGATTGAGAGTAAAAAACCAACTAGTTTATCTTATGAGAGATAGAAATGGACAACTTCATGTCAATATGGCACACAACCAAAGAAAGTAGTAGGTTGATGGTGCGATGGTTGGACAATTTTGGAGCCTTTTGAGGAAGATTGAGTTGTAGCAACATTTGGAAACAATAATGGCTTAGACATGCTCCATGGATAGTGGAATGTTCGTGGAGATGTTTCTAGGACGACAATAGGTTGGGTGTGGGAGGATGTAATGGCCTTAATAAGTTTGCAAAAACTTGGGGTCCCCCCTAGCCCATGTTGGAAGCTCGTCGGCTGGAGTGGAAATTAGTTTGGATTCTTTGATGGGTACATAACCCATCGAGAAGACTTCGAGATGGTTGAGTATGTGGATGGGTACAGAACTTCTGAACTAGGTATTTCCACACCGTTGGGATTTTATAGCAAATAAATGTCATGTGGAGTGCACAAGGATCCCACAACATCGGGTTGGTAGTTGGAATAGTTTGGAAGCTCGGATAGTGTGGACGTGTGACCCACACTTACATGTTTTGGTGGGAAGGGGATTCATTATAGAAGAAGTCCCATGAGTTGGTAATTCGAATTTGCTTAGGTGTAGGAGGTTGGTGTGTGTACACAGTTGTATAAATTTGGGAAAGTGGCTTGGAAAGAGTCTTTCAACAAGAACGACTTGAAGGATCCACACTTGGAGTTTGGATTGAATCCCATGGGAGGTGACCTCCCATTGGGAGTCACTCTAGAGGAGGGAATTTTTGGGAATAGGAGCATGGAAATCCCAAGACAAGTTGGAAGGTGAGATTTCAATACAAGTTGGTAGGAGGAGATCCCAATTCAAGTTTTGCAGGTGAGCTCCCAAGTCGAGTTGGTGTGATATAATTGGAGTGGTAGGCACCCGAAACATGTAGGCGAGCTCCCACGTCATGATGGGATATAGAATTGGATTATTAGGCTCCTGAAGCATGTAGGATATATCCCAAGTTGTGATAGTGTTTCAGACTTGTATGGTAGGCTCCCAGGATGTGTTGAGGCACAAAAAATGTGTGAAGGAGCTTCCAAGTGGTGTTGTCTATTACAAATGGTCCCATCTTTTCACAAGGGAACATTGTAGTGAGAGAAGTGTCTTATAGGGTGGATGCACGCCTTGGGAATAGGTGTCTACCTATGAATCGACTTGGCAGGTTTCCCCCACATGATAGTCTCGAGTAAGGAAACTCCCGAGGAGTCTTGACATGAGACTTAGGCAAAGGAACACCTTGTGGATAGAGTGTTGGTTTTAGGTGTGGGAATAGGCATGTTGAATTTCAATGGGAAGCTTGCTCTGTAAGAGGCATATAGGAGTTAAGGCACACTAGTATGGGTGAAGATAAGTGTGGGTAGGGATGACAGACTCTTGGTGCACTCAAGAGAGACCCATCTAGTGGACTGCTCTGAAAAGTTCTTGGTTGGCATTAGTGAGGCATGTGATAGTGTGATGAGATAGAAGGAGAGGTGATAGACCAGAGGAAGATAACCTGGTTTAGGATTAGTGCTGCATATGCACTTGGTAAGGTGATGGAAATGGGATATGAGTAGGTGGCAGAATGCATAAGTAAGATAGTGAGAGATCCTCAGAGGAAGATTCACTAGTGACTTGTGGGAACACTCTCAAGGGCATGGTTGGATAGGAGAGGTGAGCCTAGAATGGTTTGCATGGTTGTGACAGATAATAGATACCCGAGAGACTCATGACAAAATGTGGTTGAGAGTGAAGAGAAAGGTGTAGATGCAGATTATGGATGTTACTGTGGGTAGATCCTATACATAGGTAGAGTGCATTGTCGAATGATCTTGTAACTTGAGTTGTTGGTTGGGAAATATCTCAGAGATTTGTTGGGATGTGGCATATTCCGTTGTTGTATGAAGTTTCCTTGTACCATTGTATGTTATAACAGGGTATTAGGCACACCTGACTTGGGGTGCTGTCCTCATAAACATTTGTCTCTTGTATTATATTTGGATAAGTATTGTATGTATGTATTGTTGGACGTGCACAGAAGAAAATGGCTAATTATATAATTTATTAAAAGTGATAAGTGTTAGGAGTTATGCGGGTTAGGTGTAGTTTGTAGGACACCTACCGAGCTGGTCTCACCATCAACAAGGATCTGGGAAGTGCTACATGAGACATTGGAAGGAAAAAAATTGGGTTAGGTCAGTGAGCCCATGATAGAGTGCCTTAATATTACACCCATTCACCGTCTATTCTACACCCCGTGGACTAACATTCAATGATAGTTATTTTAATAATAATGACATTATTAAATATGATGACATAGAACATGATGACTCAAAATAATCATAATCCTTAATTCTAACCTTTGGTATATTATAAATGTTAATTATAAAACTAAAATTAACACATATTATAATATTTTCAAAGAAAATTTTCATAATAATATGAAATCTTAGTTTTAATCAAAATTTATTTATTTTAAAAAATATTAAATTTCTTATTATAGGTTCACTTATATTTGGAAAAAGGAGCACTGAGAATCTTAGAGTTTATTTTCTAGGGTTTCTCTGGTTATGTTAGGGTTTGCAACTATGTCATGAACTATGCTACACCTTTGAGCGCAACAGATAGATACACTGGTTTATCTTTGGTTTGTTGTTTCCCCTTGTGTATTGTGGATACTGGGTTTCGTATGGAGGTGGGGAGTGTTGTCTATTGGTTGTTGTGGTCACTGGTTTTGTTCTTGCACAATATCGTGACTGCATAGGAGGTGCAATTTTTTTGGGTATCATAATTCTCTTTGTCGGTCATTTTATTAGTAGTCTTACACCAGCTCTATCATTATCTGTCTTGAATAGAGTGTGAGGTTTTGGGACTAATCGAGTGTTTTTGAGAGGGGTTTGTCTTATTCTATTTTATATCTGGGTCACTGAGAAATGGGATCAGGTGATGATTACAACCTAAAGGGGTTGTCTCAAGAGGACATGGATTCTGATGATTGTTGGCTTCGAGAGGGAGTTATAAAGCAAGATGAGGTTTATAGGGAAAATTATCTTAGTCAACACCTGGAGTTGCATGGTGCATCTGGTGATCTAGATGGGATAGGTGGCATGTTTGGTGTTCTAGCACGGTTAGGTGAGGCATGCATGGCTAAGGATAGGTGGGGGTGACTAGGAATACCCTACTTGGGGGGATGATAGGTGGAGATTCTATGTAGTTGACTGGTGAGGTGGGGATTGGATCTATCGATGTCCAAATATAGTCGATGTGTCGTGATGTGGGAAGTCAAAGGAGGCAAGTGAGAACTCAAGGGTGTTTGTGACAAAATATTCAAGAAGGGTTTTAATGGGAAAGAACCATACAACCATATAAGGGGCCATAAATCTAGGAGATGGAATCTAAGAGCGAAAATAAGGAAGATGGTTGTGGGTAGGGACCTGTGCTTGGACCATGTTAGTATGTCACTTGGGGCCTTAGTTGGAAAGTTCAGCTACAAGGTGATGAACCCTTATGAGATAGATGACTGGGTTGAATATTCCTGGAAGCCTTTGTTTGGATATTGTTATGAAGTGTCCATCCTCTCTAAATGATGGTATGGGTTTATCTTTAATCAGGAGGAGCATGCAATGAGGGGTTTTGGGACTACATGGATGGAGGGTCATGGGAGCCTCATGTTGAATAGGTGGCATTCTAGGTTTGATCGAGTTACTGAAAATATCATATTTAGGCATATTTGGGTATTTCTTCCAGATCCCCCCCTGATATTTATGTGGCATCGTGATTCTTTTTAGGCCATGGGTAACCATCTCAATCGCTTCTTACATGTTGAGGATAAAATACTAAAATGTAATGATAAAAGGATGGGTAAGCTGTTGCTTGAAATCGATGTCACAAATGGGTTCTTGGACAAGCATGAGATTGAATGGAGAGACAGAACATTTGTTCAAAAACTAGACTACTGTGGGTTTCTCTTTAGGTGCTCCAAGTGTAAAGAGGTTGGACACATGTGACGGGCATGTCAATCTTCAATTCTTGGATTTGTTAGTGATGATTCATAATACTTATACATGGATTGGTCTTCTAATGCTGCAGGGGAATCAGAGGATTCAGATAGGTTGGCACCATCTCAACCACGAGTACCCAGGGAAGATATTAGTGTTGGCACTAATGCTTTACTGGTATTAATTTATAATATTCATAACATTGATCCATATCTTTTTTATTCTTTATATTCAAAAGATATAGATCATTTATCACAATGCACCTTGTACGAGAAGATCTTGGGGGGTAATAAATATATAAAATGTAAGGGTGTTGTGGATGGGGAACCCTATGATTTGATGGGACTACATTGTATGTTGTGGGGACCAATATACATTATTGGGGGGGAAAACATGTATTGATGATGATAAGGCTCTAAATAATGAGTCTCTCCTTTTGGGTAGATCCAAGGATGATTACGGATGGTCCTCACATTGTGGAAATGGATTGAGGAAAGGAATACTATGGGCGATCCACTAGATGGGGGGGGGGAAGTTTGATGCCTCTCTGAGGATGGAGGAGGGATCTAGGGTATATTGCAAGAAGGTTGAAAGTCCTGTTGCGGGGGGTGAGAAAAGGGTCAAAATCCCTTATTTTAGTGACATTGTCAATTATAATCCCATCTCGACTTTTGTTCGGAATGTTCAAAATGTGGATATAAAGATCCTTCCTGATGGATATTTCACTGAGGATGGTAAGTTGGAGGTAGAGCCTATGGCTATTCAAAATAAGAGAAATCCCCAGGCTTTAAAGGGAGGACTTACAACATACCTATCTCCTTTAAAAACTAGAAGTGCAAGAAAAGGAAAATCAAAATCTGATTCACAGAATATAAATGTGACTTCATTGGAACCATTTGACTAAGCATCAGGGCCCTTAGAGAAAACAAAGCCCTTTCCAAGGCCTAAACATGATAATTACAACCTTAAATTTTCATGGAGTTGGGGGATACTCCAAAAAATATCATTGAGGAGGTTCTTGTCCATAGTAAATATGAATATTGTTTTTGTACAATAGACCATGGTCTCATGCAAAAAAGAGAGTCTTTATTGCTCAATTTTTGAAGGATGGGAAATTACTACTTGTGATTCTTTAGGTCTATTTGTGGGTATATTATCAAATTGGAATCTAAAATTAGGTAGATTTACTCCATATCTGACAGATTCTAGAATTATTTTGAGTGGTCATTATATTGGGTTTGATAGCGAGTTAGGGACACTCTTTTTTAAACTTTTTGAGCATAGGAACAATATTTTAAAACAAATCAAATAATATCTATCTTTTCTTTTCTCTTAAGGTTTCATATAGCAAATTTGGTCTCAGTGGATGTTAAACACCATCATCATCATCATTAAATTTAAATTTTTTTATTTTGTTATTTCAGATTTTAAAAATAGTGAAATTTAAATTTAAATTTAAATTTTTGTTTAAATTTTCTAGTTGGAATTGATCCAATTATTGGTATGGGGGAGAATTATAGGTTGTCTCCTTTTATTTTGGATTATCTTGCAAAAATTGGTTTTCTTACTTTGGATCACATTAGGAGGCCTTCTTGGCTTAATGATTTTGATTTTTATTGGTTTTCTGGCATTAATATTGGTTGTTTAAAGAGTTGTTAGGCCGTGGAATGTGATATTTATATATATCACCTTAATTCTATGGATATAAGGTTGAATTATTATCATGATGAACTCATGTGGTATTATAATTCAGCTACAGGTCATATCACTCTAAAGGTTGCTTACACAGTGATTGATCAATAAATATATGTGATTGTTCCTAAGTGGTGGTACATTTTTAATGTGGTCTCAAGGCATATTACTTTGAAAGTAAAATGTTTCTTATGGTTATCTTTTGAAAACTGCCTAAATACTTGGGATAATTTGAACTGTAGAGGTTGGATTGGACCAAATATGTGTAGTATGTGTAAATAAAACATTCAAACGGTTGAGCACTTATTTGTGCATTACAAGTTTACAAAAAAAATTTGGAAGTTAGTGCAGGATGTTATGAATATCTCACATACCTGGGGCAACCAAAATTTCTTGAGTGGTTCAAAAATTGCTCTATACACAACACTTTACCTGCATTTATTTCCTAGTGTGTCTGGAAGGATAGAAATAATTATTTCTATGGAGAATTTTTTTTGAGTCCCTTTGCATTCATTTACAGATTGTGGGATTGTATTCGAGACTACTTTGAAGTAAAGATTAAAAATAATAAATCCAAGAAGATTTAAGGAGTTCCACTTTCTCGTGAAGAAAAAGGATTTTTTGATGGGGTTGCTCAAGGAGGATACTGTGTGACAAGGGTGATACTTAGACTCAACAAGGATCATTATTTTAATTTCAAACTGAACTGTGGATATCGTACAAATATGAATTCTGATTTGATTTCCTTCTGGTGTTTGACAAAAATTGCTTCATCGTTTGGGATAAATTCCTTGAATATTTATGGGGATTCTTTGGTGGTTATTAATTGGTCCAAAGGTATTGAAAATTTATAATAGATTGAACTTTAGACTTGGTGCCAGAGAACAAAGGATCTTTTGTCTACTTTCTATGACATAAATATTGTGCACATATTCCAAGAAATGAATATGGAAGTTCATGGTTTATTGAAAGAGGCTCTTCTTAGGGAGGAAGGTATCCTTCTTTGAGAAGAATTTGTGGATAATTCCTTGGAGCATTTTATCTCTTTAAGATGTTTTGGGATGTAACTTCTTAGTGATATTACTAGTATTTTTTTCGTCATTGTTTATAACTTCATCTAAAGTGTATTTCTATGGTATGGATTACTTGGGAGGAATGTTTGATTGCTAGGTTGAATTTTTAGCTGTAAAGATACTTAGTCTTAATAGACTAAAGGGATTGTTTATTTGCTTTTTGATTCAATACGAATAACATAATTACAATTTTTTTCTACTAAAAATTATTCTTCTCCCAATGGAAAGCATAATGTAAACTTAGTATTGATATTAAACAATTGACATTTTCAATATATCATGTGAATTTTTAATGAGTCTCCATTAAACATTATTTTATACAAGTTAAGTTTCAAATTCATGTTTTATAACTAATTCCAATTGCAATGAAGGATTCTTCTTCTAAATGTATGAAGTTTCAACATTATATTTTATTTATTTATAATTAGTTCAAATTGCTATGCAATTTTTTAATTTAGATCTTTAAAATTGTTTTAATAGTTCCTAATTTTTTTTCAATAATTTATATTTCATTATAAAATAAAAATTATGTTTTTAGGATTTCAAAGCATGATACAAACATTTAAACAAGTACCACTGTACACTATACATGTTAAAGTTACATAAATAATATGTATTTCATTTCTTAATTTTTATAAAATAATTTTTTATCTTTATTCTTTTTCTCTTCCTTCTTTTTAACACACTACAAGTTTAATAATCAAAATTCTTATTTAAAGGAACGATCAAAATTCTTATTTAAAGGAACTAGTTCCTTATCTGAATTAGATGTATTGGTTTCATGATGGCCTTCTATTCCATCTAGAGGACCGTCATCTACCATGAATTCCCATGAAGAGAAAAATCTTATATCTATATCTCTTTTTCTTTATCTCTTAAAAAAGGGTGTTTCCCCAATCGTCACTTGCGAGTTTTGATTTACCTCATTATAATTGAGGTTAATATTGAAACTTGATTCTTCTAAAAAAATCCATCACTTTGGTTTTGATTTTATTCATTCTTTCCTTGTATGATGAGCTTGGGAATGATGACAGGTAACTTGTAAATGTCGTGGAATAAGACATATCCTACAACCAAATATTTTTTTCTCATAATTAGAGATTTGCGTGTATTTACAATGTGGGAATCATTTTGTCTAAAAGACTCTTAATAACGTCTATATTGACATAAATGTGATCATATGTGCATAAACATGCTAATCTCAATATTTTATTTTATGTAAGTGTCCAAAACACTTATAATATCCTAAAGTAGAAAATGAACCTAAATTACCAGTGATGTAACTGTAACTGACATAGTTTTAGGATCAAATTTAGGGAACCAAGAAGGTATGGCAAGTACCATACTCTCCCAAAACCAAGGAACCTCCTCAAACACTTGTTGGTAATCAACATGATCATAGAATTGAACAATCAAAATTCCCTTGGAGCACATAGAGATCTTACATTCAATTTATTCAAGTCGAGTAAATCCAATGAAACAATGCCACTATAGTAGGCCAATACCCATTATCTTTGCAACCAATTGAATCTTTTTATATATTGAATGTCTCATTATGTTACCTTCAACATTGTGATCTCCAACATTGACACCATCGACACTTCATCATCATACTCCACTATATAAACACTATGAATAAGAGAAGGTTTTGAAGCATAAAATATAATATGTCAAAAAATAGGATTTCAAAACAAGTGGAGAAGGTAACAACTTTCAACATAACCACTCAAACTACACCGAATAAACAACTAATAATTGTACTTTACATATAAAAGGTTTCTTGAACACACACTTATACTATTAATGATTACTACATTTTTTACGCTTATATAATTCTATATTTAATGATTATATATAAGATATTTGGTTTATAGTATTAGAATTGGTTTTTATAGTTACATTTTGCATTCATAAAAATATATTATCATTTCTACTTAATATAAATGAGGCTTTGAATTTATATACAATTAATTAATTTATAAATATATATAATTAGTTTTTTTTTTCATGGAGTAACTAGAATAAAAAACCTAAATTATTGGCCTAATTAAGAGCTTAATCTAAAAGGGATTAAGAGAGTCTAACTAGTGCCCTTCCAAACTTGTGGGAAAAATAGGTTACTATGTAGATGGTGAGATACCTATTGGTAGGTGGGTGAGATACACCACCTCTGTAACCCGCCAGTGAGATACACCACACCTCTGTAACACAAGTTGGATTTAAAAAATTAATATAAAAAATGCATAATGTAGGGTCACATTTAAAATTTGTAATTATGTATTGAATTGGTGAGATACACCACACCTCTGTAACACAAGTTGGATTTAAAAAATTAATATAAAAAATGCATAATGTAGGGTCACATTTAAAATTTGTAATTATGTATTGAATTGAAGAAAGATAAGTACAATTATGAAATAGGTTTATATTAAATTCTACACTTAATATTCAAGAGATTGTAGCCTCTTTACCTATATGTTGGTTAATATTAAAGAGATTGTAACATTGATAGCTATATGTTGGTTCAATATATTATTTTACAAAACTAAAAATAAAATAACAGAAACAAGAACAACAATAATGGTGGAAAATAATAATATTTAAATCATTATTTTTGCCATGTTTTTTTCTTTTTTTGCTTGTAGAATATATATATCTAGGGTTGGAACATTAATAAATTAAACTCATTAAAAATGAATTGCTAAAAAAGATGGTATAACTATAATAAAATAAATTAACATAGATCTATCTTAACTTTGGATGTATTAATTGTGATAAAGATCAATTTCCTTAAGGTGCAAACACTTTTTTAATAAATTAACATAATTTATATCTTAACTTTGGATCTATTAAGTGTGATAAGGATCAAATTCATTAAAGTGCAAACAATTTTTGAATAATAAAATTTTACCATAATATCTTTTGTTATTAATATTTAACTTTTCAATATATAACATAAACCCAATTTTAAGAATTTACATTCAAAAGTTCATAAATGATAAAGTCAACTATTTACATTTTTTTCCATAAATATAAATGTTATACTATATAATATGTAACTATTTATTATTTATAATTATATAATAACATTTTTTTTAATACCCAAATAATTAAACAAGTTCTATGAAATGTAATTTATAAATCTTATCATAAATGAATGAACCCATTCCATTAAAATGCAAACCATAACTGAGTGAACCTATTCCATTAAAATGCGACCCTTAATTCAAACTATTAGGCATTCCATTAATGCAACCTTCCATTAAAATGCAACCCTTAATTCAAACTATTAGGGTGAAACAAAAGAACTAAATATTTGAAAAAATAATATCGATTAAATCTTGAATGATTGCATTTTTCTTTTGTTATACTTTTATTAACAAAGTTATAAGATATCTCAAGATACACTATTCATTATGTGACGTGTTCAAGATACACTATTCATTATGTGACGTGTTCAAAGTGATGGAAGAAATTTAAAGAATGTTACATTGAGTACATTATTTTATTTGTCAGTATCTTAATTGAATTTTATTGAAATTTAGAGGTAGTGACACTTTATATCATTTTTTTTTGTTAGTATCTTAATTAAACTCTATGGATAAATTATTTTATTTGTTAGTATCTTAATTGAATTATGTTGGTATATTATTTTATTTGTTAATATCTCAATTGAATTTGAATTTTATTGGAGCCTATATACATTGGGACTTTAAAGCAAGTAAGAGAGAATGAATTTGGCATGAGATATATTAGTATAAAAAGTAGATAAGAAATTATTTTTAGGTTTTTTTATTGTTTTTTTAACTATATTTCAATATAATTTCAAGTATTTTTTGGAAAATAAAGTTAAATCCATAACTCGTGAAAAGTGTATATTTAAATCATGTTGAAAAAATAATATACATTATTCATTATATATTATAAATGTTAATCATTATCTATATACAAAATAATCAAAATTCATTGTATATAATTTTACACGTTTTCTTTATTAAATAATTTTTAATTATACTTTTTTTTTTCCTTAAAGAAATCCTAGAGTATAGTATTATATTCATAGTTAAATATAAATTAATTATTTATTTTTTAAATATAATTTTTTTAACTATAATTTTTTAGTCATCTTTTATTTAATATTATTAAAATCATAAAAATAGAATAAATTATTATTTCAATTGAAATAACACATTTGCAACTTCCAAATAAAAAATGTAAAACTCAATAATATAATGGGATCTTAATCTAATTTCTCAAGAAAAAATACATTTAAACATATTTTAAATATAAAGAGCTCAAAATTCGACAAAAAAACCATAACTTTAAGGTAACAAAGCAGAATGACTCTGCCCACGTACAATTAGACCGTGTTTTTCAATGACTTCCGAGTTAGCCCTATACTTAGTAGATCTAGACCAACCATACAATAAGGGCAACTTCAAATACAGGAGCCTGAGCAACCTTTCGTAATTTTATAAATAAGTATATCCCCACTTTGAATCTTCAAACAATCAAAAATCTGAGACTTCAACTTTATTCTAATTTCCAAATGCTTCCAAGGAAGTGAAATCTGACATTTAATAAAAAAAAGAAAGAAAGAAGAAGCTAGTAAGGAAGGTGGAATCCAAAATGATGACCTATATTACAGTCGATATAAAGATATAACTAATTATGACTGATTTTCTAAACATTTAACCATGGCATTGTCTAATTAGGGGACGATTTTGATTTTTCAGGTGATTTTTAGCTGAAATTTGGTGAATTTAACTCACAAAATCTTGTAATTTTTATTGTTTGTTAAGCGATTTTAAATGCAGAAATGAAATCACATGACATGAAAACATCCACGTATCCACACTCTAAAAAATCTAACAATGTTTTTAAAAGTTTTGAAAATTAGATAAAAATTCATAGCTAATTTCAAATAAAAACCAACCAAAGATAAGAGAAAAATCATGCCCTGGTTAGACAACTCCTTTAACCATCTCACTGACAAAGTCCTTGTTGTAAATATCCCTGTCACATTCTATGGATTAGGTGTACTGACAAATTCGCCTTCAAATGGAAAAAGCTTTGTATGAAACGACAAATACAAAGTCAAAATTGCATTACACAATTTGACATGTCATAATTCTTCCTCAGACAAAATTCCATGCAGCATTTTGACCTATGTCATAGCTATTTAATTCTGCATATGGAGAGACATTTTCTACAGCTGCCAATCACGCGACGCTCGTGCTACAGTCAGTGAAGAAGAAACAATGGAAAATCTTTGATCATTTAAAACCAATTATGAATCCGTATGAAAATATTGAATTAATAAATGTATCATGTTATGTCAGAGAGTAATCCATCAATGCGGTCCACGACTAGTTTGTTGTTTGTCCTTACTTTTACACCAGAATTGTATAAGAGAATATCTTCGATTTTGGGTATAAATGGTCTACTTTACGGCGACAAATACTCTACAAGCAGTAGAGCATTTAATGCTACGGTGGTCGCACTGTCCGCTGTCGGATCTCACGTTGAAAAGGATCCGACGACGAACAGTGCGACTCTGTCTCATTAAATGCTCTACTGCATATAGAGTATTGGACGCCCTACTTTACATGGTATAAGAGAATTTGTATATATTCATGATCATTATTTTTATCTATTCGTTATCTTTAAAAATATGCCAAACTAGAAATACATTCATTATTATTATTTTTATCTATTCGTTATCTTTAGAAATATGACCACTATTAAATCGATCTAGGTTGTACACTTTTGCCAAGCTCGTTAATCTTGATAATTTAATTCGCAATCCAAAATAAAAAATATAAACACTTATTAACTTAAATAAATCTTTCTTTTTAAAATAATTGTTAATCTTGATAAATCTATCTTTGGCAATCCAAAATAACAAATATAACCCTAACAAGGGACCACAGATGCCTTTACCTCGGTGTTCTCGTAATGTTATCAGCCCATGTCTTAGACAGTTCTTCTATCAACAAGTAAAACATAGATCTTTATAGATTTGAAAAGTTTCAAAGATTTAACTTCATAGATTTAAGCTAATGGTATGAATGTAAAGAGATCTTTATTAATGAAAATCCATCTTATCTTAAATCTATAATGAATTAAAAAAATATTAATTAAATTTAGAATATAATTAGTTAAATATTTATAGATCATCATTTAAATTGAGCAAACCAAACCAAAATAATTGGTCATGTATTCTGAAATCTAGATTATTATCAAATAAAAGCATGTATATGATCACAATCTTACTAACTAAATTTCAGTACACCATAAGGATAATCTATATCACAAAACATTAACATGTAAATTTATAAAATAAAAAATTTAAATTAATATAAATTTATTTTAAACTTACATCTATCAAGTATAGATGAATTAATTTGTTAAGATGATATGTAAAAAATTTAGGATAAAAAAATTTACACTTCAAGAAATTGAATCCCTCTATTACTTATAAATCCAATTTTAAAATAACCCTATACTGAAAAGCAATCAAAATATAATATACCAATTAATTTTAAATTTTATGCAATCATCAAACTCCTAAAAAAACCAACCATTAAATATAATCCCAAACCATACTTACCCAGCAAGCAGATAAGATATTTGTAATGTTCAAGCGCTATCTTAACTTACACTTAAAAGGATGAATAAATAAAAATAATGCTAAACCATACTTTATATCTACTTACATATACATGAAATCAAAAAGCTTAGCGTCCTATGATTTAGACAGGTGTTCGTGTGCATTAAAATTATTTGATAAAATGCTTCCATGAAACACTTTGGTTTATGCATGGACTTCTTTTATAAAATAAGACTATCATTAACTTCCTGACGTATTGAATAAGGGATGAACCATTAAACATAAATCCCAACAATGATGAAACTTGAAGGGCTATTCTTAATTTCGTGTTGAAAGGTAAATATTCGTCTACCCTTCTATGATCAAAAGTTGAAAAATTATTTGTATTTTAATTGACAAAAGTAAACTATGTATACACTTCAAAAAAATTGTTTTAAATAAAAATATTCCTCTTCAAATTGTTTACAATGTTTATAATGGATTAACCACTAGATATATAAGTTTTGATTTCAATAAGAAGTGATAACATGCAAACCTTATAATCAAGCCATTAAAACACGTACGTGAGAGTTGGAACAACCATAATCCATAATGCATAATTTTGGTTATAACAACAATTACACTACCTTTTAGATAACTTTCCTATGAATCCCACACATGGATAAAAAAAGTTGTTATAATCATTAATGCTAAGAAATATATGTCTTTTTGACATAGGGCTATAACAAAACATGACGAAACTTGAAAGAGTGTGATATATAAAGATGTGCATAGAGACACAGAATGTGGAATTACTATTTTGGAGAACATATAAGCAATAATTTGATGATTTAGAAAATTGAACAAACAAAATCATATTTTGAATGCTATAATCCATATTTTAGATTTGTGTAGCTAACAAGGCCCAATCAAAATCATTGAATATTTTTTTGAAAAATAAAAAAAATCTATGCATTATCTTTATGACGAAGCTGGACAAACTTGCACAATATTCATGAATTGCTTGGAAATATAAATTTAATTGTAGTTATATGTTTCCCTTTAAGAGGATTCCATTAATTACAAACTGAGTGATTCAAAGGATGAATAATGTGGTCAAATAATAAACAAATATTAGATATCAACATTGTACTCATAGCATAAATTTTAACACAAAAACACATAGCGTTTCCAATGCAATAAAATGACTATAAATCAACATGTTAGATGCTTTGAAAGAGATGGAATATGTAAACATGAAAAAAATGATGCCTACATTTTCTTAGGTTCATTCAATGTTTTTTTTGTTTTTCAAAATTGTCATTATACCACACATTTGCAATTAATCTTACTAATAATTCCCAAATGCCGTTATAATTTATACACATAATCTGTGAGTAACTGTGCTAATATTACAAACCCAAAAGGGGAGGAATATATAACAAAGACAATGAGATTATGGGGATTGCAGAATCTCAAAATATTATATATAGAAACAAAATGTGATGTCAATTCTCATATCGACAAGTATAAATAATGCTCATAACCCATGAATTTAAGTGAAGATTTAGAAACTCAAGGTGTCAAAGATTCTTTGGGAAGGTTTCACTAAGTAACACCAACAATATTGCATGCATCTAAATGATGGTGGGATTATCTAGGGGTAAGGTATGTGAAGGATTTCATGTTGTGGAATGATACACTACATCAAGAAATCGATGTGAGGCAAGAGGAATACTAATTATTTTAGTCTTTCTATGAAAAAGGCAAGTATTGGAAGATGAACCCTAAATCATGTTCACATTTCACATCCATCCTCATATAATACACACATACTACTGAAGGTATAATGTTTATTGAACAACCAATAATTTCCACTGAACACATTAATGGGTTGTAAAAAATATAACCCTTCTTTTGAAATTTTATAAAAATTGTAATCCTTTATATTTGATGAATGATTTCAAAAATTTTCATTTTTTATGGGTGATTTTTAAATTTCCTTTTTAGGAAAGGTTTGAACCCCTTATAAAGACTAAGAAGGATTCAATTTTGATCATTGATGCCAAACCATACTTTCTTTCATATTTACCGAGAAATCAAATAAAACATTAAGAATGTTCAAGCAATCTATTAACTTTCATTTGAAAAAAAAACATAACATACATAGCTCTGACTACCAATTCTTTGCAATTAAAAAAAAAACACTTGATTTTATTCTTACATAAATTCCAAATAAATAATCTCATTACATAAAACTTTATTTTATCTTTATATAAATTCAAAATAAATAATCTCACAACATAACCTTTTTAACCTTTTAAGTGAAATTACCTTTGAAATTGGTACATTTAAATAATAATAATTTATTGTTAAATTGGATAAGCAAATTTCATTCAATTTTTATTTTTTTATGGAATGAATAAAAAATATTAAATTTATATATATTTTTATTTGTATTTCTTCAAATATGTTGATGATGAAGATAGTTAATGTGTACTTAGACTAATTTTGATTTATTGAACCTTAATAAAGAAAACTAAGAAAATACTTGGTTTGCTTTGTATTTTTATTTCTCTACTAAAAATGTCTAGAGAGGAGGTTTCCTAAATTACTATAATTTTGATATCTGCGAGATGTAGAACAGTTGGTGGCGGGGTATGGTTAAGACGCCCCCTAAGTTGAAAGGTCGTCGGTTCTAATCCCGTCGGATACCAAAAAATCCAACCATGTTAAGGGTTGGTGCGGTCCAAGCCGGGTGCGATCCTCGGGTGATTTTGACAGCTTAAATGCCCTTGGTTCGTGGTTACTTAGCTAATGGAAACCCTGCTAGTCAAGGGGGTTCCACCACTTTGCCAACAAAAAAAAATTACTATAATTTTGATGAGAAATAAAGTTGGGCAGATTCATATCTTAATAACAATTTTGGAACTTAGATCATATGTGGGTGCAAATGGTGCAATCTAAGAGAAAGTGCTTTTCATCCTCAATGCTCATAGTCTCACAAAGATCACTCATCCTTTCAACCCACATAGTTTTAGAAAAGGCTCAGTGCATTGTTTCATTATGTAGTTCATGGGAATTTGTTCTTATTTTAGCTATGTGGATCTTTCTTTTTACACTATTTAAAAGAGAGAGATAATTTTGGCCTTTAAGATTAGGGTTAATGACCTCCTTGTAATATATAAATTTTCTTTGATCCTATGAATTTTCATCACATCATAACTTCTCTTTGTACTTAGAAGTAATAACATTTTTAATATCATCTATATTTTGCAAAGTCACATTTTCGTCAATCCACCACAACTTTAACCAAGACGTGGCATCTTTATGCCAACCTCGCCTGAGCCTTCGATGGTTTTGACTATAATTTAAAGTAATTTTAAGAATCATATGATCTCCCAAGTTAATTATTTTTTCTTGTACATTAGGAACCTAATCATAGTTATGCTCTTAATGGGGGAAAGACCCACTTCAATCAGGAGAATACGATATAGCGTATTGATTTTAATTTTAAGATTGTAAGTTATAAAACACTTATGTATTTGCTCAATCCTTCTCCAATGTTCTCTAGAGAGGCTACAACCCCAAGTTTCAAACCCATACATGAGAATAGGAGTGATAAAAATTTCAAAGAAAAAAAATTATTTTATTCCACATTACAAGGTGTGCATGTACTTACAATTGTTTTCAAGAACAAATTAAGCTTTCCACCCTCCATTGATCCTTTTTTTTCAATGCTGCACTTCCAGTTAAGCTTGTGATGGATATCAACCCCAAGATATTTACAAGTAGGAAGTCACTTCCTCCAAGTTCTTATTATCATACAAAAAAGGAGCATAAGTGACCTTATTAGATTTTATAAACATAAAATTGGTTTTGTCGATATTGATGGTCATTCCCATACCAGAGTAAAAATCCTCGAGACTTCTTAATTGCTTATCAAAATCAGAGCCCGGCATTTTCCCAAAAGAACAATATCATCAGCATAAAGAAGGAGAATGGTGACAATTACTTCTAACATTGTTTCAATGCAACATACCTCTATTAAACATCCTTCTAACTTATCAATATGTACCAAAATGGGTATGGGAGAGGGGGAAGCCTTGCTCAACTCTTATTTTACAATTAATATATCCCGACCAACCCTTAGTGTTCTAAAACTTGACAATGTCATTCTTGTACAACCTTATTGCAACGACTCTCAACTCGAAACGAACCTTGAACTCTTATAATATTTTCCACAAGTTATTTTTAGGTACTGTAACAAAATATTTCCTAAAATGTCTCTAAATTCCACATAGCAACAAAAGAGATTGATCTTATATCGAAACATTCCTCTACAATAATCCTGCAAGGAGGTTTCCTAAATTCCGTCACTCATGAAATATACTAATATTATATATAAATATTAATCTTATTTTAAATATTCAAATAAATCTCTCTCTGCACACACATCTATCCTTCTTTTCCCAATAATTGTAATCATTTTAAATATAATTATTCCACAAATTCTAATATAAAATACATTTAAACTTTTAATAGTTAACATAGATATTGTAGTATATTTAATTTAATATTATTTTAATTTAAAATTATAAAACTTATTATATTTATAAAAATTAAAATATACAACTAATTTGTTTTTTAACATGAAATTAAAAATATAATTCCATTTTATATCACATTTTAATGTATTATTATATTTATAACAACTTTGTAGTTTTTTTTTTTAAAGTTGGTTAATTTTTCGTAATATTTTTTTTACAATCATATTATAGCTTCATGAAACCTAGACCACGAATTAAAAAACCTTTAAAATTCCGAGTTCTAACTGTTGAATTGAGTCTATAAACAAAGATCTTCTTCTCACTGGTGTTTGGAGGTTCCTCTAGGAAAAAATCCAACCCTACTATTGTAACACACCCACACGTCAAGCAACTACACAGGTACCAATATGTAGAAAGAAGAACACAATACGTGCCATAAAACCAAATTTTTTTCTTCAAATGCATGGAGGGATCTTCTGGCTCTCCCAACCAAAGATTAGTAATTATAGATTAAATTAAATGAATTTTGGTTAAAATCATTTAAGGGTGTATCCATGGAGGTGGGTAGTAATTTTTGGCAAAGTGATTTCGGAAAAAAGCAAAATGCGAACCCTCGATCAAGTTATTAATACTTTGATCGAGGGTTTAACAATCCCTCGATTGAGGTTTTGTCAAATCCTTGATCGAGCTTTTGTTTAACCCTCGATCAAGCTACTACTAGCTCGATCAAGGGTTAAATAAAAGCTCGATCGAGGGTTGAACAAAACCTCAATCGAGGTATTGGAGGTCCCTGGTAATTTTTTTTATAAAAAAGGTCGCGGCTACCGGCGACCATTCCCCATTTTCTGCACTGCAACCTCTCGATCGAACTGCGATAGAGAACCCTCGACCGAGCTGCTGCAACCTCGACCGAGCTCCTACGCAAAGGATGCCCACCTTCACCTTCCAACACGATGTTGGATCCCAGAGGTAACACCCAAAACTTCTATTGTAAAATTTAAATGAAACGTTACTCTGTTTTTTAACTATTAAATATTTAACTAAAATAAATAATTATAATTAAAAATAAATTATTATATTATTTTATATTTATATTTTATATAAATATTTTTTCATAACAAAATAAGATATGTATGTTTTGACTTAGTCTAGACATATTTTGATTTTAGTTTATTGAAAATATTTAAAAAAAAAATTTATAATTAAAAATAAATTATTATATTACTTCATATTTATACTTTTTATAAATAATTTTTCATAATAAAATAAGATATGTATCTTTGACTTAGTCTAGACATATTTTGATTTTAGTTTATTGAAAAGTATACATGTATTTTTGTTTTTTGAAGCTCAAAATGGAAATGTTAATATTTAATTTTTTTTAGAAAAAAAATATTAATAGTTTTTATTAATATTTTATTTTATTTTATTGATATTTTATGATTTTTTTTTAAAGAATATTAAATTAAAAAATTAATAGAAATCCATAATTTAAGATAAAATTATATTTTTGATATTTTTTAGAAAAAATATATAGATTTATATTCAACATTTTGAAAATTATAAATTATAAATTTAGAATATTTTAAAATAATAGTAAAATATATTACTAATAAAATATATAAATTTATACATTAAGATGTTGACATTTTCCATCCAGGATAGGTTAGTCAGTATTGTTAGCACTCAGAATGTACCCAGGTTGTAAAAGATACACCCCGAGGTAACAGCAAATCCACTTTAGGAAGAAATTGGTATTCTCTTCCAGAGAGGGATCTCTCGATACAAACTTTACAACTTTATAAGACCAAATGGTATCAATATTTAAAGGTTTGTTTGTTTGGTTGAAACAGTCACATATCCATTGGGCAACGGAGTCACATACATATAAAAGATCCCAAAGATGCATACACAAGATTTATCAAAGGCAAGATAATCACATAATTGCAGTCATTCCATTTATCAAGGTGAAATAGAAAAGGCAAGGGAACGGCCCTTCAATACAGAGTGTCTATGACGAATTCCATATCAACTTTAGTAGAAAAATCATATAATACCTGAAACGATGAATAGAGCATAAACATATGAATTCTAATCATCAAACACTATGTTCCAGATACGAAGGAAAAAACAGAATGGAGTGTTACACAGGAAAAATTACGATCACACGAAGAAAGAAAGCACGGACTGCAACATCAATGATACACGAATCTCTGAAAAAACTCTCAGGCATCCATTTTGGTATTAAAAAAATAAGACAGATATGTTCTCCACAAATCACTTTTTTCGATGGGTTCCAACCCCCATCTCATAAAAAGATACAAATATATAGATAAAACAATAAGTTTGCCCCCAGCAGATCAATAACAGAATGATCGGCGTAAATCAGAGTTTGTAACTGAATTCCTACACCACTAGGAAGTTGTTACACTCCATTCCTAACAGATCACAAAGTATTAATCAACTGAATAACAAACTTTCGGCCAATAGCTCCACGTCCTTTTCCCAATAGCTCCATGTCTTTGCCCCATCAGCTCCACGTCTTTGCCCCATCAGCTCTTCAGCACCTGACACCTGTTCCTAGGGGGGAAGAATGTACTTTGTTTTCCCAAACCGCTCTACAGCTTTCCACTGCTCCGAACTCGGGGTGTCACACTCCATCATCTCCCGAATAGCTACCTCGAGCTCCATATATGCTTCATAAGATTTCCTGGGCAATCTGGCTCTGATAACGGCAAAATTCTGTAGGACTTCGAAATCTTCTGTTAACATGTCTACAATAGTTTGCCCTGTCAGGTTCTTCGTCAAGCTATCAAATTTCGAGTGGTCCATTTGAGCCCGGACAAGTAGGTGATGATAATGTTCAGGCGGGAGCATCTTACCTTCTTCGTTCCAGAAGGACGACAGTCCATCTTCGAACAACTCTTTAAACTCTTGTTTGAACTTAGTGACCTGCACAAGCAGTTCTTCTGACTTCTCTTGGACAATCTTCATTAAATGGTGTTTGTGGATGATCTTCTTCGCCGACAGCACTATTGAGATTCTGTCCTTTATGCCCATGTCGTGCAGCTTTTGGTATGTCAGTGAATTCAGAAAATTTAATGTATTCTGAGCTGTAGTGAGGGGTCTTCTTGCCATGTGTTCATCCACCAGCTTCAGTCTTTGTTGGGCCAACTCTGTTAGTCCACTCAAATCATCAATAAAACACAAGTAATGTCGGAACTTGGTAATCTCTATAGTCAGGGTATCCCAGATAATATGTTTCACCCCCTGAAGAGGGCCCTTCCCAATGCATTTTTCTTTTAGCTCATTGAGCTTTTTCTGTAATTGATTCCTGTCATGCAAGATCTGTTTTCTGCTTTCACTTATCTTGGTTAATTCGGCCTTTACTTTTTCATTCTCGGCTTTCAACTCCTTAATAGCTTCCTCCTTCAAACTCACTTGAGACATGGACACCAGCAGGTCATCTGCAGAAAAATCAGCTAATGGCTTCTGGATGTTTACAATAGATAAGTCATCACCGGTAGGGGTTTGGCTCATTATCTCTTCCATAATCTCATTTTCCTCATTCTGATCTTTCTTCATTACGGGGATTTGGGATAGCAGCTCCTCCCTCTCGGCCTCCCACTTATCCTTTTCCTCTTGTAGCTCTCCAGCTTTTCCTTTGTATTCCATCATCTCCTGATGGATTTTATCTTTCTCCTCCTGGAGAGCTAGCAATTCAGCTGATTGGACATGCTCTGAGCCTGCTATCTTCAACTTCTTCTTCAAAACTTGGAGCGCGTTATCTTTCTCTTCTAGCAACTTTTTGACAGCTTGGGTATTGTCTGAGCTAGCAAGGTCTGCTTGCAGTTTTCTGACCTGAATAACATTTGCCTTGTTTTCCACTTTCTCATGCTTTAACTGGATTTCCAATTTGTCTACCAACACCTGCAATTTGTTTATCCTTACCATGGCCTGCAGTAAATCTGAGTAGATGATGTCGCTGGTCTGTTTATGCAGGTGGATCTTGTCTGGGGTGCTGATTTTGTCCAGCCTGACTTCTATCTCAGACATCCTCTTGTCATTCACTATGGCCATCTTAAAAGTATTTTTCTCAGCATCTCTAGCCGAAACTAGAGATGTTTTTGAACTGTACAAGTTTCTTACCCTCGGGAGCAGACTTCTCGGTTCCTCTAGGGACTGCTTCCTCTTTTCCATGTAGCTCGCCTTGAGCTCTTCTCTTGACTTAAATAAGGGGTTGGGTTCTGGACTATCTACACCACATTCTAAACCTTTAAAGGAGAATTGATTGACTTGAACGGTCTTCACGGGGACTAAGGCAACTTTTTTGAAAACATCAGACACTTCTTCATCTACAGTCTCACCTCCTCCGAGTAGCCTTGCCTTTTTATGGGACGCCTCTTCGTCCACTTCCATATCTTCAGCATCGGAAAAAATCCTCTTAACCGCAACACTAACACCCTCTGTGATTTGGATTGCTGTACTAGGTGCAGGATGTGTCTCTTCATCGAACCTTGACTCGTCAGTAAAATGCAGTAAATTAGCCATTTCAGCTAACCCCTCAACAGCTTGATGTTCAAATGGCTTATTCCTGTTAGCTTGTTTTCTCAATGAAACTACTTGGTGGGGGTCATAATTCACACTTGACTCTTTAATGAAATCCATATTTTCCAGCAACTTTTCTATAAAAACCAAGGCACCCTTGCTTTTAAAAATGAAGGTGCCCACTTTAAACGGAAACTTGATGTTCGAAGATTTCTTGAAGGCACAAAAATGTTCCTCCTCTGACAGCAATCTCCGTCGCATGAATTCCAATGCGAAGATTCTCGGGGTCAAAAAGGAAGGTAGCCTATAAGGCTGACCAGTGAAGCCATATATTCTCAACACGGTATAATCCCTGTACAAAAACCAGTCTCCAACCCGATCCTCTGGTTAAGACTGCATTAAGCTCCTCATTTCATCCAGGACACGGGGTAATCTTCATTGAACAGCATTTTGTACATCTCAGACATGATCGAATTGGCAAATTTGAACATGCTGATTTGTTTTGGTAGATTAGAAGAGCACAGAGTACTGAGAAACTTCAACTCAGAGATATTGGAACATACTAGCATATTAAGCAAATAAGTCTGGAACCTAAAAAACCGGACCTTGGGGAACTCGCTTAGCTGAAGGTGAATTGCTTCAGCCAGGTATTCGTCCAAATTAAAAACTGGGATTGACTGAGACTCAGAAAAAGGGGAACTCATTCTCAACAAAAACCCGAGAACGACCTCGTCCACACGGCAATCCTTATCTAGGCCTAGTACTTGACATACCAAGGAAATGACCAATTGAACTTCACTCTTGAAAATATGCATAGGGTAAGGCATGAATACACCATCTAAAGACTGACCATCCTTTAAAACACTCGACAGGAATTTACAGCGGGTTTCGGCTTCGCATTTCTTGTACAATTCGACTAGGGTTGACTCATTTATCACTTCACGACTATCTGGGTAATTTTCCGACAAACTAAGGATTTCTCGAATGACCGCAGCATCGACTCTACACAATACTTTGGACGCAGACCGACTGACAATAATTCTTTGAGACGGAGAATAATTCACAGCACACCACTCTGCGAACTCTGGGAAATGGAGGGTTTGCTCAGTGGCAAAATAGTACAAGAAGGACTTGCACACGTTCAACACATCGTTCCCTCGCGAATGGTAATGCCATAATCTCTCTTTGCTAACAGACACGCTTTCCACAGAGAGGAAAGGGTCACATACATTCCTATCCCTATCAACTAAGAAGTCTTCTCTTTCGTCTATGACTTGACCTGACACCTGAACCTCTTTCCTCTGGTCCATTACTAAATTTCACACTGGTAACTTGGAGGAGGAATTACAGAATTACTGGGTTTCAGCGTTACCTGGTTTACTATAGAGGCGTGTGCCCGGAGCGTGTCCGCACTTGACGAATGGAAGCCGAAAATTGACAAATGGAAGCTTCCAGATAGGCCGGTCCCTTTCACTAGTCCCGAGCGAATAAAATAACAATGATAGAGGTCAACCCTTCGCTTTTATAAGCCCTTTTTTATTTCCGGGTCTATCACAATTTGCCACGTGGACGATCATTTACTTTCCGCAACTACCATCTACTATCAGCCGCGCGTCTCTTTCTTCCGGACTCATTATCAACCATTGATCTGATCCTTTGCAAACTTCTGGCCCTTGGATCGCATGCCACGTATCCTTTTCCGCCAGCTGTCTTGGCGATAAACACCGTGCAAGTCTCTGTCCCGGAATCATTCATGACCGTAGATGTGACGTACCTCCATCCTTCACCGTTGGATCAAACGCCACGTCTCACATTCCGCTGAGCCCTCTGACTTTAACCATCATGCAACTCTGAGTCCCGGAATCATCCACAGCTATCAATCTGATATATCTTTACAGGTGGGCCATTGGATCATGTGGCGCCTATCAAATTCCACTGGGCTCCTTCGCCTTAACCGTCGAACAACTTTGATCAGCGGAATTATCCCCAGCCGTCGATGCGATACGCCTTTAACCACGCACCGTTGGATCATCAGCCACGTACCCGATTCTGCTGGCCAATCCGGGATTAACCACCGTGCATGTTCATCCTCCGGACTCCTTTTCAGCCGTTGATCCATCACGCTTTGATCTCCAACCGTCGGATCCAGCCTCGTGTAATGAATTCCGCTGGATGGTTAGGGATTATCCCGCGTGCAGGTTCACCCTCCGGAAATCATAATAGTCGTCGATCTATTCCGCCTCTGATCCTCGGCCGTCGGATTAACCACCACATACCCATTCCGCTGGACGTTTTGAGTTTATCCGCCACGCAGGTTCCAGTTTACGGAATCGATCCAATCCATCGATGTGATCCAATCCCGCCCCTCCACCATCGGATCGAGAGGAGTATACATGATTCCGCCAGCCTCCATTTCCTTAACTAACGCGTGCTTTCACAGGGCGGATCTGATGTGGACCGTGGATCTTCTTGGGACCACTTCACAACCCTTGATCTGTGCAGTTGGTTAAAGGCTCGAACTCCTCCTATCTTCCTCGCATGTTATAAAGGTCGGATGGAGTATTAGCCACTGATTTTCTTCTTTCCACCCTCGCGGCCTAGGATCTTTGGCAACTTGATCGACATTTAGACTATCATCACACTTATATATTATACCTTTTGTCCAAAGTACTAAAAAAAAAACATTATCTTTTCTCCACCATGGTCTCATTCTCCTTGGTCAAATAAAGGTGTTAACAGCTGGCTCCATCTGGGGATGATATCCTCCCTACGAGGTATCAAAGAACTCGTAGACCAGGTGCCTGCTTTTTGACTTTGCATAATAATTCCCAAAAAACCCATTTTTTGTTTTTTGTACATATACCATTTTTATGTATTTTTTGAGGAAAAGAGTGGTACGCCTCCTGAATTTTTTTTGGGGCTTTCACTGCAAGCTCCAAATATTTTCGGCTTACCATTCTTATTGGCTTGTAAAAGAAAAATATGTACAGCCTATAATACAGGTTTTACCTTCCTCCTCTAGGATAGGTAATGCTTCAGATACCTCCCATTGACAGGGTTGCTCTCAAGAGGAACCCCATTTGTATACTCCAGCAAAAATGCATTCTTCCCCCTGTACCCAGCAACAACATAAGGTCCAACCCACATAGGGTCAAATTTTCCATGCTTTTCTTCATTAGGAGCATCCCACTTCAGAACCAGGTCATCGATCTGAAACTGTTCTTCTTTGACTCTTCTGTCAAAAGTACTTTTCATTTTCTCTTGATGTGACTGTACTTTATCATAGGCCTTATATCTCCGTTCTTCTAGCTCAATGATCTGATTTATCCTCTGCTGTATGTGGTTTGGTTCTTCTTGCTGATCTTGGAAATATCTCATAACTGGGACCCCTAATGATGTCGAAAAAATCACTTCAGTTCCATATACCAATTGGAAAGGGGACATGCCAATTGCCCTTTTAGTGCTAATCCTGTCAGCCCATAGAGCATATTTGAGTTTGGTGTGCCAGGATCTCTTGTTGTCCTCCAACAGCTTTTTGATGATCCTCACTAGACTTTTGTTTGAGGATTCGGCCAACCCATTCCCTTGAGGATAATAGGCTGTCGAATGATTGAGACTTATATGATACTTATGACAAAAATTTATCATTTTCCTGGACTTGAAAGCAGCGGAATTGTCTGTTACTATCCTTTTTGGACATCCAAATCGAGCCAGGATATTCTCTTCAAGAAACTCCATGATCACATTTTCAGTGGCCCTCCTGGTAGGAATTGCTTCTATCCATTTGGTAAAATAGTCGGTAGCTGTCAAAATCCACCTATGCTGACTTGATGAATTGGGGTTTATTTCTCCAATAAAATCTAAACCCCATTGCTGGAAAGGGGCCTCTACTGTTATCGGATTCAGAGGGAGAGGTAATACTTTTCTCTTACCATCAAAAATTTGGCATTAATGACATTTGCTGGTTTCTTTATACACATCTGAGAATAATGTAGGCCAATAATAACCAGCTCTCAGGATTTTGTTGGCTGTCACCTTCCAGGAATGATGTCCTCCATAGTCTCCCCTGTGAAATTCTCTTGTAATTTGCTGGGCCTCATCCTCCAAGAGACAGTTTAGCAGAACCCCTCCAGGGTCTTTCCAATAGAGGTGTTCATTTATGATACAAAATTTGGCAGATTTCAACTTCACAGATCTAGCTCTTGATTTACTTAATCCATCTGGTGCTTGTAGATTGCGGATGACAAATACAATATCAGAATACCACGGAGAAGTTACAAAATCAACCATCACTTCTATATCCGCCTCCACCTGATCAGGTTGATGAGATAAGAAATTTATTCGCAGAGATTCACAATTTGAGTTTGTCATCATCTTTGCCAACCCTTGTCCTTTGATCAGCTTCGTGGGCTTTATCTCTAGGTCATATTCCAATAAGGTAGCTATCCATTTCGCTCTCCTGCCTTCTGGATCTGGTTGAGTCAAAATCGCTTTCACAGCAGCGGTTGGGACATGTGCAATTACATGCGAATGCAGAACATACACTCTAAAATCTTTCAATGCTTTAACTAAAGCATAGGCCTGCTTTTCCATGATGTCATATTTCAATTCTCCATCCCGAAGTATCTTACTGAAAAAGGCTATAGGTTGTTCCTGGTTCTCATCATTTTTCTGTAATAATACGGCTGCTATAGTATGTTCCGAAGCATATGAGAATACTGAGAATTCTTTGGCAAAATTTGGACTTACCAAAACAGGTGCTTCTGAAATTGCTTTCTTGATTTCCCAAAATGACTCCTTAGCTTTTGCATTCCACTTTATTTCATGACCCTTTCTCAACATATTAGTAATATTCATCAAAATCTCAGCGAAGCTAGGTACAAATCTCCTCAGGAAATTTACCTGTCCCAGAAATGACTGTACCTCCTTTTTGCTTCTGGGCTCTCCCACTTTCAGGATTGCACTTACTCTCTCAGGATCAATCTTTATGCCATCTTTGGATATTATATGGCCTAGCAGCTTTCCTTCCTCTAATGAGAAATTAGATTTCTTAGGATTTAGAGATATACCATATTTCCTACAATTCATGAAAACCTTCTCAAGATGGTGCAAATGTTCTTTGTCAGACTTAGAGTAGACTGTGATATCGTCCATGTAGATCACCACAAAAACTCCAATTTCCCCTGCAAAAGCGATGTCCATAGCTCGCTGGAAAGTGGCTCCCGCATTCATTAAACCAAAAGGCATCTTTGCATACATAAAAGTGCCCCATGGTGTAGTAAAGGCAGTCTTCTCCTGATCTTCTGGTAACACTTTGATCTGGTTATACCCAAAAAATCCATCCAGCATCGAAATCCTTTCAGCCCCCACCACTTGCTGCAGCATGTGATCCATATTGGGTAGAGGATAGTTGTCTTTCATGGAGACCTTGTTCAAATTGCGAAAATCTATGCACAGTCTTATCTCTCCACTCTTCTTTCTGACGGGGACCAAATTAGCAACCCACTTAGAAAATCTGAGTGTTACAATGATCTTGGCATCAAATAACTTATTTATTTCCTTCTCAATGACAGGGAGCAATTTAGGGTTGATCCTCTTGAGTTTCTGTTTAAAAGGTTTCTCTCCAGGCTTTATAGGAATAGTGTGTTGTATGATAGATGTATCATATTCTTTGAGGTCTTCCTAACTCCAGGCAAACACATCTGTATATTTTTTCATCAACTTTACATACTCCTCTTTCTCCTTTTCAGGCAGCTTCTTGGACAGTTTTATGATTTTAGGATTTTCCTCAGTGCCAATATTTTTATCTTCACCTGCATCACCAACCGGTTTCACTTTGGGATTCTTGGCAACATCATTCTGATCAAAGAGCCTTTCTAAAGGGATCAGGCCTCTTGGTATAAAATTATTTTTCAGCTGGATGATATACTTACCTCCCAAGGTTTTCCTTAACTTTTCAGCATCTTCTTCTGATTCAACCTCTTCGTCACCTTCAGGGGTCCTATCATTAACATTTTCATTTTCAACATGAGTATTCACAAACTCTCCTGACAACTCTAGAAATCTTCGGATCTGCATATCATCTTCAAACACCTGCCAGTATTTGTAATTGTCAGGGATAGAAGGTCTGTTCAAAATCTCCACTTGGTATTCCTTCTGACTGGTCATTGGGGTCTCAAATTTTCCAGCGGATACTGCTAGGGAATCAGCCACCATATTGTCAACCCTGGGAACCACCTGAATTGTATGCTCTGTAAAGAAATTGCCAAGCATATCCCATACTTCATTTCTGTAAGCCCTCATCCGAGGATGCTTAGTTTGATAACTCTCATTTACTTGGTTTATCACCAACTTGGAATCTCCCAAGATCTTGACCCTTTGAGCCCCCAGATCTTTCAAAGCATGTAACCCCAATAATAGGGCCTCATATTCTGCTACATTGTTAGTGCATTCAAACAGCAATTTATATGACAAAGCTTTGAAATCATGAATAGGAGAAATGATGTAGACACCAGCCCCAGCACCAACCTTTGCAACAGATCCATCGAAATACATGATCCATTGGCCTTCTTTTTTCTGTTTTGCTTCCAGAGCTTGCTGTTCCAAAACTTCTTTTTCTTTATTCTCCTCGGACTTCTCCTGTTCTTCAGATTTCTTTTGCAATGCGGCTTCTAAATCATGTGGGACAACATCATTAAAGAAAATGGAAGATCCCAAATCAGTATCAACAGCATATATATGATGAAATTTGGGCTTATCCTGACTGCTAACCACATAAGGAGTTCTCTTTTCACTATACAACCTTCTGCTCCCATCTGGAACTGGAATGGTAGCATATGACATATCCATCTGCAAGCTACCTTTCAGCTTGGAAGTCCACGATCTTGACAACAATACCCCAAATTTGGGTGGGATGTCTGCCACTACTACATCCATGATTATGGTCTTAGAAGGTAGTTTGTTCAGGGTTACCACCATGTCCTTGATTAGTCCTAGGCATTTTACCCTTTTGGAATCAAAAGAGTATAGATCTTTATAGGGCCTTGTTACCTCCAATCCTAAACTTTCTACCACTCCTTTGGGCATCAGATTGTGTGACGCCCCGGAATCCAACATGGCATTGTGGACCACTTTGTCAAGCACATTTAGACTTAAATAAAAAGGAGGCACCTCTTCACCTTCTAAATCTTCAGCCTTTGATCCAAATGAAATAGCAGGATTATCATCATTCAAATTTAAAATGTCAGACTGCCCTTCACCTTGGTCTTTGATCATTTTTGAGATAGTATCTCTGTATTCAGTGTTTCTCAATAACTCATTAAATGGAACAGAGATTTTTAGTTTAGATAGCTCATTTTGTAGGTTAAAACCAGCACTAATCTTTTCCACCTCAACTGGAGTCTCCTTTTTTATTATTTTATCCCTTTGTACATCATTGTCAATCTCTCTACTCACAAAGGGATCTTTTGGTATTTCCTTCCCCTTTTCTCCATTCAAAGAACTAGAGGAAGGCTGATTTGGGTTTGCCTTCCCTTTATTTATAGGGACATCTCTATTTCTCAGCCTCATCTTCCTTTGGACATCATCCATCGCATGTAAATAACCCCTCTGATACAGTTCATTTTCAAATTCTTCATTTACATATTGCTGCGCAAACATATTATGCTCCTCTTCAGTAAGATATATTTCAGAATCCTGCTCTCCAAACAGATGAATCTCATTTTTAGGGGGATCTTCTTCATCACCAACATAATTTTTAGGAAAAGGTGGGCGGATGGGTAGTTCTTCTTGGTTTCTTGGATTCCTCTGGTCTCTCTGTCTATTTTGGGGGGGAACAGGGGGATTTGGTCTTCTGAAGTTTGGATTCCTGATCTGGGGATTCCCTTGCTCTCTGTTGAGAGGCCTAGAATCCATGGTTAACTTATCCATCAACTTCTCCATTGTCTTCAGCATTATCTCAAATTTAACATCTGCAGAAGAAGATGAAGTAGAAGGTACATTTTCTTCTTTTCTCCTCCTATCCATATCTCTATGCTTGATCTTTCCACTAGCCATCATGTTGGCTTCCACTTCTAAGGCATCAGTAAACATGGCAACAAGAGTTGTCGATTTCCTCTCCCGCAAGGAGAATGCAAAATCATTATCGAAAGCTCCAGCATAATGCAGTTTAGCAGCTGCGGGAGAAGGCTTTATATCTTCCGGGATAGAGTTATAAGCCCTCATGAATCTACTTGAGAATTCATGGACAAACTCAAAACCCCCTTTCTTAAGACCGTTATACTGAGATAAAAGCTGCTGAGGGTTCAGTTTATCATCCCATCTATCCAAAAATGCATTCTGAAAAGCCTGAAAATTCACAATAGACCCAGGTGGAAGGTCCTTAAACCACTTTTTTTCCTCCCCAGACAAAATTTGGGCAAATAACCGCATTTTGACATCAGGATAGTCCACTTCTTCCAAGTCAATGAAGTCTTCAAACTTGGCAACATGTTGTTTTGCGGTTATATCCCCTTCCCCATCAAATAAAGATATCCTCTGAGAATAATTTTGGGGGAGATCATGTAACACAGCAGGGAGACGCAAAGGGGCAAATCTAGCAGCCATTGGTTTGGGTGGGTTCACAGGAACTGCAGTGCTTTGAGAATGTTCGGAGGTGGTTGTTTCAGCTTTGGAGGTTTGTCGCAAGTATTTCCAGAGGGAATCTAACAAATAGGACTCTAACTTACTAGGATTGGGCTTAATATTTTTGAGGTTAGATTCAGACCTAGCTCTCAATCTACAAGGATTAGACGCATCATTTTTTAGGTTGGGTTCAGATCTAGTCCTCAATGGTGTCTGGGAAGTATTGATTTCCCATGCTGGATTAATATGAGAATCTGGTGGTGATGATGGGCCGAACAAAGGAAAATCTACCTTCTCTTTATTCTTTCTTTTAAACAAGTTTTCTGGATTCTCAAAACTTTTCAGAATTTCGGTATCAGAGTTACCTCGTGTGTGTCTTCTGGAAGCCAGAATGTTGTTCTTGAATTCTGAAACAATTTCACAGTGAAGTCGCCAGGGCAAACACACAACCTTCTTTTCTTTTCGAAATTCCTGTTTGCCCACAGAAATCTCTCTCAATCTTTGTCGTTCTCCCGGGGCAGATATGCACTTTCGTCCCCGACAACGGCGCCAGTTTGTTAGCACTCAGAATGTACCCAGGTTGTAAAATATACACCCCGAGGTAACAACAAATCCACTTTAGGAAGAAATTGGTATTCTCTTCCAGAGAGGGATCTCTCGATACAAACTTTACAACTTTATAAGACCAAATGGTATCAATATTTAAAGGTTTGTTTGTTTGGTTGAAACAGTCACATATCCATTGGGCAACGGAGTCACATACATATAAAAGATCCCAAAGATGCATACACAAGATTTATCAAAGGCAAGATAATCACATAATTGCAGTCATTCCATTTATCAAGGTGAAATAGAAAAGACGAGGGAACGACCCATCAATACAGAGCATCTATGACGAATTCCATATCAACTTTAGTAGAAAAATCATATAATACCTGAAATGATGAATAGAGCATAAACATATGAATTCTAATCATCAAACACTATGTTCCAGATATGAAGGAAAAAACAGAATGGAGTGTTACACAGGAAAAATTACGATCACACGAAGAAAGAAAGCACGGACTGCAACATCAATGATACATGAATCTCTGAAAAAACTCTCAGGCATCCATTTTGGTATTAAAAAAATAAGACAGATATGTTCTCCATAAATCACTTTTTTCGATGGGTTCCAACCCCCATCTCATAAAAAGATACAAATATATAGATAAAACAATAAGTCTGCCCCCAGCAGATCAATAATAGAATGATCGACGTAAATTAGAGTTTGTAATTGAATTCCTACACCACTAGGAAGTTGTTACACTCCATTCCTAACAGATCACAAAGTATTAATTAACTGAATAACAAAATTTCGGCCAACAGCTCCACGTCCTTTTCCCAACATCTCCATGTCTTTGCCCCATCAGCTCCACGTGTTTGCCCCATAAGCTCTTCAGCACCTGACACCTGTTCCTAGGGGGGAAGAATGTACTTTGTTTTCCCAAACTTCTCTACAGCTTTCCACTGCCCCGAACTTGGGGTGTCACACTCCATCATCTCCCGAATAGCTACCTCGAGCTCCATATATGCTTCATAAGATTTCCTGGGCAATCTGGCTCTGATAATGGCAAACTTCTGCAGGACTTTGAAATCTTCTGTTAACATGTCTACAATAGTTTGCCCTGTCAGGTTCTTCGTCAAGCTATCAAATTTCGAGTGGTCCATTCGAGCCCGGACAAGTAGGTGATGATAATGTTCAGGCGAGAGCATCTTACCTTCTTCATTCCAGAAGGACGGCAGTCCATCTTCGAACAACTCTTTAAACTCTTGTTTGAACTTAGTGACCTGCACAAGCAGTTCTTCTGACTTCTCTTGGACAATATTCATTAAATGGTGTTTGTGGATGATCTTCTTTGCCGACAGCACTATTGAGATTCTGTCCTTTATGCCCATGTCGTGCAGCTTTTGGTATGTCAGTGAATTCAGAAAATTTAATGTATTCTGAGCTGTAGTGAGGGGTCTTCTTGCCATGTGTTCATCCACCAGCTTCAGTCTTTGTTGGGCCAACTTTGTCAGTCCACTCAAATCATCAATAAAACACAAGTAATGTCGGAACTTGGTAATCTCTATAGTCAGGGTATCCCAGATAATATGTTTCGCCCCCTGAAGAGGGCCCTTCCCAATGCATTTTTCTTTTAGCTCATCGAGCTTTTTCTGTAATTGATTCCTGTCATGCAAGATCTGTTTTATTCTTTCACTTATCTTGGTTAATTCGGCCTTTACTTTTTCATTCTCGGCTTTCAACTCCTTAATAGCTTCCTCCTTCAAACTCACTTGAGACATAGACACCAACAGGTCATCTGCAGAAAAATCAGCTAATGGCTTCTGGATGTTTACAATAGATAAGTCATCACCGGTAGGGGTTTGGCTCATTAGCTCTTCCATAATCTCCTTTTCCTCAGTCTGATCTTTCTTCATTACGGAGATTTGGGATAGCAACTCCTCCCTCTCAGCCTCCCACTTATCCTTTTCCTCTTGTAGCTCTCCAGCTTTTCCTTTGTATTCCATCATCTCCTGATGGATTTTATCTTTCTCCTCCTGGAGAGCTAGCAATTCAGCTGATTGGACATGCTCTGAGCCTGGTATCTTCAACTTCTTCTTCAAAACCTGGAGCGCGTTATCTTTCTCTTCTAGCAACTTTTTGACAGCTTGGGTATTGTCTGAGCTAGCAAGGTTTGCTTGTAGTTTTCTGACCTAAATAACATTTGCCTTGTTTTCCACTCTCTCATGCTTTAACTGGACTTCCAATTTGTCTACCAACACCTACAATTTGTTTATCCTTACCATGGCCTGCAGTAAATCTGAGTAGATGATGTCGCTGGTCTGTTTATGCAGCTGGATCTTGTCTGGGGTACTGATTTTGTCCAGCCTGACTTCTATCTCAGACATCCTCTTGTCATTCACTATGGCCATCTTAAAAGTATTTTTCTCAGCATCTCTAGCCGAAACTAGAGATGCTTTTGAACTGTACAAGTTTCTTACCCTCGAGAGCAGACTTCTCGTTTCCTCTAGGGACTGCTTCCTCTTTTCCATGTAGCTCGCCTTGAGTTCTTCTCTTGACTTAAATAAGGGGTTGGGTTCTAGACTGTCTACACCACATTCTAAACCTTTAAAGGAGAATTGCTTGACTTGCACGGTCTTCACAGGGACTAAGGAATCTTTTTTGAAAACATCAGACACTTCTTCATCTACAGTCTCACCTCCTCCGAGCAGCCCTGCCTTTTTATGGGACGCCTCTTCGTCCACTTCGATATATTCAGCATCGGACAAACTCCTCTTAACCGCAACACTAACACCCTCTATGATTTGGGTTGCTGTACCAGGTGCAGGATGTGTCTCTTCATCGAACCTTGACTCGTCAGTAAACTGCAGTAAATTAGCCATTTCAGCTAACCCCTCAACAGCTTGATGTTCAAATGGCTTATTCCTGTTAGCTTGTTTTCTCAATGAAACTACTTGGTGGGGGTCATAATTCACACTTGACTCTTTAATGAAATCCATATTTTCCAGCAACTTTTCTATAAAAAACAAGGCACCCTTGCTTTTAAAAATGAAGGTGCCCACTTTAAACGGAAACTTGATGTTCGAAGATTTCTTGAAGGCACAAAAATGTTCCTCCTCTGACAGCAATCTCTGTCGCATGAATTCCAATGTGAAGATTCTCGGGGTCAAAAAGGAAGGTAGCCTATAAGGCTGACCAGTGAAGCCATATATTCTCAACACGGTATAATCCCTGTACAAAAACCAGTCTCCAACCCGATCCTCTGGTGAAGACTGCATTAAGCTCCTCATTTCATCCAGGACACGGGGTAATTCTTCATTGAACAGCATTTTGTACATCTCAGACATGATCGAATTGGAAAATTCGAACATGCTGATTTGTTTTGGTAGATCAGAAGAGCACAGAGTACTCAAAAACTTCAACTCAGAGATATTGGAACATACTAGCATATTAAGCAAATAAGTCTGGAACCTGAAAAACCGGACCTTGGGGAACTCGCTTAGCTGAAGGTGAATTGCTTCAGCCAGGTATTCGTCCAAATTAAAAACTGGGGTTGACTAAGACTCAGAAACAGGGGAACTCATTCTCAACAAAAACCCGAGAACGACCTCATCCAGACGACAATCCTCATCTAGGCCTAGTACTTGACATACCAAGGAAATGACCAATTGAACTTCACTCTTGAAAATATGCACAGGGTAAGGCATGAATACACCATCTAAAGACTGACCATCCTTTAAAACACTCGACAGGAATTTACAGCGGGTTTCGGCTTCGCATTTCTTGTACAATTCGACTAGGGTTGACTCATTTATCACTTCACGACTATTTGGGTAATTTTCCGGCAAACTAAGGATTTCTCAAATGACCGTAGCATCGACTCTACACAATACTTTGGACGCAGACCGACTAACAATAATTCTTTGAGACGGAGAATAATTCACAGCACACCACTCTGCGAACTCTAGGAAATGGAGGGTTTGCTCAATGGCGAAATAGTACAAGAAGGACTTGCACACGTTCAACACATCGTTCCCTTGCGAATGGTAATGCCATAATCTCTCTTTGCTAACAGACACGCTTTCCATAGAGAGGAAAGGGTCACATACATTCCTATCCCTATCAACTAAGAACTCTTCTCTTTTGTCTATGACTTGATCCGACACCTGAACCTCTTTCCTCTGGTCCATTACTGAATTTCACACTGGTAACTTGGACGAGAAATTACAGAATTACTGGGTTTCAGCGTTACCTGGTTTACTGTAGAGGCGTGTGCCCGGAGCGTGTCCGCACTTGACGAATGGAAGCCGAAAACTGACAAATGGAAGCTTCCAGACAGGCCAGTCCCTTTCACTTGTCCCGAGCAAATAAAATAACAATGATAGAGGTCAACCCTTCACTTTTATAAGCCCTTTTTATTTCTGGGCCTATCACAATTCACCACGTGGACGATCATTTACTTTCCGCAACTACCATCTACTATCAGCCGCGCGTCTCTTTCTTCCGGACTCATTATCAACCGTTGATCTGATCCTTTGCAAACTTCTGGCCCTTGGATCGCATGCCACGTATCCTTTTCCACCGGCTGTCTTGGCGATAAACACCGTGCAAGTCTCCGTCCCGGAATCGTTCATGAACGTAGATGTGACGTACCTCCATCCTTCACCGTTGGATCAAACGCCACGTCCCACATTCCACTGAGCCCTCTGACTTTAACCATCGTGCAACTCTGAGTCCCGGAATCATCCACAGCCGCAATCTGATATATCTTTACAGGTGGGCCGTTGGATCATGTGGTGCCTATCAAATTCCGCTGGGCTCCTTCGCCTTAACCATCGAGCAACTTTGATCAGCGGAATTATCCCCAGTCGTCGATGCGATACGCCTTTAACCACGCACCATTGGATCATCAGCCACGTACCCGATTCTGCTGGCCAATCCGAGATTAACCACCGTGCACGTTCATCCTCTGGACTCCTTTTCAGCCGTTGATCCATCATGCTTTGATCTCCAATCGTCGGATCCAGCCTCGTGTAATGAATTCTGCTGGATGGTTAGGGATTATCCTGTGTGTAGGTTCACCCTCCGAAAATCATAATAGCCGTCGATCTATTCCGCCTCTGATCCTCGGCCGTCAGATTAACCACCACATACCCATTCCGCTGGACGTTTTGAGTTTATCCACCGCGCAGGTTTCGGTTTACGGAATCGAACCCATCCATTGATGTGATCCAATCCCGCCCCTCCACTGTCGGATCGAGAGGAGTATACATGATTCCGCCAGCCTCCATTTCCTTAACTAACGTGTGCTTTCACAGGGCGGATCTGATGTGGACCGTGGATCTGCTTGGGGCCACTTCACAACCCTTGATCTGTGCAGCTGGTTAAAGGCTCGAACTCCTCCTATCTTCCTCGCATGTTATGAAGGTCAGATGGAGTATTAGCCACTGATTTTCTTATTTCCACCCTCGCGGCCTAGGATCTTTGGCAACTTGATCGACATTTAGACTATCATCACACTTATATATTATACCTTTTGTCCAAAGTACTAAAAAAAAAACATTATCTTTTCTCCACCATGGTCTCATTCTCCTTGGTCAAATAAAGGTGTTAACAAGTATAAGTTAGTATTTCCCTCCTTATTGCCTTAGCTTATGAGAATAACCATTCCCATTCATGAATCCATGGAGACTTGCATCTAGACGTCCTCCTTGCCATTAGGATTTTATGTGAAATCTAGGTATTTCATTCATTGCATTAATAATATGTTCCAGTGGTTTACAATTGGTATTCGGCAATAAATAAATGAGTAAGCACAATAAAAAAAAGCATCTGGGGCATACACTAAAATACTAAGTCTCTTTATCCCGTTAATCCCCATATGGGAGGTTCAATTTGCCAAGTAACCTATAGCAACGGAGAAATATTGATGATAATAATAGCAATAGGGTAGTCGTGTACTAGACCCTCCATAGAGACATTTTAACTTGTCCACATGAGCCATGTCGACCCGAGTTCCATGCATTCATTAGCTAATAGATCTGAGTGTGGGCACAACTATTATTCTACATAATATGACAATAGTATACTATCAATAATAAATTATATCAAGACATAATGCATATCTATGTTTGTTTTAGTTTTTGCTAAAGTTAACATAAAACCATAGGGCGGGGATAGGGATGCTATGATATATTCGAGATAGGTAGACATGTTGAATATATTATTGTATCTTTTCTGAATATCCTTGATGAAACGGTTGACTTGTACCTAGTGGAAAAAAATGATATCGAGATAAATTATGTGTATAGGTAAAGTTTAAAATAAATTGAAATGAAAAGTTAGAGACTGAACTACTGGATTGGGATCTGAAAAGTTAGAGCTTCGAACTTTAAGCGAAAACCATGAGTCCTAAGAACATTTTTTCATTCACACACATGACATGAATGATCAAGCTCAACTATCTGTGAAAAAAACATTTGCATGTGTCATTTCCTTATTGATTGTTGTCACACTCATGATCCTTCTCCCATTATTAATGTGCACCATGTGATGATATATTAATCATCTCAAATCTACATCTTTACTATTGACATATTTATCATTTATATTATATTGTATGCTAACTGCATTTATTATGCCTTAATTCATGCAGATGCATCTCTACAGCGGGGTTCTTCGATTTGCTGAAGGCACAACACTAGCAGATCTGTGGCCATTCCTCATCCTAGAGGTCGACAGAGGACTCATAAGTATACAATTGTGCATGATGTACTATTTTTTGTTAGTTAAACAACAAATTAAATTGTTTCACATGTGTATATTTAATCAACTTGTGTGTCTCTATTTTCACAGGTTCGCCTAGGCATTCTACGCCGACACACACTCCTACTAGGGAGATGAGTAGCAGCCACAATGGCAGCTACTCTGTGCATGTGAGCGGCGAGGATGATACTGCTGGTGTCGGTGGGGAGGTTCCCCACGAGACAGGTACATTAAATGCATATATATTTTTCTTTCAGTTATCAGTACCTTTAATTTATATTGATTTCAAATTCACCTACAGTTGATGTATGTATTTTGACTGACGTTTATGTTTTCATCTAATTTTCAGGTGCTGCACAGCAGGGCCCCGACCCTTCCGAGGAAGCACCATAGGAGGATGAGATCACATGTATCACACTGCAAGACATTACCAATCAGTGTGACAATTTGCGGGTTAACGTCCGAAAGATTTCAGAGCACTCTCCCACATCACGTTCGATGTGGATGATGTTAGAGGTAGTAGACAATCTACTAAAGCTCTACAGGTCCATCGGACCATTGAGTTATCTTTGGGTCAATGCATGTCAGAGAAGAAGGTCCACAGTGAGGGGTCCTGATAACTGGGCCACAGTGAAGCATGCAATAGCTGGCCATGATGTGAAGGGAACATTATTTGATATCCCTCCTTACCATGCCACTGGTCAACCGCTTAGACTCAAGGATTTTAAGCTAGAGGCTGCAGCGCCTTATGTATACGACATGTTATTAGAGTGTGGGGCATGTTTCCCCACCATAACCAGGTCCCACTATACCTTGCAAAACATATATATGCAGAGTTTGTCCTGGACATGCACCCAGATTACACCAGCACACCCTCAAGCTTCTATGGTGCTGGTGGGGGACGCAGTCATGCGCGTCCTGGGTCTAGGAGAGACCCTGGAGCTCAACCAAAGACAGAGCCTTTGGTAGGTCACCCAAGCAGGGCCATTCTTAGGACAGATGATGTAGCTGGGTCATCTCAGCTAGCTTATGAGGAGCAGAGTGCATTGGCAGAGGTGACACGCATGACGATGCATGGTACCATGATGGCTGTGTAGGCAGAGAGACACATAGCACACACTGCACCTGTAAAGCCTGAGATATAGTGGGTGACCGATGATGTTATCAACGTTCTTGATCACGACACAGTGATGCATTATGCTATCATGGCCCATGATGCATATTTTGGACTGCTTCATAGATGCAGGCCTCGACCGATGGGACATGTATATATTTATTGTCATCATTTAATCAAGTCGTCATTTGATTGTCATGATTGCAATGTATTCTCAAATGAATCATTTTTTAACTAATACTTTTCTTTGTGTTAGACCTCCATGTAGGAGCCTAGTTTCATGGAGGTCCTTTTTGGCAGTGATGCATCTGTTCAAGGTTCCGCTGCAGTTTCGCCTGCCCATGTCTATGAGGTATGTGTTAACTATCATCCTCGATTGGAATTTCTAAATGAGTCAATTGTTGAACCCATAATATTTTGGTATAATCTAACTTTCGTCATTTATCTTTCTCATATTGTACAAGATAGAGGCAAGGGTGTTGCACAGGATTCCACACATCCTTGTTCGAGTCCTACTTATGGTACGCCAATCGACAAGGTACTAGTTATTTATGTTCAATTTTTTTGCATTTTTCTATTCATATTATAATTTACATGTTGAAATTGTAATTCTCAAGTTCAAATTGTAATTCATTAATGTAACTATTTTCATGTCATGTGGAAATAGACGTAGACACATGAAGTTGTAGATGAGGGCGTTGAAGCCACCATGATGTTTATAGATGAGTGGATAGCCACTCATCAGCTGGGTCCTGATGAAGGCTTGTCTCAGCAACCCATCCTCCCAAACCTGACACTCAACTCGAGTGAGGTGAGTTCATAGATAGATATGTTTCATATATATATATAATTTTTTGTCACATTCTACATATAATTTAAATATGTGTTATGTAACTGACTTGCAGAGTTCATGGTTTTAACTTCTGCAGTACTCAGACCTGGACAATTTTCTTCGTGATGTGCATAGTCTAGCTGGAGGTAGTGTAGCCGACAGTAGTGGCCATGATGGTCAATCTCTCGATCAATGGCGTAGGAGTGATTTGTATACTGTTATTTGTGGACATTATTATTTTGGACTTTATTATTTTGTACTTGATGATATATATATATGAACTTTTTTTTGCACATGATGGTCTGTTAAATGTTTTAATTATTTGCAGTTATAGTTAAAAGTTTTTTTATGTTTTATGTAATCTTAATGTTATTTAACAAGATCATTAATGTGGAACAATCTTATAAAATTCTACAATTTTGCAATTTAATAAATTACAAGTTTACAAAATTTACAATGTTTACAAGTTTACATGTTTGCAAAATTGTCAATCGAACACAACTTACAATTAAAATGTTACAAAATTTACAACTTTACAATGTAAGATCTACTAGGTGCAAATTACAACTACAATGTAAAATTTGATTTCATATACAAAAAATTTTACAACTACAATTTTAAATTTGGTTTCATTTGTAAAAAAATTACAAGTTTGCAAAATTGTCAATCAAACGAAACTTACAATTTAACATAACTTACAATTAATATCGATTGCAATCAGTAGATTTAATGAGGACGCAATAAATGTATGTGTTGTTCTTTGGATTTCATGTCACTAACAATTTACAAGTTTACAATTTACATCTTGTCTACATTGTAACATGTAATTTAGAACTTTGCACAAATAGAGTGTGATATACATGTATTTGCACAAATACACCAAAAAAACGTTACATAGACAAAATTGATCTTCCATAACATTGGTATTCCTAGGTATAGGTGTTCATGCACATAGAGTACATATGTGAATGCACATGTACTCTCATATATATGTTTACAAAAAATACATTTAAATACAAATGATATATTTCAAAACAAATTTTGATTTCCTACATTTCAAAATCATGTCAACTATGTCAACAACAAAAGTGACATATAACCTTCATTCATCCGACCAATGGGTTATAGGAATGCATGTCTCCATAATACGATCATGGTCAGCTACTGACATCTTCCATCTCTTTGGTTCACCCCTCTTCACCTTCATTTCAATGAGATGTATCTGAGATGCCGCCATTAAATGATTGTACTGACAAGATATATATTCATGCATGAAATATCTATAAATAATATAGTCACCTTGTCTTCTCACTTTTTCAAAAAAGTGGCCCATCACAAGTAGGTCACCAACTTGGTACATGAACTCTTCATCGACATAGGGCCGCACCAACCTGCTTTTGATTTGTGTACAACGCATCAAAAAGTATGCCACATGCTCAACATTTCCCGGTGGTGCAATTACAACAAATACATCACCTGCATCAATATTTTCAAATATTAAACAATAAAAAATATATATATGCATGTGTACAGGACTAGAGACTTAAACATTCAATTAGGTAGCATGTACCTTGCTTAACCAAATCAGAAACCCGATCATGATCTAGTGAAACTACTGCCTCATCAGTGTGCATCTCTTGCCATGTCAGAATTGGATGTGGCCCCTTTGGATTAAGAGGGGCATATTTCCATTGTTTGACATATGCATCATTCACACAATGATCAACCCCCAATCCATTGGCGTCAATGTAGAACTCATAGAAGCATGCATACTTCCTCGTTTCAATGGAAAATATGCCACCCATGTCTTTACTACGAACTGAATGCAGTTCTCTCGTACCAGGTATGGTATCGCAATACCACGGCATGGATCTATTCACATCGCTAAGGGAAACATCCCAAAAAAACCTACATTAAATAAAAAACATCATATATATATATATATATATATAATACAAACACATTTATTAAATTCCAATTAAGTTGGTTTTTCCTACCTGCGCACTGACCTTGCTTGTTCATGACCTTGGTGATCCAAATTTTGTGTACACCAATCAACTACTTCTGCTGAGCACTTGAGTCGAGATGCACTATGACTCATTTGGTACCTCCAAAGTGCTCGTTTCATGCATGTACCTACACCATCATGTTCACCCTTTCCGTGCCCTGTTTCAAAAAAGCTCCAGATGTGTCGATTTCTCATCTCTTTATGAAGGAGACTCAACCAATAAAATGAGCGAGCCGATTTGACTTGCCCCACACACCCATGTGACCAAATCCAGTGTTCTGTAAATGACACCCCATTCTTTTTGAATGAATCATAAATCAACCCAAAGTAGTGTTGAACAAACAACATGTCATGCTCACGATCATCACTGGCATAAAAATGGTATTCCTTAATCACATCGCATGATTGAGGAGTGCTATCCCTACCATCAATGCTCGCCTGAGCATGTATATAAAATACATGTACGAATATGGACACTGGGTCAAAGTGATAATATTCACTTTGTATCTCTCTCTGAGGATCAAATGTGTAATTCTCAGCAAAGTCTACCACCAATAGGATTGTGTCTGGCTCAAAAACCTCATGAGAATGCTTAAATTATAAAGCTTGCCACTTAGACCTGTGGGAGTGTTTAATGTATTTGTAAATCTGACTTTGAAACTTGTCCATGAAGTCTGAATAGGAATATCATCCTTGAGCAAGTTGATCCTCTTAGATGGAAAATGTGAAGAAGATGATGGATTCATGGAGACATACTCATATCTCTTCCACTTAATTGTGATATCTGACAATCCAGGGTGTGTTGGATCGATAGGAAACTTCCTATGGAACAATGCCAATTCACCACATTCATGGCATCTTCTCTCACCTACACATATTTTATTGAAAAACACATTTTCAGGATTCTTATTGCATAGTATCATAGAAATAAAATCTCGTACTGTGTGAGGAGCTGGTTCACCATCCCAATGATTTTTGCAAAAATCCACAAATGTTTCGTAGTATAACTGGAATTCAACATGGTATCAACAACAACAAGTGTCCCAAATCGTATTCAACCTAATATACCACGGTTTCAACTTACTGAACATGGTAAATGAGATCTAGACACCCATATTTGATTCTTTGATTTCCTCGAACAAAGCAACTCCTGTCATCTCCATAACATGCTTGCAATGCTCCTTATAAATTCCTCTTCCAAAACATTGTCACAGGACATGTTTTCAATCTGGTATAGCACGAGAATGGTTGTCCCAATACTCTATCACCTTCTCTCTGATGCCCTCTTCCGTCCTATATTTATATGCTTCTCTGCATATAAGATCCCAACAAGCAGCTTCATCGTTTTCCTCTATCTTTACCCTGAATTTAGTATATTTGTGCAGTGTTTTTCTTGAAATGTGGAACAACTTTGACATTGTTGTGACCATTCGATTTCTTGAGGTGCTTCATGCCACAATAGTAGTTGTAATTTCCCTATGAGCAGCGTTGATATTAGTTTTTATTAACTTTCCAAATGCATATAGTGTAGTTGTTACATTTTTTGTTACATTCTCACATGCATTTTCATTTTTAACATCCTTAAAACCCAAAAGCTTTGTGGCATGTTTCAATTTTTTTTGTTTTATCAATCCATATAGGATTTGAGCTTGTGTAATCACTGATTGTTGTTCAAAGTACAACTTGATTATGCTACTAAAATGCTCTCTGATTGCCCAATCAAGGTTCGGGTTCCCGAACTCTTCTTGAGTGGCATCATCCAACCCTCTTAAACAATCAACAACCATTCCAACGTCATTGAAGCACCATTGAAGCTCCCAATTACTCTTGAGAAATCAGAGGGTGCACGATCCTGTGATGGCTAGCCAGGATATAGCAATAAACAAATGCAAACTCAAAAATAAATTTACAAGCTCAAGAATAACATTTTATTTTACTTATCATATTGTCATTGTTAGTTAAAAAATTAGCAAATAAATTATACAATCTTGAATAACATTTTATTTTAAGTTTATCATATTGCCATTATTTGTTAACAAATTAACAAATAAATGCAAACAATGGTGGCTGTAGTAGTAACTGGTGATGAATATGGACCTCGATTTAAATCAGCTTCCTAATGGTTAAAAGGTAGTCACTCGGCCACCAAGGCTGTCTCAGGCTTGAGTATTGGGGCAGTACCCCTCACTTCACGGCGCAGGTAAAACTGCTAACTGCTTGGCCACAAACGACAGCTCTTTGGTTTTCCTCACAGGTGGGAATCTAATCAATTCGGTAGGGGTCATTGCCCTTTTCACTTGGCAGGTCCTCTCATTGGCCATCTACTTCGGGGTTCTTGTGGTACTCCTCATAATGAGTTTTAGGGCAAAGCTCAAGTACTTCCCACGGTTGTTGCGGATGAGACTTATGTACCAATCTGGATGTTATTAAGTAAATTAGGTTATTAAGTATGATTCCTAGTCATTTGTACAAGATTGCAATGTAATGTAATTGTAATTGTAAAATTGTAATGTAATTGTAATTGTAATGTGATTGTAATTGTAATTGTAATGTAATTAGATCATCATTATCATAATGTAACATGTAAAATTGTAATTTGAACACTATGAAAATGTTCATATACATGAATATGAAATTAAAATTGTACATGATTATAATGTTTAATGCTATTGTAATTGTAAATTTTGTAAAATCGTAATGTAATTGTAATTGTAATGTGATTGTAATTGTAATTGTTTAATGTAATTAGAGATCATCATTATTATTTAATGTAACATGCAAACTTGTAATTTGAACATTGTGAAAATGTTCATATACATGAATATGAAATTAAATCAATATTAAAATTGTAAAATTGTAATGTAATGTAATGATGTAATTATTGTAATGTAATGTAATAATGTAATGATTGTAATTTAATGTAATTGTAATTGTAATTGTATAAATTGTAATGTAATTGTAATTGTAATTGTAATTGTAATGTGATCTTGTAATTGTAATTGTTTAATGTAATTATCATCATTATCATAGTGTAATGTAAAATTGTAATTTGAACACTATGAAAATGTTCATATACATGGATATGAAATTAAAATTGAATATTAAAATCAATGAAAGGAGAGATAAGGCTATAGAAAAGATGAATACAATAAGTGCAATGTTAAGAGGAGTTAATATGCAAGTCAACCTATGATGGTGCAATCAAGTCCCATTGAGAACAATATTTGTAATTTTTTACATAAAAATTATATATATGTGAGTCTATATTATCAAAATATAGTTCATTTACATGTGAGGCTATATCATCAAATTATAAAATTCATTACAAGTATGTGAGGTTATGTGGGGCTAATGGATATATGCATATTCATTTAGAACTAGAGACATTATGCACTATAAAATTATATATATTCATCAATCATTCTTTAATTTCATTGGACAACTAGAACTACTCATACTATAATACACTTACTTCAAGTATATATGCAATTTAGTGTAGTGGTTTTAAACATTTTTTCAATTCTTTCACAACACATACCATTATTTCACATGTGTACATAAATGGTTTTAGAAGGTTGTATATATACATGCACATGTACAATGTATATAAGTTTATGAATTAATTACAAAATTATAATTAAATTCTAAACTATATATATATATAATGAACTACAACACTATAAAATTGAATATATGAATATGCAATTTATGAAATTATATGTATATATGTAATAAAAATTATACAATTTACATACAATTATGAATACATATATATGAGTTCATACATGGACATACAATGTATATTTAAATTTATGAATTAATTACAAAATTACAAAATTTACAAAATTATAATTAAATTCTAAACAATTTAACATGTATATATATAAAAATTATGAACTAGAATACTATGAAATTGAATATACATGAAATTTACATAAAATTATGAATTCATACACATGCACATACAATGTATATAATTTTATGAATTAATTACAAAATTACA